>CM064876.1:8436761-8916237 GCA_032719365.1 Prinsepia uniflora | reverse complement strand
CGTTATAATTAAGGGTCTGTAAACTCAATTTCGTGAAACCATGCCCCAAAGTCCACGACTCTACATAGATACCCGACGGGTCCCTAATCGGGTTCTACTCAAAATCAACTCGTTTCCTTCAATTGTTCATACCAGAAGCGTCATAGGACTATTATAAACACGAAATCGAGATCAATTTCATGAGTTATTACCTCTAAGTAATCGGAATCAAGCTCGATTTTCCGAAACAGTTGCAGCGTCTGATCGTCACAATTTCACCTCCAATTTTTGTTCCAGTTGATTGGGTTCGAGTCGTTTAGCTCCCAGGAAGCTTAATATAACCTCGATTGCGATCGAAATCGTTCAAGGAATTAAATTCGAATTTAGGTCCTTCAATGGTTGTTTCGGGTATACTCAGTAGGGTTCTAACTGGGTTCTCTTGTTCCTCTTCCGATTTTTCTCTCCAATTTAACTAGTTAACTGTAATTAATCACTCACAATTTCCCTTGTTCCTACTGAAATTTGATCAAGATGAAAGGATGTATAGGTTCTCTGTTCTGTGTTCTTCGTTTTTGGTCGAGTACTATTAGTCTTCACTTAATTACCCATCACAGCTGCTAACATCAATTAATTAATTAACCAAGTGCCACTAACCCTTATAAACAAGTGACACTTGTCACTTGATGAAAGATATGAGTCATTTGCTGAAATGAATCAGCAATTAAATGGGAGAGTCAGCACTTAATCTTAATCCTCAGCACCGTTTAATTTAAAACATATATAAAATTACCATTTTACCCTTGTGGTCACAAATGACCATTTTGCCCCTGAACTACCCAGACCCATAACTTTTTCATACGAACTCCATTTTCGACGTGCCACCTGTCTACGGATTCAGCGTTCCGAGACCTATACAACGGTACTTGAGAAATGTGCAAAAAGTATTTGAAACAAAAAGTCAACTTTTAGCCATATGTCATCAAGGGTAAAAACATCATTTTCACATCATTTTAATATTTTACAATTTTTTGGATTTTTCGGGGCGTTACAGGCCGACCCAGTTTTTTATGCAAATCTGGTCTGCCTGGACCGGTGTGACCTGTCCAAGGCCCTCCTCTCTTCATTTTTCATCCAATCTTCTCCTTTTCGATTCCATTCTTCCTATTTTGTCATTTCCTATCATTTCCAATCCCTAAAATTAAGGAAAAACCCCTAAATCCTATCCATGTTTAAAGGCCTCACAACCTAGATTTTCATTCTCCTTCTACGGCTTCCACAGCCGTCCAATCACCATCAAAACCTTCTTTAAACCCCCTAAGAAACCTAATAATCAATATCTAAACATCCAAAACAAACCATAATTCCCAAATCAAATAAAAGAGGAAAATGGGCCTAATCGGGTACGTGCTCGGGTTTTTGCCTCTGCTGTCCTGGCCGGCCACCATCAACCACAGGTCCTCTCTTCCTTCCCTTGGTTTCAGTCATGGTCAAATGGGAAGGGTTGGATTGGTTTGGGTTCAAGGTGGATCGGTTTGGGTGTGTTTGGATGAATGGAACAATGAAGATGATCGATGCATGTATGTGGGAAGGTGGGCAATGGATGGGTGACACTTGTCACTCATCCATTGGGCCTGCCAAAAGATTAGGGCCCCACACTAAAGACAAAACTCAAGTCATCTCGAACTTCGTGCAATAGTACTTTCGAATTTTCGTGAACCATAACTTCTCCGTCGAATGTCCGAATTCGACATGTTCGCCTATCTACGGATTTGCATCGTCCCGATCTAAGTAACGGTTCTTGGCCCTCGTCCATCGGACCTCCCGGGTCAAAAGTCAACTATTGGCGCTATTCAACTAAATTACCAAAATGTCCTTGGACTTCCGATCGTCATAAATTTTTCCTCGAACGTCGGAATCGAGCTTGCCACCTGTCTATGAACTCGTGACGTTCTGAACTACGTCATAGTCACCAGCCAAAGTCCATTTGACCGCCTGAACGAAAAGTCAACGATTCACCCATTCTAGGGGCAAAATCGTCATTTCGCCCAAACGTCCGCTAATCCTCGTCTAATCTCCGATTAGTCTCGCTAATCCGTAATTAATCCCATTAATTCGGGACGGGTCGTCATACATATACCCATATCCTGCAAGTAGGTGTAAAAGATCAAGCGTCGTGACGGATCAATCGAGAGGTACAAGGCTCGGTTGGTGGCTCAAGGTTTTTCTTAACAATATGGACTAGACTATGATGAAACGTTTAGCCTAGTAGCTAAAATAACCACTGTATGCGTTATGGTATAGGGATGTGAAGAATACTTTTTACATGGAGAATTAGATCGAGAAATCTATATGAATCAACCAAGGGATTCGAAAACAAGATTCATCCTGAATATGCCCGCAAGTTGATGAAAGCGGTATATGGTTTAAAGAAAGTACCAAGAGCGGGGTATGGTAAAATTGCAGATTTTTTTTATACATAATGGTTACTCTTTGGCGCCGGCATATTCTAGTTTATTTGTCAAAGCTAATGGAGAAAAGCTAGCAATCATGCTAGTATACGTGGATTGACAGGACCCATCCCAATCCCCCCGGGATTAGTGCGGAATGACCCTGCTCCCGTCTGACACGGAGTGTCAGACAAGGGATAATTTCGACCTTTGCCCTCCCGGGCTATCAGAGTACGCCAGGATCCGGAGGAGGCATGTGATATCTCGGTCTCTGCTACAGTCCACATCCGATGTCAACCTGAAGGGCAGTCAAAACATTAAAAACTGTGAGTGGACAAAACAAAAGTTTATAAAAACATTTCATAAGACATTTGTACCCTTCACTAAAAAGCATGCATGCATTCGAAAACCATTTATCCAAAAACAAACCATATGTGGGACTAAGCCCAAAGCAGATATAAACCAAGGTCGAAAGGACCACAATGAAAACGACCATACGGGCCACTGCCCAAATCCATAAGGGACTCGGCCCCAAACCATAAAGAAACCAAGTATACGAGCCACTGCTCAAATCCTGTGCACACCTGTGCACACCACATATCCAAATCTCATATATCATATCATATATCATATATACATATAAGTCACACAACCAATCCTGTCACGGTATCCAAAGCTACGCGCGTGCTACCCGGGTCTCAATCCGAGTCTTCTCAAAGTCAAGGTCAATGTCCGCAGACCACTGATCCTACTCGAGGTAATAGTAACCATAGCCTTCCTGAGAGTAAGGAACCCAACTGGGGGGTGACTCCACTCAGTCGGTGCTCCGTGACTACTCCGGGGTCCACCCAGGCCAACGACCCTCCCCGGAGGAGATAATAGAAGTAAAGGAAGGTAGATGAACATATATATACATAACATAATATCCATGCCCGGTTCCCTTGAACCGTCATGATCCGTAATAACATAACCAGGTAACATGCCGGTTCCCATAAACCGTCATGTACCGTAATAACATAACCAGGGTAACATGCTGGTTCCCATAAACCGTCATGAACCGTAATAACCAACAAGGGTTCATGCTGGTTCCTATAAACCGTCATGAACCACGATACCATAACAAGGGTTCATGCCGGTTCCCATAAACCGTCATGAACTTGGGAATCCATTTAAGGTTCCCTAACCTGAAATCAAAACAGTAAAGTGACTGGGTCTCGTACCCGAACATAGGACATCAACTGGGCACCGTGCCCGAAATCTGAGGACATATACCCGAGACAAAACCAAATGGGTCTCATACCCGAGTTTATCCTTTTATAAATCCAAAGCCATTTCATTAAAACCAATAAAGAAATACAGACCCGTATAAGCACCGTATAAGGCCGAAACCTCGAAATACGTGCTTATACGTAACCACATACAAATGCACCCATGGCATCATCAAACAAGTAATAAAACATATAATAAACATTTATGCATGCACCAATTTAGAAAAACAAGGTCCACTCACAGACCGTCCGAGATGCCGCCTCGATTTGCGTGCCATACGGCTCACCGAGCCGATCATCATCACCGGGACACCCAAACCTGTCCAAATCGTAATAGAAGGTTACTAACTACTTAATTAACCTCCTACCAAAGCCCCGTAATTTTCCCGATTTTCTAACTATTTTTAAAACCGAACCTAAACCTTCCGATGCCCCGAAACATATCGAGACGGTGTCCGATCGACACGAAACCAGTCCCAAAATGTTCGTTACATCGAATAGAAGATTTCGTATGTTGGAACCTTCCCCAGATTCCCTGCCACGCGCCCTCACGCGCCGCCTGAAGTGGCTGCGCGTGGGCTTCACGCGCCAGCTACAGTACCTGCTGACGTCATCGCTGACGTCAGCCTGACGTCATCTGACAGCTGTCAGGTCTGACATGTCAGACTCTGACAGGTGCCACGTGTCACGCTCCCATTGGTCCATGTCACTGCTATGTCAGTGCCACGTGGCCATCTGACATGTGCCCCGCGTCATCACGGCACTGGTCCATGTTAGTGCCACGTGTCAGCCCCTGATTGGGCCACGTCACTAACATGTCAATGCTGACTGTGCACTGACATGTGACACATGTCGCACTCCTATTGGCCCATTTTCTGACATGTCAGCTGACATTGTCAGATCTGACAATGCTAACGTCATCCCTGATATGATGACGTCAGCAGGATGACGTCACCTGTCATCCCCTACATCGGTCAGACCGGTCCGAACCGGTCCGGTCCGGTTTTTCCTGCAACTTGGACCGGTATAATCGGTCTAGGTCTCCTTCTCCCTCATTTTCGGTCTGTTTGCTTCCATTCCAATTCCTAAATTCCTATTTCTTCATTTCCTATCTAACCCAATTAACAAAACTACCTAAAACCTTCGAAATCCGACCGGTTCAATTTTGAACCTCACGGTTCAATTTTCCCGAAACCTCCCAGGGCTTCCCCGACGTCCAACCACCACCAAAACCTCTCTAACAACTCCCTAGCAACCTATTTAACTCAACCCAATCGTCCAAAACAATCCATAACATCAAAATCCACACAAAAATTGAAAATGGGCTTACCGGGTACCCGCTCGGGTTCTGGGTTCCCGCCACCGCCCACGGCGGTTCCAACCACCAGCTGCCGTCCTTAGTTCTCCTCTCTCACCCTCTGGTCTCAGTTATGGTTAGAATGGAAGGGTTTGGTGTTTGGGTGAGAAATGGTGATCGGGTTGGTTTGGGAAAAATGGGAGAAATGGATGAACGGGGAAGGGTTTGATGCATGAATGAGAAAATGGTAGCCAGTGGATGGGTGGCAAGTGTCACTCATCCATTGGTTGCTGAAAAGTAACTGGGCCCACAAAAGACAAAACTTACTTTTTGTCTCGTAGAACGTGTCGCTGGGAATAGTATCCCGAAACTTTCGTGAACCGTAACTTCGCCGTCGAACGTCCAAATTCGACGTGCCGCCTGTCTACGGATTCGTATCGTCCTTATCTATGTAACGGTTTTCGGCCCTCGGCCATCGGACCTCCCGGTCAAAAAGTCAACTTTTGACCTCCTATTCACCCAAATTACCAAAATGCCCCTAAACTTCCGAACGTCATAACTTCCTCCACGAACGTCGGAATTGAACGTGCCACCTGTCTATGAACTCGTGACGTCACGAACTACGTCACGGTCATCGGTCAAAGTCCATTGGACCGTCCGATTGAAAAGTCAACGTTTTGCCACCACTAGGGGCAAAACGGTCATTTCCATCGTTCATCCGATTTAGCCTAACTAATCACCGATTAGCCTCACTAATCGTGATTAGTCACTAATCTAATCTAGGAATTTGGGACGGGTCGTTACAACCTTCCCTCCTTAATTAATTTCGTCCTAGAAATTCCAACCGACCTAATCCAACCGTGCTTCCCTCCTTAATTAGTTTCATTCTCGAAACTCCAACTATCCTGATTCTACAACCACCTCGTGGAAATTACAATCTACCTCGCAACACGCGTACACTCGTACACCAACTAACCGGAACAAAACTCACTCGTCTGCAGCCAGACGTACCACTAACACTCACGTCGTATCGACTACACTCGACCACGTCGAATGACAGTAGCCATACGGTCCGAATTGACACCACTCGTCAATTCTACCATGTCGTTGACACCTCCGACAAACTGGCACCACTTGACAGTCGTCAATCGAAAACTGTCACTATACTCACTCGTGGTTACATTAACCACCCACTCACTCAACCTGAGTTTACGTATACCCATAATCACTCGACCTGTGTGTAACCGGACCCATCAGAAAACCATGACCTAGTGCACAGTATCCAATGTCCAGTTCACGACCTCAACTAATCCGATGGTATCAGAACCAATCCGACTACCAATACGCTCACCAACATACTACGGGTATAACCTATATACTGTCACCTGACACGACAAGTACACCCAGTATCGTACCTCGAATAACGCACAAGGTACGTACATCTACCCATCAATCAGCCTACAACTATCTAGGTTGTAGCCAATCACGTTTCAATTATGGAGTTCACTTGTCCAATCCAGCATTAGACGAATCGAAACTCCAACCCATCATCTATTTCCAAATCCGAATCCGAATCCGCAATTTCGTAAGAAATCCCGAATCCAAACCCAGAAGTCATATCCATATCATGTCCAAATTCGAATCCGAAATCATCATTCCGTAAGCTAGCATTTGGAATAACCATTCCGAACCCAAATCCATAAAAGAAAATCCACAGTCAAGCTCTAGAATCAAATCCTGAATCGTCACCCAGAATCCGATTCCAAAACCCAAATACAGAAATCCTCTTTCAAGTTCCAAAATCAAATCCTGAATCGTCATCCAGAAATCTGATTCCAAAACCTGAAATCTCGTTCTCGTCTACCGTGACGCACCATATCCGAACCCATCGGATACCTGCTCCACCGATTACCTCATTACCATCGATTGACTTCATAGGGAAGCCAATCCCAATATCGACACATCTCTAAGACTGACTATATCCGACCACGTCGGAAAACTACTCATCGGACAACTACTCATGCGAGTAATAAGCCATATGGGA
Organism: Prinsepia uniflora; assembly: GCA_032719365.1. Taxonomy (NCBI): domain Eukaryota; kingdom Viridiplantae; phylum Streptophyta; class Magnoliopsida; order Rosales; family Rosaceae; genus Prinsepia; species Prinsepia uniflora. The sequence continues at coordinate 8,909,202 of CM064876.1, read as the reverse complement.
TTTACCTCAAAAAGAAGTTCAGTCCCAACATCCTCAACTCAAACATCCAAGTAAGAGTGATAAACTTTCCATCCATCTGGATCATCAAGATCACGATCCAGATACATCAGTATATCAACCGACCATAGACTTCACGATCGAGGATCGTCACAACGCCCAAAGTCCTAGACCATTTCCCACATCTAAATAGATTAGTCAACGATGAAACACGCCGAGACGATGGGTTCTCACTGACTACCTCGTATCGATCCTTGTCATTCCACCGAGGAAAATCAAAGATGATACCAAACAATGACATCAACACTCATCCTATGTGAATGCAAACAAAACTCGCTACACTCACTATGCCACGTAGTTCAACATCGTCTGCCACCATCCAGAAGATGAGAATCTCAGTCACCCGACTTCGATATACTCAATACCAATGCGGAAAACACACATTCCTCTCGTCACCTTAATCGCAACCTCTCGCGATTCCGAAGTTCCAACAAGATTGGAGACAACATACCCGGACATCAACCACGTGTTCCCTAACCAATTTAACTCTATCTGAGATCCACTATGGGACCACAGATACCGAACATATGCCTATTACGACGGAGTCACATCCCGATTCGTAACTCACCGTCATCACAATCACCAGCACTAGCACTAGTACCAGCATCATCACTATCGAGACTCCGCATCCAATGGAATCAACAGTATGTACTACCACTTCGGATCCCACTCAGGGATTCCATCGACAAGTACCAACCCTGATAACTTGTCCAACCAAATCACTAACTAGTCGTAACTCGACTCAACCAATGTCGTCTACCAGGTCGCCCATGACCTTAGTTGCACCAATAGCCCATCGCAACTACGGTAGTACGACGACCGACTAGGTCTAACCTATAAGTACAACCTCGACTGCAGAGTGCAGTCCCATCACTCAAGCTGACATGACTAGACCGACTAACGAATCCAAATCCGAATAATCGTCAAAGTCATACCATTCGCCAACTCACATTTCCGAACCATACACATCCTACCTTAGGAATCCACGATCACGCCTAGGGTTCCCTGAACCCAACTGCAAGCTACCAATTGCAGAAAGCAGTAAAATAAACAACCGGACCGACTCCGCGGTCTAGACATCGTAAAGACGTCAATCCAATCCTACCGTAAGTCCAACTAGGATTCCTCGAATCCGGCTGCCAACTGCAATGTAATCCATTTAACTCAACCAAGTCCGACCAGCCAATGGTCACAACTCCAAACCAGTCGTCGGAACTGATCCTACGACATCGTGAAGACGATCCCAACTAACCATCTCACGATCAAAATCTACAAGAATACGTTTATCCCTTTGTAGGGTCCCACACTGTCATCCACGACAGAAATATGGCAACCCCGACATCGAATGCCCAACCAAGACGTTCCACAATCCACTCCTACTAACTATCGTACCGGCACCCCAACATCAGGTTGATAACGAACTGTAGCCCCTGGAGATATCACATCCTCGACCTGCGTACATTCCAAGAGCTCCACGGTTGCTCAAATAGAGACAACCCCGCTCTGATAAGCATCCTATGAGCAATCCTATGCTCTGATACCACGTTGACAGGACCCATCCCAATCCCCCCGGGATTAGTGCGGAATGACCCTGCTCCCGTCTGACACGGAGTGTCGGACAAATGATAATTTCGACCTTTGCCCTCCCGGGCTATCAGAGTACGCCAGGATCCGGATGAGGCATGTGATATCTCGGTCTCTACTACAGTCCACATCCGATGTCAACCTGAAGGGAAGTCAAAACATTAAAAACTGTGAGTGGACAAAACAAAAGTTTATAAAAACATTTCATAAGACATTTGTACCCTTCACTAAAAAGCATGCATGCATTCGAAAACCATTTATCCAAAAACAAACCATATGTGGGACTAAGCCCAAAGCAGATATAAACCAAGGTCGAAAGGACCACAATGAAAACGACCATACGGGCCACTGCCCAAATCCATAAGGGACTCGGCCCCAAACCATAAAGAAACCAAGTATACGAGCCACTGCTCAAATCCTGTGCACACCTGTGCACACCACATATCCAAATCTCATATATCATATCATATATCATATATACATATAAGTCACACAACCAATCCTGTCACGGTATCCAAAGCTACGCGCGTGCTACCCGGGTCTCAATCCGAGTCTTCTCAAAGTCAAGGTCAATGTCCGCAGACCACTGATCCTACTCAAGGTAATAGTAACCATAGCCTTCCTGAGAGTAAGGAACCCAACTGGGGGGTGACTCCACTCAGTCGGTGCTCCGTGACTACTCCGGGGTCCACCCAGGCCAACGACCCTCCCCGGAGGAGATAATAGAAGTAAAGGAAGGTAGATGAACATATATATACATAACATAATATCCATGCCCGGTTCCCTTGAACCGTCATGATCCGTAATAACATAACCAGGTAACATGCCGGTTCCCATAAACCGTCATGTACCGTAATAACATAACCAGGGTAACATGCCGGTTCCCATAAACCGTCATGAACCGTAATAACCAACAAGGGTTCATGCCGGTTCCTATAAACCGTCATGAACCACGATACCATAACAAGGGTTCATGCCGGTTCCCATAAACCGTCATGAACCTGGGAATCCATTTAAGGTTCCCTGACCTGAAATCAAAACAGTAAAGTGACTGGGTCTCGTACCCGAACATAGGACATCAACTGGGCACCGTGCCTGGAATCTGAGGTCATATGCCCGAGACAAAACCAAATGGGTCTCATACCCGAGTTTATCCTTTTATAAATCCAAAGCCATTTCATTAAAACCAATAAAGAAATACAGACCCGTATAAGCACCGTATAAGGCCGAAACCTCGAAATACGTGCTTATACGTAACCACATACAAATGCACCCATGGCATCATCAAACAAGTAATAAAACATATAATAAACATTTATGCATGCACCAATTTAGAAAAACAAGGTCCACTCACAGACCGTCCGAGCTGCCGCCTCGATTTGCGTGCCATACGGCTCCCCGAGTCGATCACCATCACCGGGACTCCCAAACCTGTCCAAATCATAATAGAAGGTTACTAACTACTTAATTAACCTCCTACCAAAGCCCCGTAATTTTCCCGATTTTCTAACTATTTTTAAAACCGAACCTAAACCTTCCGATGCCCCGAAACATATCGAGACGGTGTCCGATCCACACGAAACCAGTCCCAAAATGTTCGTTACATCGAATAGAAGATTTCGTATGTTGGAACCTTCCCCAGATTCCCTGTCACGCGCCCTCACGTGCCGCCTGATGTGGCTGCACGTGGGCTTCACGCGCCAGCTACAGTACCTGCTGACGTCATCGCTGACGTCAGCCTGACGTCATCTGACAGCTGTCAGGTCTGACATGTCAGACTCTTACAGGTGCCACGTGTCACGCTCCCATTGGTCCATGTCACTGCTATGTCAGTGCCACGTGGCCATCTGACATGTGCCACGCGTCATCACGGCACTGGTCCATGTCAGTGCCACGTGTCAGCCCCTGATTGGGCCACGTCACTAACATGTCAGTGCTGACTGTGCACTGACATGTGACACGTGTCGCACTCCTATTGGCCCATTTTCTGACATGTCAGCTGACATTGTCAGATTTGACAATGCTGACGTCATCCCTGACATGATGACGTCAGCAGGATGACGTCACCTGTCATCCCCTACATCGGTCAGACCGGTCCGAACCGGTCCGGTCTGGTTTTTCCTGCAACTTGGACCGGCGTAACCGGTCCAGGTCTCATTCTCCCTCATTTTCGGTTCGTTTGCTTCCATTCCAATTCCTAAATTCCTATTTCTTCATTTCCTATCTAACCCAATTAACAAAACTACCTAAAACCTTCGAAATCCGACCGGTTCAATTTTGAACCTCACGGTTCAATTTTCCCGAAACCTCCCAGGGCTTCCCCGACGTCCAACCACCACCAAAACCTCTCTAACAACTCCCTAGCAACCTATTTAACTCAACCCAATCGTCCAAAACAATCCATAACATCAAAATCCACACAAAAATTGAAAATGGGCTTACCGGGTACCCGCTCGGGTTCTGGGTTCCGCCACCGCCCACGGCGGTTCCAACCACCAGCTGCCGTCCTTAGTCCTCCTCTCTCACCCTCTGGTCTCAGTTATGGTTAGAAGGGAAGGGTTTGGTGTTTGGGTGAGAAATGGTGATCGGGTTGGTTTGGGAAAAATGGGAAAAATGGATGAACGGGGAAGGGTTTGATGCATGAATGGGAAAATGGTAGCCAGTGGATGGGTGACAAGTGTCACTCATCCATTGGTTGCTGAAAAGTAACTCGGCCCACAAAAGACAAAACTTACTTTTTGTCTCGTAGAACGTGTTGCTGGGAATAGTATCCCGAAACGTTCGTGAACCGTAACTTCGCCGTCGAACGTCCAAATTCGACGTGCCGCCTGTCTACGGATTCGTATCGTCCTTATCTACGCAACGGTCTTCGGCCCTCGGCCATCGGACCTCCCGGTCAAAAAGTCAACTTTTGACCTCCTATTCACCCAAATTACCAAATGCCCCTAAACTTCCGAACGTCATAACTTCCTCCACGAACGTCGGAATTGAACGTGCCACCTGTCTATGAACTCGTGACGTCACGAAATACGTCACGGTCATCGGTCAAAGTCCATTGGACCGTCCGATTGAAAAGTCAATGTTTTGCCACCACTAGGGGCACAAAACGGTTATTTCGCATCGTTCGTTCGATTTAGCCTAACTAATCACCGATTAGCCTCACTAATCGTAATTAGTCACTAATCTAATCTAGGAATTTGGACGGGTCGTTACATGGATGATCTAATCATCACTGGTGATGATGATAAAGAAGTTCAGCAGACAAATGAGAATTTGTCAGTTCACTTCCAGATGAAAGAACTTGGCCAACTCAAGCACTTTCTTGGGCTAGAGTGTCAGGACCCACCCCGGTTTCACCCCGAAACCCGAGGTAAATCCGCTCCCGTCTGACTCCCCGACACAACACCTAAGGAACACTCACGCAAACCTAGACAGACGTAGGAGTAATTAAACAAAATATTCCGACGTTAACGTTTACAAAGCATAGTACGAAAAATACAAAGAACTAAAACCCGATAAAGTACACACACACGGAAGATTGTAAATTATTCTGGGATCCCTTACGTCACCTCTATGCCTCGGACTCTGCCTCGACGTTAAGACCCCGCACTAGCTCCACAACCTGGAGGGCAATTTAAAACAGAAAATGTGAGTGGACCAGAAAGTACAAAAGTTCAAAAACCATTTTATAAGAAAACCGAGTTTAACCCTCCGTTTTGAAACCACATGCATAACCAACAGTTATGAACGCATTTATAAAATAATCATTATAAAACATCATAAGAAACAGAAACACTATAAAATATCATAAGAATCCATAGCATGAGTATCAGAAACCGTATCAAAAACCATAAACATCAAATCATCATTTTCCCGATCAAACCTGCTGGACCTCTCGAGTCTTTAAACTCCCGAGTCTTTAAACTCAATCCAGGCCTTAATCATATCCGAGTCTTTAAACTCCCGAGTCTTTAAACTCAAGGCCTACGGGGGAAAATCAATATATCCGAGTCTTTAAACTCCCGAGTCTTTAAACTCAATCCGGGTCTTTAAACCCAATCCGGCCGGTCCCCCGTCACATATATCCCGGTCTTTAAACCCAATAATCAGATCCAGCAAATCCAATCCCAAAACCATTTGAAAACTATTTACCAAATCCTCATCCAAACCCGAATCCGAAATCACTGGTCCGAAGCCCTTCTGGCATCCAGAACCGTCATTCTGAACCCAAATCCGGAAAATATCCATTTTCATACCAAAACCACATGTAATCACAAATCATATTTCATAACCCATTTATCATTATCAGAAAACCTTTATAGGTGGAAATTTCTCGAAAAACGTGCAAAATCCCGAAAACGTCTCGAAAAATGTGCAAACATCTCAATCACGTATAATCACGTAAAACCATCATAACATATGCAATAAACATAGTGTCTTAAGTAAAACCATCAAAAACGTATATAAAAACAGTTATGCATGATCGAGTTTAAAGAAAGGGTCCACTCACAGTACGGAGCCCTACTCGCGTCCCGAACGTCCAGCCCGTTCCTCGGCTTCCTCGGGAAGTCCCGATCCTGCCAAACACCGTCAAATTACGTCACTAATACGTCTACGACACAACTTCCTAATTTCCTTAAAATTCCCCGAACCAAAGACTTAAAACCCGGGACCCTAAACATTCACCCTCGCGGAACTAAACTCAAACGACTTCCGATTGACCCGCAACCAACTCCATTGAACTCACGATAGCTCTTGGACCAAAATCCATGTTGATCGCTTCTCCATACGCCGCCGCACGCGCCCCCACGCGCCGCCCAAAGTGGCTGCGCGTGGCCCCACGCGCCAGCTACAGTACCATCTTCAATCTGTGCTGAACCGGCCGTTCGTAGGCTGAACCGGCCGTCGCAGGCTGAACCGGCGAGAATTGATCTCCGCCGTCCGGCCATCAATTTAACCTCTCTTTCTCTCACGGCTGCGTCCAGACCTGCCCTATCTCTTCCCGTACTCCGTTCACCTCAACACGGCCTCTACACCGTCGACTGAAGCTCGAAATCAGACGGCCTACTCTTCCTTGTTTTCCTTCCCGGCCACCCAGTTCACCTCCCTTCACGGTGGTTACACCAAACTCATCCTAGGACTTCACTGAACCTAGACCACACCTCCATTACCTTCGACTCACCCCCAAACTCGTCGACTCACCGTTTGAAGTTTACGGCTAAACAGAGGAACAGAGACTCCACTTCAACCGAGCTCCGCCGTGAACACCCCCGTCACGGCGACCATCCCAGTCGACACCTAGGACCTCCCTGGACATAACCCTGACCTTCCATCCCATCGACACTAAGCCTAGACTCACGACTTTCCAACTGAAGTTTCACGGCAAAACAGAGCAAAGAAGCCTTACCCTTCGATTGCAGCTCCGCCGTGCGCACCGCCGTCTACCACTGTGGTCGTTGGACTCCTTGCAGTCTCCTCAGCCTCCCCTTGCCTTGGTTTGCCTCGCCTCACGGCGTAGCCACCACCTCGACCTCACAAGCTCTCTGTTTCCTCCAAAATTTCTCCACACCTCCGCCGTGCCGCCGTGCACGATTGCACCACCAATTCACGGCCACCAGCTCCGCCTTGCCTCACTATCACACTCACAACTCCCTATTTACTCACCCTTGCACCCAGATCGATCAATTGATCTCAAACTCTCACCCTCTGTTCTCTGTGTTTGTCGAAGAACCACACACACGATCACACACGGGCTCACCTAAGTAATTGGAACCGTGCTCACACCAGATCCACCCAGAACCCTCTAGTCCTTCAACACGTGTCACCATCCAATCCATGCACTTCCACATGGTCCAATCCCAGCCGTCCATCTGTTCTCTCTCTGCACAAATTCCAGAACACAAAAGACCAAACTGCCCTTCCTTTTTACTCAATTTTACGGTTATGCCACTACCTTTCTAGACCCATATCTCCCACATCGTAAGTCCGATGAATACGTGCCGCCTGTCATCGAACTCAGGACGTCGAAAGCTACCTAACCATCCTAGGTCAACCTACAAAACTCGATCATTCAAAAAGTCAACTTTCTCCCCCTAATCTACCCAAATTACGATTAAGCCCTCAACCTTCCGAACATCACAACTTCCTCCTCGGATGTCGGAATCGGGCGTGCCACCTGCCTATGGATTCGTGACGTCCTAAACTACGTCCTGGTCACTGGTAAATCCCCAATTGACCACCCGAAATAAAAGTCAACATTTCTGCCCGACCCAGGGGCAAAATCGTCATTCTAGGTTCCCGGACCCCTCGGGACCACTTAACCCTTGATTACCCTCACTAATCACACCTTAATCACTCTAGGAATCCCGATTCTCGGGACGGGTTGTTACATAGAGGTTGATCACACAAATGACGAAAATTTTCTATGTCAACAAAAATATGCTAAAGATTTGCCACAGAATGATGTATTGAAAATTAGTAGGTAGTTTGATCTACTTAACGCTAACTCGATCTAAAATTTCTCATGTAGTTGGAGTAGTGAGTCGATATATGCAAAATCCGAAGAAATCTCATTTGGATGTAGTTCGACGAATACAAAGGTATGTAAAAAATATAATTGACTATAATCTTTTGTATAGAAAAGTGAAGGCTACAAATTAGTTAGTTACAGTGATGCTGACTATGCGGGAGATCATGATACTCGTTGATCAACTACCGGGTATAGGTTTAAGCTTGGCTCTAGAACGATTTCTTAGTACAGTAAGAGATAACCTACAATATCTTTGTTAACAACAAGAGCGGAGTATCGAGCAACAACAATGGCAGCTCAAGAGAGTACGTGGTTGGTACAACTGATGAATGATTTACATTAGCCGATAGATTATGCAGCTTCATTGTACTGTGATAACCAATCGACAATTTATTTGGTAGAAAATCCAGTCTTCCATGCCAGAACTAAGCATATAGAGGTGCATTATCATTTTATCAGAGAGAAGGTTTTGCAAGAAGAGAATGAGATGAGACATATCAAAACAGATGATCAAGTTGCTAACATCTTCACAAAAGGTTTGAGTACTAGCAAGTTTGAGAAGTTTCGTCGTCAACTAAAAGGTGGTGCAAAGAATGAGAGCCATTGTTGAAGAGGAGTGTTAAAAGTAAACAGTGGCTCTCTCTTACCATTTTCTCTTTCCCTCCCTCTCTTCCATAAAAAGAAAATAAACCTGCGATGGAGGAAACTTCCTAAAATAAGGAAGGTTGAGAAAAATTAGTAAATATTGGATGGATAAAACTAATCCATAGATGAGTGGTTATTAGAAAATTAGTTTATTATATATATCCTCTCTATAACATTTGTTTAAATCATCAAGAAGAGATCAATAACAATTAGATATAAAGTTTAGAAGCTTGTTTGAGGTTCTTGAGTGGTGGTTTTAAAAGAATTATATTGTAATTGATTGTGGGTATAATATAAGTAATATCTTTTTATTACTTATTTTGTCTTCGACAAATATAAGAGGTGTGTACTCTAGTACTTAACAGTAACTAGCTTGCTACCTGAGTCAACTATCTCTTTTTTACACTCTCCTTCCATTAACCATTTTTTTAAAGGGGTTTTTTGGTCAGAATTTTTTTATGAAACTTTTTGAGCCTCTTGGGTTTGATTAAGAGTTGAATCCAATATTAAACAGTTTCTATTCAAACTTTTTTTGGGTGTTATCATGGAAATATTGGATTTTTTAAACGTAATTCAAAATTATCGTATTTTGCATATTTATTTTTATTTGATAATCAATCATGTATGAGAAGGAATCAATTTGTCGATTATCAATTTGCCATAAACTTTTGCAACGATAATTTTCATTGATGAAATATAAAATCAACCATTAGATTCATATGTATATACCAAGTAAGTTAACGGTGATAATTTTGCCCCAAAAAAAAATGTTAACAGTGATAATAATTAAAATTATCAATTTCTTATGATAGGTCATTCATTTAGTATAAATATAATTTATATATATATAATTTCTAGATAATCTACAATTTGATTAATTTTTTTTATACATATGAAATACAATTGTTTTTCTGTTATTTTTTTTGGGCATGCCTATTTTATTAGGTTACTGATATATATATATATATATATATATATATATATTGGTATATAGGTAATTATCAAAAACTGATTAATAAAACTGCTCTTGGTTATATTAATACTAGACTCGTCATGACACATAATAACACGAGAGCTATTTTTTTTTTTGGATAAAAAATAATTAAATTTTTAATATTAAATTTTAATTTTTTAAAACAAAAATAAGAGGAGTAACTACTTGAGTCAACTACCTTTTTTACCCTCACTTCTTCCATTAACCATTATTATTTTTTATGATATATTTAATATTTAATATTACTATTATATCTTTAATTATTAAATAATTTAAAGAATTTTTTTCATCATAATTTTTTGATGAGACCTTTAATTTGAATCTCTTGATTTTAAAATAATAAAGATTTTTCTTATCTTAATCATCAATATAGTTTGAGTTTGATTAGGAGTTGAATCCAATATAATATTAAGCAGTTTCTATCCGAACTGATTTTTTGGTGTTTATCATGGAAATATCGAATTTTTTAAACTTAATTCAAAATTACCGTATTTTGAATATTCTTTTATTTGATAATCAATCATGCATGAGAAGAGATCTAATATTTTCCAATTATCAATTTGCCATAAACTTTTGCAAGGATAATGTTTATTAAGTCATCCATTTTTTTTTTCCTGAATGATAAGCCATCCATTTAATTAGTAATTGATATATATATATATATATATATATAATCTACAATTTAATTATTTTTTTATAAATAATTTTGAAATGATATAATTTTAAAATGATCAATATTATAATAATTAAAAGATATTAATTATAATAAATAAATAAATAAGGTGTACGGATCGATTTATGAGCTGTTTTTCCTGTAGTCCGTTAAATGGCAATCTCTTCACCTATTAATTAGACCTAATTCTAAGCCTTTTGGGTTTAGCTAGCAAACTCCAATTCTCTCACGGTCCCAGCTCTATATATACCAAATCACGCTCTCTCTCTCTAGTCCTACGGTCGTCATCATGTCTTCACTGCTAGCTCCGTCGCCCTCGCCGCCGGGGTTACTAGTCCAATTAGCCAATCTTCTGCACGACTATTACCCTGAGTATTATCCGGTCATGATTTTCATCGTAGTCTTCGCCGTAATCTCCAGCCTGAACTTCAAAAAACTATTCTTCGTCCTAGGATGTTGTGTCGCCATCATGCTCGGCTTCATCCTTCTTATTATTTTGATCGTGTCCGCGCCCTTTTTCGTAATTTGCTTCTTCTCCTTCCTCGCCGTCATCCTACTGGTTTCCCCCGTCATCATCCCTCTCTGTTTTAGGACGAGGATGGTCATCGGAGGTGGCCGCCATGATCAATCGGCCCCACCACATGATATTGAATCGAGCCAGCCGCAGCAACCGCTGCCGGAGTCCGCCTACGTAAGGTTGAGGTACAAGGTGGATGACGAGGAGACGACGAGCGAGAATTGCAGTGGCAGGGATGGGTGTGCTGTTTGTTTGGAGGCGTTTAAGGAAGAAGAGGAGTGTGGGAGACTAATCAAGTGTCGACACGTGTACCATCGTAAATGCATTGACACGTGGCTCGCCTTTGCTCGTCACAAGCTTTGTCCAATGTGTCGTGAACAAATCTATAGCTAAACAACAATTCAATTGTGAGGGAATGAACTGTTGTTAATTAGGTATGTGATATTGTTTCAATCATTTTTCTCTTTGCACCGTGGAATATTATATGATAATGAATGAAAATTCAAGTCAGTACCATTTCGAAGCACATGGATATTTCCCTTACTTTGTTTGCACTTCGATCATGTTTTTAATATTGGTTCATTACTATAAAATAAATACGTAGAACTAATCACAACGTTACATTTTTATTCAGAATATAATTTTATCTCATTTTCCTCATCGGAGCTCAATTTCGTCTCACATTTTCTCATCCATAATTCGATTTCCCAGCTCCTAGAACATGGCATCAATTTTGTTGCACCATTTTCATCATTCCAGCCAATTACCATTAAGTGCTGTTAAAATATAATGCTTGCATGGCTGTTAGCTCAAATATTTTATATATATATATGTTGAGTTAGGATCAAAACAAACTAAATTAAGAATAATAAAATAAGATTAAATGAATTAAAACACTTTAATTTTTACAACTAGGCAAAAGAAGATACCAGCCCATAACTGTGATGATGTTAAAGGGTTTGGTCTAGCAGAGATGATGTTGATGGTCGATTTGCGACGGGGAAGGTCCAAATTTTTTGACCCTTTCAAAATTTGGAGACGATGTTCGATGGCGACGGCGAGGGCTTCAATGATGACGCCGATGACGATGAAGATCGACCCTCACCAAAGCCGTACTACATTGAATTTATTTGAAATATTTATTGGCAGTATATTGAAGTTCAATATATTTTAGATATGAGTTTGATGCATGAGAAGACTAAATTTGCCCTAAAAAATGAGAAAACATTTAATTGAATTTATTTAAAATAACTAAAAGGTAATGAAAGGGATTTGAAAAATATATGTACACAGATAATTTGAGGCATGGACGGGACGGGCCATCTCAATGGACTGAGGTGTACTCCTGTCCCTCGAAATTGATGATCGAAAGCAATTTTTTTTTTAAATTTTAGTTTATATAACATACATTATTTTTTTTATACTAAATAAGAAAGTAATTAATTATTTTGAAATATCTCTTGAAAGAAGTCGAATGAAAGAAAGGTAGTTCCTTCTCCTTCTCCGGTTTAATAGCTAAATATTAACTTAATCTTTGACCAGGTAAGTTGATCCTTGATCCTTAATCCTTGACATTTGTTCACATAAAAGATGATCTTGTTGTAACTTAAGTATTTATATATATTGTATTATATTATATGATTATCTATTTTTTCCATACATAAAGTATGTTTTTTATGATGTATAATTTTTTATTTAATGAAATTCACTCGTATCATCAAATTTTAATTAAAAAAAATCACATTAAAATTTAACTCACCGTATTTTTAATTCGTGGAATTTGATTTGAGGTTTATTTGTTTTCTTTAAACTGCTCTTATATATACATGCAAATTGGACCCCCACTATTTTTCTGTTACACTCACTCCATCTTACAATTAGCTGAGCTAGATGTTAATTAAAGTTCTCACTTACATTTCCCCTTTACATTTTTTTATCTTTATTTCCAGGTCTCTTGAGGATTTAGGGAGGTACGTTCACACTATATCCTAATCCTAAAAGGATTAGGAAATCTCGTCATATATATACGATCACAAACAAGCCATACCCATGTAAAATATTATTCCCCAACCATGCGATTTGCTCGGAGGTCCTTCCGGGAAACCACTCCGAGAACAAACCGGCGCTCGTCGCCACCGTATATAACTTTGAGTTACAAAAGAAGGAGCCGTGAGAACAGAACATTGTTTCCAAATGGTAGTGGTGAGTGCGGCGTTTGCTCGGAGGCGTTTAAGGAGCGAGACGAGTGCGCCGCCATGGTCAATTGTAGGCACATTTATCACTGCCGATGCATCGACACCTGGCTAGCCACGGCAGATCCGGGCAACCACTGCGCGGCTTGTAACAGCGGGTTCTACGGAGGGTATGTCCCACCGGACCCCCCGCCAATCCCAAGCCACGTGCAAGAGTTTGTTGAATGCTGCAGCGAGCCTTTCGAGAAGCAGCTGACGAGCAGTGACGTCACGAGCCGCATGCTACACATGCCCAAGTCCGACGTGGACACCCACGTCATTCCGATGTTGAACGCCGGCGAGAGGTATTATGAAGTTGAAGAACAAGGCGTCGAGGTGACGGTATACGACGTTGCCGGGAAAGAGTATCGTATGGTGTTCAAGAGCCGACATGCCGGCGGCGGTCGTGACGGCAGTGATGTTATTTTCGGTGGCCGTGACCGTCATTGTCTTTCCGGGGAAGGCTGGAAAGTTTTCCGTGAAGATCATGGGCTGGTGGCGAACCGGGATTTTGTCACGTTTTGGGTATTTCGGAATGACCAAACGGGCCGGCTTTGCTTTGTCATGTCTTCTAGAAGATTGCCGCTCTTTCGGAAGTTAAGCAGAAGAAAAAGGGGTAGTTAAGTAATTAGGAGATAGTGCCACGATAAAATATATACAGCAATTCATGGGAATTATTAAAGGTTTAGGAAATTTGTTTTGGTTGATGAATTCATGTTACCTTCAAAATTAAGTTCAATCTTTTCAATTCATTAATTTGTCTCGTGCGCAATTGTTATTGCAACTTTACTTTAGCTTAACGTACATTTAAAATTCATAAGCAATACGATCCACTAATAAAATTTTAAGAATTTCATTTTACATCAAATTGTTTTATTCTCAGAAGAAAAAAAAACATAAATTAGTTTTAAAAATTTCATTATGCGCGCAGTTTAAACCCTAAAATTCAACTATTTTTCTCCTCCTAATTTGAATACTAAAAGCCATGGTCATCAAAAATATTCCAATCTGCTTTGTCTCAAAGAACACAAAAAGAGTTTTTTGGTGCCCATACAATCCATCATTAAATGGAGGGAAAAATAGTTGAATTTTTAGGGTTTATGATTTGTAGTGAAGAAGATTATTTAATGCAGAATGAAGATTTTAGAGATTATGAAAAAAATATGAAACCATCACGAATTTTTTTTGTCTTATTTATTTTTAACGTTTTATGTTTGACTTTCTTTTTATATTTGTTTTTATGATGATATAGGTAATTAAAAAATAATGTATGATTGCCACATCGTGCATGATATATCCTGTGATATAAAAAATGGTATTTTTAGTGAAACTATAGCGTTATTCTAATATGATTGTGTGTTTAAAATAAAAACAAATCTAAAAATAAATAAATAAACAATATATCCCTAGATGTAGGGTATTTTTTTTTTAATCTAAGATGTAGGGTATATTAGTAAAGAGACCATTAACCCCAATAAATATCTATCCCTTTTCCTTTCTTTCCTAGCCGCTTTAGGATTTAGACCTACTCCTCTATATTTTAGGTAATTTGCCCCACCGTATATATATATATACACCACACCAAAATAGACTAGCCTTTCCTAACTCATCAGTCGATCGATCTAGTTCATCGATCATGGCTTCACCACTAGCTCCTCCATTTCCTGTTCTTCCCTCGTTCACTGCCGCCGTCTCTTGTAATGCAATTCATCAAAGTTTTGTACGAATATTATACGATCATCCTCCTCATTGTAATCTTCACAGCAGTCTCCAGCATCTCCACCTCCAACGTCCTCAAAAAATATTCTTCGTCGTCGGACTTTGCGTCGGCGTCATTCTCGGGGCGGTCATATTTATTTTCATGATCGCGTGGCCACCCCACCCCCCCACCCCCCCCCCCCCCATTTCCTCTCTTTATCATCCTCACCGTCCTCGTATCCCTACTTTCTTCCGCCCTCATCATCAAGCTTCTCACGAAGACCCTCAACCCCCACGAGATCGAAGTAGGCCCACCTGGACTAGCTGTCATTGTCGCTATTCAGGACCCACAGCCTTTGCCGTCGCCGTCGGCGGATCCGGCGTATGAAACGTTGAGCTACAAGATCGATGAGGAGAGTGAGCATTGCAGTGGCGATGGGTGTGTATTGTGCTTGGAGGCATTTGAGGAACAAGATGAGGGTGGGAGACTAATCAAGTGCAGACACGTGTACCATCGGAATTGCATTGATCTGTGGCTTGCCATACCTCAACACAAGCTTTGTCCAATTTGTATAACTAATAACGTCGGCCTATTTCTTTTACTTTGTGTGTGTATGTGCAAATTGAGCAATTTATGCATCTTCAATAATTCATTGTAATATATGTTGTTCTTGATCTTCAATCATCCAACCAACTATAAAACCAGAAGTTGTAATAGTAATCAAAATAACTCAATCAAATCATGAACATAAAACAATTGAAGAAATCATAATGACTAGTCATATACCTAAATCAGCCATAGCGCAATATCTTTCTCACAAGTTTGTCTTCTCCTTTCTTCCAAAAATTTATTGTCCTTAGCTAATAAAAATAGGTCTTAACACTGAATTATTATCAGACTTATAGGTAAGAGCATATACCACACTCATGCTAACCTTGTTTTAAAAAACTTCAAATTAAGTCATGTTAAAACCCTAGTTGGTCAATTGATAACAAGCCCACTTTAATAACAATACATAATCCATATATAAAAAATAACACATCGATATGATTTAATTTCACCGACTCTATTATTTTCAATTCGTGATACACATATAATGGTATGCATTAAGTGATTATATTGTACTCAAATTCTTACAGAGGTTTTAACCATCACATCACAGCCCCAATAAATATCTATCCCAAATTATACCGTTGTAATAGCCACTATTGTCTAAAGGGGTCTTTAGACAACAACTTTTCTCCGTTGTCTAAACTCCCTTTAGACAACGGTTTTTTTTATAGAACACTGTGTCTAAACTCTCGTTAGACAACGGTTTGTAAAAAATACCATTGTGTGAAATATCTTTATACATCGGTTTATGCTTAAATACTATTATCTAAAAAGTATTTTACATAACGATTTATATTAAAATATTGTTGTCTAAAAACTGATATAGACAATAGTAGTTTGTATAAAATAATTGTGAACTAAAGTGATAAATAGGAACGTTGTCTAAAGGATCCTAATTCATAAAAATGCATTCATAACAATTAAGGATGCTAAATCATAATAATATATTCATTCATAGAACCATATGGCAACAATAGAACCATATGGCAAGTTCTTCACCAATATAACATTATTGCTTCTTTTAATCCATCAATTTTCCCACCAGCAAAACTCATGATCATACTCCATGCAATCATATTTGGGAAGAATAATTTCCACAAGATGTCCCTTATTCTGCAGTGCTTTGCCAAGACCATGCCACAACATCTCCCAAGCCACCAACCTTTACAATTGACAGTTGGTTATTAAAAACACTTAGCCCATTTGCAAACATAAGTGCATGTGTGCAGACATACCAACAACCCCAAAAAGCATGCAAACTTAAACACATGCTGAGTAATAATATTAAAAGAGTAAAGGAGTAACCTTAATATAGGATCATATCAGGCGTATACCTGCCTTTTGAAGTTGTTGTACGCAGCAGCGAGAAGAAAAAAAAAACATTTTAAAAAGACAATGTGAAACTACCAGAATACTAGAAAGAACATGAATAAAAAAAAATTCTGATTCACTACAAGTACATTATTAGCCATGAAAAGCTACAGGAGATAACAATAGTAAAGAATAATTATCATCTGCTGACACGACTCATCCCAATCCCCCCGGAATTAACGCGGGATGTGTCATGCTCCCGTCTGACACGGAGTGTCAGACAAGGGAAATTTCCGACCTTAGCCCTCTCGGGCCATCAGAGTACGTCAGGATCCGAAGGAGGTATGTGATATCTCGGTCTCTGCTACAGTCCACATCCACTGTCAACCTGAAGGGCAGTCAAAACATTAAAAACTGTGAGTGGACAAAATAAAGAGTTCGTAAAAACATTTAATTGAAGACATTTGTACCCTTCACTAAAAAACATGCATGCATTTGAAAACCATTTAACCAAATGAACCATAGGTGGGAACTAAGCCCAAAACAATAACTGAAAGAACCATAAAAAACCAATCATACGGGCCACTGCCCAAATCCATGTGGGACTCAACCCAAACCATAATAAAACCACGTACACGGGCCACTGCCCAAAACCTGTATCCATCACACATCATATATCATATCATATATCATATATACATATAATTCACATAACCAATCCTGTCACGGTTTCCAAAGCTACGTGCATGCTACCCGGGGTCTCAAACCCAAGTCTCTCAGAGTGCAGGGTCAATGCCTGTAGACCAATGACCCTACATGAGGTTATAGTACAAGCCTTTCTAAGAGTCAGCAACCCAACGGGGGCAACTCCACTCAGTCAGTGCTCCGTGACTACTCCGGGGTCCACCCAGGCCAACGACTCTCCCCGGAGAAGATAGTACAAGTAAGAAAGGTATATGAACATATATATATATATATATATATACATAACATAAACATTCATGCCCGGTCCCCCTGAACCGTCATGATCTATAACATCCATTTAAGGGTTTGTGCCCTTCATATACATATAGAAAACATCCTTTTAATCTTTCAAGGGTTCATGCTGGTTCCCTTAAACCGTCATGTGCCACAATAACCTTTCCAGGGTTCTTGTCGGTTCCTATAAACCGTCATGAACTTGAAAATCCATTTAGAGTCCCCGACCCGAAATCATCAATGTAAAGTACTGGATCTCGTGCCCGAACGTAAGACATCAGCTGGGCATCCTGCCCGATATCTTAGGGTCAGTCACGACTCCGATCGTAGTGATGTGTACAACCATCCATCCATGACCGCCCTCAATCCTGGTATGTCGCCGTGAACGTATCAACTGACGCGACCACCACAAGATCATAGTGCACTCATCATCGATCGATATCCTGAACCGTCAACACTCCAAAGTCGAGCCTCCATCAGCTACTCGACAACAGATCGTGCATCGTGACCTCTCCGGAAGGAACACATTCCAATCCGGAGGAGAGCGTCGTATTGTCTGTCGCCGTGCACATAGCACTTGCCGCTACCACGATTTAAACCCGAAGGCCATCAATAGGGTCATATGCCCGAGACAAAATCAAATGGGTCTCATACCCGAGTTTATCCTTTTTGGAAATCCAAATCCATTTCATTTAGACCAATAAAGACATACAAACCCGTATTGACACCGTATAGGGCCGAAATCTCGAAATACGTGCCAATACGTAACCACATCCAAATGCACTCATGGCATCACAAAATATGTATTAAAACATATAATAAACATTTATGCATGCACCAATTTAGAAAATAAGGTCCACTCACAGACCATCCGAGCTGCCGCCTCGGTACGCGTGTCATACGGCTCTCCCGAGCCAATCACTGTCACCGGGACTCCCAAACCTGTCCAATCGTAATAGAGGGTTACTAACTACTTAAATAATCCCTCACTAAAGCCCCGTAATTTTTCGGATTTTTTAACTATTTTTAAAGTCGATCCTAAACCTTCCGATGCCCCGAACATTATCGAGACGGTGTCCGATCGATACGAAATCAGTGCCAAAATGTTCGTTACATCGAATAGAAGATTTCACGTGTTGAAGGCATTCCCAAAAGGTTGGTCATGCACCCCCACCCACCCAGGGAAGCTTCTACGCGTGACATCACGCGCGGTACTGTTCACCGTCTTCTCCAATGGTTGAACCGGGTCTGACTGGTTCTGGACCGGCCGAACCGGTCTGGATCGGGTCAAGGCCCAAACTCATCCATTTCTCGGTCTATTTCATCCCATTTTAATCCCTAAAGCTTCCTAATCTCATTTCCTATCCTTTTAACGTTTAAAAGTATCAATAAACTCACAAACCCGTACCTCCTTGATCGGCCATGGCGGTGGTGCCTGCAACCTCCACCCGCCGTCCATTCCAGCCGTCCAAGTCTTCGAAATTGATTCCATTCTTCTCCTAAGTTCCCCAGAAGCATAACCTAGATGTTAGGTTCGATCAAAACCCAACGAAAAACGATTTCCAATTTTTGAATATTTTTACCTTACGGTTGTGGCCTCCCTGCCGTGGCCACCATCGTGGGCCACGGCTCAGCCTCTCACCACTTCCTCATGGTCACACACGAGCTCTGAGGGTCTTAGTGATGGTGAGGTGTGTGTTTGTATGAAGAGCAAAAAAGAAGGAAATGTGAAAATGAAGAATGGAGGGGAAATAGGTTTCGGGTTATGAGGAAGAACAAAGAAAAATGAGGGCTAATCAGATGAGAGAAGTGAGGATTAAATGAATGGTGAGGATTGACTGATTTAGATTAGATGGAGGGCTAGGATTTAGTGATAGATAGATTAGATTATAAAATTAATTAAATAATATTATTTAATTATGTTAGATCCACAAATTAAGGGAGTTGACCAATGGGATGAGTGACACTTGTTACTTGTCCATGGGTCCCACTTAAAATATCTGGCCAATCAGAATAAGCCACCTCACCATCATCTCGAAGTACGTGCATAGTGAAATCGAACTTTCGTGACCCATAACTTTCCCGCTCGAAATCCAATTTCAGCGTGCCGCCTGTCTACGGATTCGTATCGTCCCGATCTACGTAACGGTCCTCGGCCCTTGGCCATCGAACATCCCAGGTCAAAAGTTAACTATTTACCCCTTTTAACCAAAATTACCAAAATGCCCATTAACTTCCGAACTTCATAACTTTTCCTCGAATGTCGGAATCGAACGTGTCACCTGTCTATGAACTCGTGACGTCCTGAACTACGTCACAGTCTTTGGCAAAAGTCCATTTGGCCGCCTGAACAAAAAGTCAATGTTTTACCCACGATCAGGGGCAAAACAGTCATTTTGTACCGTTCGTCCGATTTCGCTCAACTAATCACCGATTAACCTCACTAATAATGATTAGTCACTAATCTAATCTCAGAATTCGGGACGGGCCGTTACATCTGCCTTCTTCCTACCAGAATTTGGGACGGGTAGTCACTAATCTAATCTCATATTTCAGTACCTACTGCGAAAACAAATATATCATCGATGATAATATCATTCTGATTCCATATCTCATTTAAGCATGCATAGTTTACCGAGATCTCTTTATTCTCGGGAATGGGTTCAGATGTTGAGGCGTCCCTCAACGTCGTCTCTTCTAAGACAGACCCATAATCCGGAATTATCTCATGAGATGGATCAGATGATATAGTGATATCCAAGGGATTCAATTGTGCCAAATTTGTCCTCTTCAGGGGATGAGAATCCTTCGAACCTATTGGTCTACCTCGCTTCTGGGCAGGAACATATGACTGGTTAGCCACCATGTTCGTACTTTGTCCATCTGGGACGACCCATCCATCTGGGACGGTGCGTCCTACGAGGACGTCTATCCTTGTAGGCACGTTTGCAGCAGGTATATGTGATCTCGTCACTTTAGCTAGATCAGAGAAAGCATCTGTCATATTATTAGCTACACTCTGTAGATCTAGAATTCTCCGCACTTCATTCTCACTTTTTGCGGTTTGGGAATCAAGATGAGACATAATGGAGACATTCCATGTTAATTCACGTCGTTCTTCAAGAACGTTGACGTTCTTATCTCCCCCTAACGGCGGGAAGACTGTCTCATCAAAGTGACAATCCGCAAAGCGGGCGGTAAAGAGATCGCCCGTCAAGGGCTCTAAATAGCGTATAATGGAGGGGGATTCATAGCTGACATATATGCCCATTCGGCGTTGAGGTCCCATTTTTGTATGTTGTGGCAGCGCAATTGGTACGTAGACTGCACACCCAAAAATGCGTAAGTGTGAAACATCATGTTCGTACCCAGTTACCAGTTGTAACGCGAAATAGGGTTGGATGGCAGTGGGCCTCAACCGGGCCAACATAGCTGCATGCAAAATTGCATAGCCCCATGCAGAAATTGGAAGCTTGGTGCGCATAATCAAGGTTCGTATAATCATTTGTAATCGTTTAATGAATGCTTCTGCGAGACCATTCTGGGTGTGAACATGGGCAACTGGATGTTCAACGTCGATCCCAAGGGACATGCAATAATCATCGAAAGATTTCGATGTAAACTCACCGGCATTATCAAGTCTGATGGACTTTATAGGATAATCCGAATGGTGGGCCTATAATTTAATGATTTGGGCAAGAAGTTTAGAAAACGCAGCATTGCGTGTGGACAATAGGGTCACATAGGACCACCTCATCGATGCATCAACCAAAACCATGAAATATTTAAATGGTCCACATGGTGGTTGGATGAGTCCAAAAATATCCTCTTGTATTCTGTACAAGAAAAGGATAGAGTCTTTATCGATCTTTGCATATAATGGTCTAGTGTTCAATTTTCTCATTGAGCAAGCTTGGCATAGTGTGTCACTAAACACAAGGTCCTTATTTATAAGGGGATGCCCGTGTGATGTATTGAGGATACAGCGCATTATACCTTGACCGGGGTGTCCCAATCGGTCATGCCATAATAAGTAGTTGCTAGGGTTAGGTAGCTTCTAGCTAGCTATGTGATTTGCCTCAATGGTTCTAATAGTGGTCATGTAGAGTCCACTTTTGAGGCATTTCAATTTCTCCAATGTACGCTTCCGGCCATACAAGTTGGATGTTATGCAAAGATATTCCACATTCTTTTCTTTTGTGGTTTCAACATGATAATCATTAGCTCGAATATCCTTAAAACTCAATAACGTTCTGCTGGAACGTGGGGAGTATAAGGCTTCAACAATGGTAAATACGGTACCATTGAACAACATAAATTGGGCTCTTCCGGAGCCTTCAATCAAATTTGATTTGCCAGAAATAGTTATCACAGGGGTGCAGTTAGGTATTAAGTTTGTGAAAAATATCTTATCACGGAGGATAGTGTGAGTAGTAACACTGTTGGCTAGACAACAAACTTCACCATTTGACATGCCTAACCATCAATATAACTAAAGTAATCAACAATCACATTTATTAAAAAAAATGAATAAATAGATTGAATAATATTCGAGCAAATAACAAAATAAGTCCAAAATAAATATGAATCACCAAACAATATCCAGAAATAATAATGAAAGAAAAAAAAACAATATGCATAAAAAACGGCACAAACGCCGATCATATCCATGTTTATGTAAATAACTCAATCCTCATCATGTCCAGCTGCAGTCTGGAAATCAGCAATGGCAAGGGTGGTATCAGCGGGGACTGGTCCTGCAGCAAAATTAGCCTCTTGAGTACCACGTCTAGCATGGTACTGGGCAATAACTTGGGCTGATGCACGACAAGTGCGGGACCAGTGATCGCGATCTCCACATTTATAGCGTATGTCAGGTAGGTTTTGATTCTGGTGGCGACGGGCTGGACCAGGGTTTCTCTCGTTTTGAGCACGCGGACCAGGATGAGTGTGATATCCACCACGTGGACCTAGACCACGGTAACCATGGCCACGTGGGGCATGGTAATCTTGGGCTCGGTCATAGGGGTGTCCACCACGTGGGGCATGGTAACCATGGGCCCGGTCATAGGGGTGTGCACCATTTGTTGGACGGTTACGTCCTCCACCTCTACCACGACCCCTGTTTCTCCAATCACGGTTGGCATCGCGAGGTGCAACAGTGTTTTCTTCAAGCAAAGGTGTTGCACTAGTACCCACAGGTCAGGATTGATCATTCTTCATTAATAAAATGTTGTTCTTTTCAGCAAGTAACAAAGTAATGATCAACTCCGCGAACCTGGTAAACTTCCGCTCTCTGTATTGTTACTGCAGGACAATACACGAGGCTGGAAATGTGGAGAAAGTCTTCTCAAGTAGGTGGGTTTTAGTGAGCTCCTCCCTACAATACTTGAGAAGAGACTGGATACGGCATATCTCAGAATTATATTCGTTTACGGATTTAAAATCCTGAAAACGAATGTTATGCAAGTCATGTCTTGCTTCAGGCAAGAATATGTCCTTCTGGTGATCGAAAGGATCAGCCACTAAAACCCATAAAGCTCTCGGATCCTATTGACCCAAGTATTCACGTTGCAGTGCGCGATCTATATGCCTGCGAATGAGGATCATAACATCCGCCTTCTGATGCTCAGAAGCCATATTGTCTTCTTTGATGGTTGATCATATTCTCTTGGCAATGAGATGAAGTTTCACATCTTCAGTCCACTGTTAGTAGTTTCTTCCGGAAACTTCTAGTGCATCAAAATCCAGTTTGTTGAGATGTGTCATGACAGGACTCATCCCAATCCCCTGGGACCACCGGAGGACGTGTCCCGCTCCCGTTTGACAACGACTCCAAACATACCAAAAATACCCTTAAACGAAAACTGAATACTTCGAATTAAATAAATAACGTGCAACAACATTGTTCAAAGTGATAACTGTCAGACAAGGGATAATATAATACGAAATATGAGCACATTAGTCAGAGTACATTTATTTGATGCTCAACCTACCCACTAAGAGTGTACAGATGCACATCGATTAGTCTAAGCCTCTTCCTCTTTCTCCTCCTCCAGATCCTCCTCTAGTTCCGTGTCACAGTCTGGAGGGGTCAGTAAAACATTTAAAGAGTGAGTGGGCCGAAAATAAACAGTTTATAAATCAATTTCATAATAAAGTAAATCATAAGGTTTTACCCCTCCGTTTTCCAAATCATGCATGCATTGAAAACATAGTAGCATAACAGAAACATAACCACAGAATCATAGAATAATCAAAAGAAAAAACCAACATATTAGTGCACTGTAAAACCCAACCCAATGATGTCACGGTTCTAAGGCTACGCGTTGCCACTCAGGGTCTCACACCCAAGACTTCCCTAGGTACATCAGTGCCCGGTATCACGGTCACTGCCCGAGGTATACGAACATGCCTTCTTGAGAGTAAGCAACCCAACAGGGAATAACTCCACTCATTCAGTGCCCCGTGACTACTCCAGGGTCCACCTGGGCCAACGACCCTCCCTGGATTAGACAAGATAGACAGGTAGGAAAGTACAGTACAATAACAGTATAGTTTACCCTGTGTCCCCCGGACACCCCTGAACACATTCCACATATAATCTAGATGGGTCTCATGCTCAAAACATCGTAATAAGTAATATAAACTATTCATATAACATTCATCTAAATCATAAGTGGAGATAGCAAAACAGTTTATGCATGCAAGCCTTTTATAAATCAAACAGCCCACTCACACTCGATCCTCGCTGCACATCGACCGATAAAACCTATATTAACATATCCGAGAGTCACTAAAGGACCCTATTACTTCAATACTAAAACCCTAGAACAGATCCGTCCCAAAAACATCGCCCGGGCACTATTCCTGAGGCTTCAAACCCCATTTTAACCATCCTAATGATCTTCGATCGACACGAAACCACCGACATTGGATCCGTATCGTCGAAACCTTGAAAATGGTACCGGTCCCACCAAAAATACTATTCACATGCGCCCCCACGCACCTGGTCAACGCGTTGGTCAACACTGCTACAATGCCTGCTGACGTCAGCATCACGTCATCTATGACACATGTGTAAGGACCCATCCTGGAAATTAGGGTTAAGACAGTGATTAAGATGGGATTAGTGAGCTTAATCGGTGGTTAGTTGGTTACGAAAGGTCCATTAGCATAGAATGACGATTTTGCCCCTAGGTTGGGCAAATAGTTGACTTTTAGTTCGGATGGTCAATTGGGTATTGACCGATGATCGTGACGTAGTTCGGGACGTCACGAATCCGTAGACAGGTGGCACGCCCGATTCCGACATCCGAGGAGGAAGTTATGATGTTCGGAATGTTGAGGGCATTACCGTAATTTGGCTAAATAAGGGGGAAAAGTAGACTTTTCGTACGATCGGGTTTTGACAAGTTGACCTAGGACCGTTAGGTAGATCTCGTCATCCTGAATTCAATGACAGGCGGCATGTGTTCATCGGACCTAGGATGCATAAGATACGGGTCTAGAACTTCAATGGCATAATCGTAATTTTGACTCAATAGAGGGGCATTTTGGTCTTTTGCACATTGGGAATTGTGCAACCGGATTGGGACAAGTGTACAGGTGAGTTTGGGATATTTGTGAGAGGGCTGAGGGATTGTGACATGTGGCAAGTGTGTAGTGGCTTCTACAAGCTTGCACGGTGTGTGTGTGTGTTTTAAAGTGAGACGTGCGTGTGTTTGTTCGAAGAGGGGAAACAAAAAACAGAGGGTGAGATTGAGAGAAAATTGAGAGGTGGCCGTGTGTGTTTTTGTGAATTTTTTAGTGTGTAAGAGATTAAGGGAGGCTAAGAGTGTGAGGATTGAGTTGTGAGGACAGCTCGTGTGAGGGAAACTGGTGTGAGAAAAAGGGTGAGTTCACGGGAGAACCAGAGAACAGAGAGGGAGTTGGAGGTGGTGTTGCCGTGTGTTGATCCAATTGGGCTCGAAGGGAGGTCAGGACGGCTCTGTGGACTCCAGGGAACGGGGCGGCGAGTACGGTGGTGGACGATTGCAGGTAATCCCTTTTCCCCGTGAATATGCCCTGTTTTTCCGTGAATTTCAAATCGATAGTCGTGGACTTAGGGGCTGAGTCGAGGAGTTTGGTGAGCCCTGTTAGGTTCAGTAGGGTCCTAGGAAGCTCTAGGTTTTGAAGCCGTGACGGGGGAGTAGCTGGTTGCCCGAGAGGAAAAACAGGGGAGTTCGGGCAATTTGGGTTGAGCGTGGGGAAGAGTTTTGTAGGTCGTGTTGGAGTGATTGGAGTAGGGGAATGAGTTGCTGGGTTGTGGACGAAGAGAATGGTGGAAAGAGGAGCAGAACTGGTGGCGGGACAGCGGAGAACCGGCCACGCCGGTCTGGAATAGTAACGGGTCGAGAGGTTGAAGACGATGAACAGTGGTGCTGGCGCGTGGGGGTGCGTGCGGCGGTTTTCAGCGAAGAGTCCAACTAAGTTTTTGTTCTAAATGTTGTAACGAATCCATTGGGATAGGTTTTGGGTTAATCGGACGTCGATTCGAGGTAGTTCTACGAGGTTGAAGGTTTAGGGTTCCGGTTTGTTACGTTTAGGACCCGGGGATTTTTGGGGAAAATTAGGAGAGTCTTAGTAGACGTGTTAGTGACGTTCTTTGGTGACTGTTGACAGGATCGGGACTTCCTGAGGAAGCTGAGGAACATATAGGACGTATAGGACACGAGTGACGTGCCGGTGACTGTGAGTGGACCCCTTCTCTAAACTCGAGCATGCATAACTGTTTTTCTATCATTGTTTTATGGTTTTACATATGATTTCATGATTGTTGAATATGCTATGTTGGTTTTACATAATTGCACGTTTTTCGAGAAAGTACGGTTTTCAGCACGTTTTACGAGAAAAATTTGGATTCTGCTTTCGATGCCATGATTTTGGGGTTTTCAAATACTAAGGATTTTCAATGATTATAAATGGATTTTGAGACGTGATTTGATAATCGAGGTTTTCGGTTTTGAAATCGGATTTAGGAAAGCGGAATTTGGTTTTAAAGTTGAAACGTGGGATTTCCGGATTTGGGTTCAGAATGACTGTTCTGGACGCCGGAAGGGCTTCAGACCGGTGATTTCGGATTCGGGTTTGGATGTGGATTTAGAAATGGTATCCAATGGTTTTGGATTGGATTTACTGGATCTGGATATTGGGTTTAAAGACCCAGATATTATGATTGACGGGGGACGGGCCCGGATTGGATTTAAAGACCCGGATTAAGTTTAAAGACCCGGATTGAGTTTAAAGACTCGGATATACTGATATTTCCCCCGTAGGCCTGTTGAGTTTAAAGACTCAGATATTATTGAGGCCTGGATTGAGTTTAAAGACTCGGATAGGTCCAGCAGGTTTGATCGGATAATGATTTGCTTGGTATTTATGATGTTTTTATGATGTTTATGACGTGATTTCTGTAACTGTTTTCAATTCTGTTTTTATGACGCTCCTTATGTGATTTATAACTGATTTCAGTAAATGGGTTATGCATGTATGCTTTCAAAACGGAGGGCCAAATCCCTGGTTTTCTTATAAAATGGTTTTGGAAACTCTTCTTTTATTTATGGTCCACTCACACCTTCTGTTTTTAAATTGCCCTCCAGGTGGTGGAGTTAGCGGAGGGGTTAGACGTTGAGGCAGCGTCGAAGGCATAGAGTATTCGAGAGTGACCCCAGAGTGGTTTAATTTTCCGTTGTGCGTGTACCTTCTATATCGGTTTTCTTTCCTTTGTATTTGGTACTATGCTCTGTACATACGTTTGACTTCGGGATGTTTAAAATTTCTCCTGCGTCTGGCATGTAATTAGGTGGTTTTGCGTGAGTTTACGTTAGTTTTGTGTCGGGGTGTCAGACGGGAGCATGATTTACCTTGGTTTTCGGGGTGGAACAGGGGTGGGTCCTAACACATGTCAAATGACACGTGGCATGCTCTGGTTGGCCCCTGATCTGACAATCCCTGACATGATGACGTCACCCGTGCTACAGTGTTGGGTCAACACGTTTCCTGAAACCAGGTCGCCGTTTGACCCGCGGCCTGACCCGATTCCACAGTCCATGTTTGGACACCATTTTCGACAGGGTTTGACCCTAAAGGGTCGTCTAGGTCTGTTCTATGGATCTAAGGCCTCAAAACTGGAAAAACATTGATGAAACCATACTTGGGCTTCGAAGAAATTCACGGCCAAACTCCGGTCGTCTTCTCCGACTATCCCCTCCGTATAAGGCGTCCAAACCAGTTCCTTTGAGCTAGTCACTGTCCCTAGAGTATGTCCTAACCCAAAAAGTCGAGCCCTAGACGTTAAAACGGATCCTTTCGAAACTGGGAAGGAAAACGGTGCTATCGGGGTTTGGGAGTTACCTCCGCCGTGTCGCCATCATAGCCTGCGTCGACCGTCTCGTCGTCTTCCTAGTTTCTTCACGGTGCTATCTGGAGCTCTGTGCAAATTGAGAGGACGATGGGAGGTGGTGCGGGCTTCCTGGATCCGGTTTCTCTGTTTCAGGTCTGGGGATTTCGGAGTTGTTCAGGCAGGGAGGAAGGGAGATGGGTGCTGATGGTGCACGATGGAGCTGGAGAAGATGATGGTGGTGCAAATGACGGTTGTCTGGTGGTGTGGGGGATGGTCGGTCTGGTCGTTTGGGTAGAGAGAAAATCGAAAGGTTGGTTCACGGTGAGGAAGAATATGTGTGTGTTTGTGTTTCTCAGAGAGAGATCGTGCATGAGAAGGAAAAAGCAGATAAAATGGACGGCTTGGATGGGTTTGGGTAGAATGATCAGTGGCTGGGATTAAATGAAAGAAAATTTAATATTAAAAATGGACCAATAGGCTCATAGGTCTACTTTATTGGAATAGTGCATACTTGGATGAGTGACACTTGTCACTCATTCGCTGGCTCAGTTTAAAATTAGGGTTTGCACGGATTCCCATATTAAATTAATATTTAATCATTTTGTTCTCGTTTCGTAAATCCTGCTAAAATAATTCTGTGACCATAATTTTTTCATACAAACTCCGATTTCAGCGTGCCGCCTGTCTACGGATTCGTGACGTCTAGATCTACGTCATAGTCATGGGTCAAAGTCCAAATTATTTCCCAGGTCAAAAGTCAAAGTTTCCCCCCTTCATGGGCAAAATAGTCATTTTACATTAAAATATTATTAATTCCGGTTCGGGTCGTTACAACCTATCTACCTTACAAAAATTTCGTCCTCGAAATTTACTCAAATAAATGTGGGTACTACCCTCTCATTAAATCCTCGGGTTCCCATGTCGCTTCCTCAATGTCGTGGTTCCTCCACAATACCTTAACTAGTGGAATGGTCTTGTTCCTTAAGACCTTCTCCTTCCAATCCAGAATCTGCACTAGTCGTTCCTCGAAGCTCAAATATGTCATCAGTTCCAGTGGTTTTTCTGGTAGTGCATGAAAGTCATCCCGAAGATATTTTCGTATCATAGACACATGGAATACATCATGTACTCGGGAAAGCTCTAAAGGTAGTTCCAAACGATAAGCCACCGGACCAATCCTCTCGGTGATCTCATACGGTCCAATGTAACGGGGACTCAACTTCCCACGTCCTCCGAATAAGATGATTCCTTTCCATGGTGATAGCTTCAAGAATACAAAGTCACAAACCTCAAACTCCAAATCTCAGATCCGTCGATCAGCATAACTCTTTTGACGATCCTGGGCCGCCTTCAGTCTCTCCCTGATAACCCGAATTGTCTCCTGGGTCAAATCCATCAAGTCTGGCCCCATTGCGGTTCTTTCCTCGATTTCCATCCAGCATACAGGTGTTCTGGACTGTCGACCATACAGTGCCTTATATGGAGCCATCCCAATACTCGCATGATAACTGTTGTTGTAGGAAAACTCCATCAGTGGTAATCGATCAGCCCATGAATCCTGGAACCGCGTGCCCGGCTGCTGGCAGTCTGGGATGATGTACTCTGTGCTGGAATGGCACTGCCCCAAACCAACGGACACTCAGATGCATAGTGTCCCGACTCACCACAAGAAAAACATGTGACATCCCTCGATCAACCCGAGTATCCTCCTGATGAGGTGTCCATAGGTGAGTACTGTTGCTGCCAAGCACCAGATCGCTGTCCTGACCTCTGAGGACTCCTAAAACGACCGGAACGTCCTCGACTACCCGAAGACGAATATCCTCCAGAGTGTCCTCCTTTCGAGCCCCGACGGCCTGAAAATCCCAAGTGAGGGCGATCAAGTCGCCGGTCTCCCCTGTAGCTCGCTGCTGTGCCAGAAGGCTGTTCTCGAACCTAGTTGCAGCATCGGTCAGATTCCTCATAGTAGCAAAGGGAGTCGCAGTCACCATCGCATGTATCTCAGGTCGTAGTCCCCACTCAAATCTGCGACAACGGTCATCCTCGGTGATCACGAAGTTCTCAGCCAAGCGAGACAGCATCAGGAAAGTTTCCTCATACTCCGCCACAGTCTGGCCTCCCTGCTAGAGCTGCAAGAACTCAGCCTCCCGGGCGTTGCGAAACGACCTCGGATAGAACTAGTTGAGAAATCGCTCCCGGAAGGTCTCCCACGGAATAGTTTGAACAGTCCAGCTAGCCAGTACAAGGTTGTGCCACCAACGGTAAGCGCTCCCATCCAGTAGGAAAGTCGCTAGTACCACACGCTCCTCAGGTGGGCAATGCATGACCTCAAAGATCCTCTCCCAGCGGTCGATCCACTGGTGTGCCTCCTCGGGCTCGGTCCCCCCGGTAAAGATCGTGGCACCTAGGCACTGGGCCCGCTCAATGCTTGTAGTGTCCCCATTCCGTCCAACTTTCTCATCAGCACATGCACGGTGATCACGTCGGGGAGGCATATCAAAATTGTTAAAAGGCAAACAAGTTAAAAGACGTCGAAAATGATAATGTACGAAGTACAAACCGCTAACCTAGTACTCTGACTGCTAATCCTAGTGCTCTGATACCAAGCTGACAGGACCCATCCCAATCCCATTGGGACCACCCGGGGACGTGTCCCGCTCCCGTCTGACAACGACTCCAAACATACCAAAAATACCCTTAAACGAAAACTGAATACTTCGAATTAAATAAATAACGTGCAACAACATTGTTCAGAGTGATAGTTGTCAGACAAGGGATAATATAATACAAAATATGAGCACATTAGTTAGAGTACATTTATTTGGTGCTCAACCTACCCACTAAGGGTGTACAGATGCACAGCGATTAGTCTAAGCCTCTTCCTCTTCCTCCTCCTCCAGATCCTCCTCTAGTTCTGTGTCACGGCCTGGAGGGGTCAGTAAAACATTTAAAGAGTGAGTGGGCCGAAAATAAAAAGTTTATAAATCAATTTCATAATAAAGTAAATCATAAGGTTTTACCCCTCAGTTTTTCAAATCTTGCATGCATTGAAAACATAGTAGCATAACAGAAACATAACCACAGAATCATAAAATAATCAAAAGAAAAAACCAACATATTAGTGCACTGTAAAACCCAACCCAATGATGTCACGGTTCTAAGGCTACGCGTTGCCACTCAGGGCCTCACACCCAAGACTCCCCTAGGTACATCAGTGCCCGATATCCCGGTCACTGCCCGAGGTATACGAACATGCCTTCTTGAGAGTAAGCAACCCAACGGGGATTAACTCCACTCATTCAGTGCCCCGTGACTACTCCAGGGTCCACCCGGGCCAACGACCCTCCCTAGATGAGACAAGATAGACAGGTAGGAAAGTACAGTACAATAACAGTATAGTTTACCTTGTGTCCCCCGGACACCCCTGAACACATTCCATATATAATCCAGACGGGTCTCATGCCCAAAACATCGTAATAAGTAATATAAACAGTTCATATAGTACTCATCTAAATCATAAGTGGAGATAGTAAAACAGTTTATGCATGCAAGCCTTTTATAAATCAAACAGCCCACTCACACTTGGTCATCGCTGCACAACGACCGCTAAAACCTGTATTAACATATTCGAGAGTCACTAAAGGACCCTACTACTTCAATACTAAAACCCTAGAATAGATCCGTCCCTAAAACATCGCCCGAGCACTATTCTTGAGGCTTCAAACCCCATTTTGACCATCCTAATGATCTCCACTCGACACGAAACCACCGCCATTGGATCCGTATCGTTGAAACCTTGAAAATGGTACCGATCCCACCAAAAATACTGTTCACTGCGCACCCCCACGCACCTGGTCAACACGTTGGTCAACGCTGCTACAATGCCTGCTAATGTCAACATGACGTCATCTCTGACACATGTCAGATGACACGTGGTATGCTCTGGTTGGCTCCTGATCTGACAATCCCTGACATGATGACATCATCATGACGTCACTACTGACGTCAGCATGATGATGTCACCCGTGCTACAGTGTCGGGTCAACCCGTTTCCTGAAACTGGGTTGCCATTTGACCTGCGACCTGACCTGATTCCACGGTCCATGTCCGGCCACCATTTTCGACATGGTTTGATCCTAAAGGGTCGTCTAGGTATGTTCTATGGATCTAAGGCCTCAAAACTGGAAAAACATTGATGAAACCATACCTGGGCTTCGAAGAAATTCACGGCCAAACTTCGGTCGTCTTCTCTGGCTATCCCCTCCGTCTCAGGCGTCCAAACCAGTTCCTCTGAGCCCATCACTGTCCCTAGAGTATTTTCTAACCCAAAAAGTCGAGCCCTAGACGTTAAAACGGATCCTTTCGAAACTGGGAAGGAAAACGGTGCTCTCGGGTTTTGGGAGTTACCTCCGCCGTGTCGCCGCCATAGCCTACGTCGACCGTCTTGTCATCTTCCTAGTTTCCTCATGGTGCTATCTGGAGCTCTGTGCAAGTTGAGAGGACGATGGGAGGTGGTGCGAGCTTCCTGGATCCGGTTTCTCTATTTCGGGTCTGGGATTTCGGGGTTGTTCAGGCAGGGAGGAAGGGAGATGGGTGCTGGTGGTGCACGATGGAGGTGGAGAAGATTATGGTGGTGCAGATGACGGTCGTCTGGTGGTGTGGGGGGATGGTCGGTCTGGTCGTTTGGGTAGAGAGAAAATCGAAAGGTTGGTTCACGGTGAGGGAGAATATGTGTGTGTTTGTGTTTCTGAGAGAGAAATCGCGCATGAGAAGGAAAAAACAGATAAAATGGACGGCTTGGATGGGTTTGGGCAGAAAGATCAGTGGCTGGGATTACATGAAAGAAAATTTAAGATTAAGTGGACCAATAGGCTCATAGGTCTACTTTATTGGAATAGTGCAAACTTGGATGAGTGACACTTGTCACTCATCCGCTGGCTCAGTTTAAAATTAGGGTTTGCACGGATTCCCATATTAAATTAATATTTAATCGTTTTGTTCTCTTTTCGTAAAACCCGCTAAAATACTTCTGTAACCATAACTTTTTCATACGAACTCCGATTTCGGCGTGCTGCCTGTCTATAGATTCGTGACGTCTCGATCTACATCATAGTCATGGGTCAAAGTCCAAATTATTTCCCAGATCAAAAGTTAAAGTTTCCCCCTTCACGGGTAAAATAGTCATTTTACATTAAAATATATTAATTCCGGTTCGGGTCGTTACATGTCATGCTTTGATTGAATTGATCCTTCACTTAAGCAATCCTCGTTTCAGAGTCGATCGTGTTGATAACGTGTTGTGAAGGAAATTCGGTAGATGAGAATGCAAAGAGAATATGGAGAGGCAGGGAGAAGAAATAATACGTTTGATTTCTTATGAGATCATTAGGGTTTACATTATCCCTTAAATAATGAGGGATAATTAATGAATACAAAAGGACAAAACTACCCCTAGCACCTATTACATAAATAGACATAACCATTTAACTATTTACAACATATAAATATATTTCATAAATATGTGTTATCATAGCTAGATCAGTGTTGGTGTGCGTACAGGTGCATGTTCTTCTTTTTCTTACATTTACTTTGTCTAGTGCTTGTGATTCTATGCAAATAAAAAATAAGGAATCTGACAAGTAGCAATGTGTGTATTTAAGGCATTTCCCTTCAGATTTTGTGGTGAGTTACATGTAGTCCCAACATGCTGCCCTACAGCAGCTCCCCAATCCAATAACAGAAAAATAAGACAAAAAATAAGAAAAATGGAGCCGCAGTCCTTCTACACAAATACACTAACAACATAAATGAACGATATTTCTTGAGTTAAGAAATGGTTACCACTTATAACATATTTTAAGTTTGCATACCGTGCTTGGACTACTAGTGTCCTTCACGAAGTAAGCGAAATGGTAAGGGAGTGTCCAACTCACAAGTCCCTGCAAATTAAGAGAACTCAAATGTATTAGAAAATGAATTACAGGGAGGGTTAGCAAGTCTTTCTTTCATTTTCATGTCGACAGAAGCCCATATGAACTCTCTTGCGGCCAATAAGACGTAGGCTTCACCATTGTCTGGGGTTTCTGCCTTGTAAAATTCAGCGCTCATATGTCGACAGAAGGATATTGCAAAAAAGGAATTAGCTAAAAAGAAAAAAAAAAGGCAGCGAACATGACTAACAGATAGTTGTGTGCAGAACCACAGGGAAGATATTGTACAAAGGTTTGAGCAATGAAGGACTCTATCTCATCCCTTTTCAAATCCCTAGCTTTAATTCCATAGAAATATGTCCTATTGTCAGCACTGCCTTCATGTGCAA
The DNA here is from genome assembly GCA_032719365.1 of Prinsepia uniflora. Taxonomy (NCBI): domain Eukaryota; kingdom Viridiplantae; phylum Streptophyta; class Magnoliopsida; order Rosales; family Rosaceae; genus Prinsepia; species Prinsepia uniflora. The sequence continues at coordinate 8,874,669 of CM064876.1, read as the reverse complement.
GAAAGTTAATTCTCAAGTTTGGCACAACAGGTTAGGATATCCATCAAATGAAGTTGTCTCTGCCTGTTTGAACAAGTCTAGAATTCCCATTTCAGCTGATGTCACTACCAATATCTGTGAATCTTGTTTACAAGGAAAATTCACAAAACTGCCATTCATTTTTCTAGCATCAAAATCTGTTGTTCCCTTTGAGGTTGTTCACTCTGATGTCTGGGGTCCTGCACTTGTTAAATCCTTAGAATGTTTTAGATATTATGTCAATCTCATTAATGAATGTACTAAATACACATGGATATTTCCTATGAGGAATAAATCAGATTTCAGTTCTATTTTTTTGTGCATTTCTATGCTTTTGTTTCAAATGCCTTTTCTACCAAAATCAAAATTCTTTAATCAGATAATGGTGCTGAGTCAATTAGCACCTATTTTCAGCAATTTCTACTTTCTAAGGGCATTACACATCAGAAATCGTGTCCTTATACTCTTGAACAAAATGGATTTGCAGAAAGAAAACACTGACATATTGTTGAAACTGCAATCACTCTTCTGCAATCTGCTTCATTGCCTCCATCCTTTGGTCTTTTGCTTGTTCTACTGATGTGTATTTGATAAACAAAATACCCTGCACATTTCTTCACATGGAGTCTCTATTTGAAAAACTTTTTGGTGATATCCCACCACTCTTGCATCTCAGAATTTTTGGAAGTCTTGTTTCCTTCTCTTAAACCCTAAAATCACCATAAAATACAACCAAAAACAACCAAATGGATCTTTCTTGGTTATGCAGATAAACACAAAGGCTATATCTGCAGTTATGATCCAATTTCTGCTAAAACTGTTATATCTAGGCATGTTTTGTTCAATGAGTGTGATTTTCTTTATAGGTCCATTCTCTCTAAAACGCAGTCAGATCTGGAATCTTGTTCCACCTCAGATGTTTCACATTCCATTTCTCAAAACACTTTTCCTTTATCCTCCTTGTTTCCTTTCCATATGCATGCTTCTACATCTGTTCCTGCTTCCTCATCTGCTCAACCTTACAATGCTCATATCAGTACAATTCATGTGTCACCTGTCTCAACACACTCAGAAGACTATTTTTCACCATCTGGTTCTTCTGGTCAGGTAGTTGGTGTTGTTCCCTCAAATTCTGGTTCTGAAATTTTCCTTGCCCTCTCTGATTCTAATCAGTTAGATAATTCAGGATCTTCCACTTTTCAGCCTCAATTTCTGCAAGTTGTTTTACCAATCACATGGGTAAATATGCATCCTACGCAAAAGGTCAAAAAATGGGATCTCCCAAAGGAAAGCCTTCTACTCAAGCAGTTTCTAATCTCACAGAAGTTGAGCCTCCTTCTTTTACTTCGGCTGATCTGTTCCAGTATGGCAACAAGCAATGAAGGAAAAGGTTGATGCCTTGCTTTCTCAGCATACATGGGACTTCGTTCCTATACTTGCAAACAAAAATCTGGTTGGTTCCAAATGAGTTTACAAGATAAAGAAAAACTAAGATGGCAGTATTGCTCAATATAAAGTAAGGATGTTTGCTCAAGGTTTCAGTCAGGAACCAGGATTGAACTATGGTGAGACCTTCAATCTAGTTGTTAAGCCAACAAAATTGAGACTTGTTCTAGCCTTGGAAGCTCAGTTTAAATGGAAACTCAAACATATGGATGTTAAAAACTCCTTCTTGCATAAAGATCTCAAAAAAGAAGTCTATATGAAGCAGCCTCCTAGAGTTGAAGATGAAGTGCCTAAGGACTATGTATATCTACTCAAAAAAATCTCTTTTATGGATTAAAACAATGAAAAGTTCACATGTTTTCTTCCTGGTCTAGGTTTCAGTACAACTTGGGCTGATGCATCTTTATTTGTCAAGCAAGCTACTACTGTAATTGTCATTCTTCTTCTCTATGTAGATGACATAATTCTTACTGGGAGTTCAGATGCTGCTATTCAAGAAGTGATTGATGCTCTTACTGATGAATTTGACATGAAGAACCTTGGACACTTGAGCTATTTTTTAGGAATTCATATTTCTCACATAAAGTCTGGTTTGTTTCTATCTCAATCTAAATACATTACATAATTACTAGTAAAAACATATATGCTTCAAAGCAGTGTTGTGGAAACTCCTTCCATCCCTGGATCAAGGCTAAGGAAAATTGATGGGCCTTTGTATGATAATCCTCAATACTACAGAAGTATTGTGGGAGCACTACAATACTTGACATTTACCAGACCTGATATTGCATTCTATGTTAAGCAGGTATGTCAGTACATACAGTCTCCATGTGAAAACCACTTCATGGCAGTTAAGAGGATACTTCGTTTTCTCAAAGGCACTTTACATCATGGCATGCTGGTAGATGTGGGACAAAAGAACAAAAAAAGACAATATTATTTTTAATTGTTTAAAGGAATTCTTAATAACTCACTCATTCTCTTTAATGAGATATAAAATGGTAGATGTGAAATTTATTATTTATAAATTCTGTTTAGGGACTTTTGAATAAAATAAAGTTTGAAATAAAGTCTTATTTTGTTTAATATACAAGCATTAAAAGTTTTAAATAAAAATAAAAATTATTAAGAATGTAATAATAATTTACTCAAAAAATAAATAATAACAAGATTAAGAAAGACCCACCATTATTCCTTTCTTAATCTATCGTACGTGCTTACCTTAAAAAAATAAAAATAAATAAAAAACTCACCATGTGCTACATCAACATTTAACCGACTTAATAAAAAATTTGTTAACGAAAGTAAATAAACCATATATCGACTTCAAAAATTGGTGTATCATGAGTTCCTTTCGATTATTCTTTTTCCCGTTCTCTTTGAATCTTTTCCCTCGTTTCATAGGATTAGATCCCTAATCCTCTTTGTTTTAGGAAAGCCACTCCCACGTGCTCTATATATATAACAAGCCATATTCATCACAATTCATTCAGAATTCACGGTACTTGTCCACATCTCTACTTCCTCATCTCCTCAAAATAACCCTCTCGATCACTAGCCATGGCTTCAGTTCTAGCTCCTTCCCCGCTGCCGCCGCCGCCACAATACGACGATATTCTAGATCTCCAAATTTATGTCTTTTGTTACCTTTTATTCATCGTTATTCTAGGCCTCTGCTTCATTTACAAATTCGTCACCGCAAGTGGTGATGATGATGCTGATCAAGCTTCTCACGAACCTCACGATATTGAAGCCGGCCCAGAACTGAAGATGACAATATCAGCTATACCAGCGTATGAAAAGCTGCGCTACAAGATCAGTGAACATTGCTCTGCTGATGATGAGTGCGTTGTTTGCTTGGAGGAGTTTAAGGAAAAAGATGAGTGCATGAGACTAATCAAGTGCCGACACGTGTATCATCGGAAGTGCATTGACATGTGGCTCGCCGTAGCTAAACGCAAGCTTTGTCCAATTTGTCGTCACCACGCTTATAACTAAACCTTTGCAAATTATATTATTCTGATTTTTGATCTGATTTTGTAACAAGGATGAAAGTTTAACTGTATATGCTCATTATCATCATCTTAATCACACTTTGTTTTGTATATACCTATTTTTCCTGCGCGCATTGTTTCAAGACCATATTCAAGAACACTTTGATGATTCTTGCTTCGACAATGGCTGCCCGAATCCTATTTCCTTGTATGGCACTCTCCTCCGCCGCGTTTTCGATAGTAACCAGTCCCGTGGCACATTGTTGCACGAAGATCAAGATTTATCTATACGGTACACGAAATAATACTCATCACCTGATATCGAATCCTGCCAAGAACCACCAAGAATAAGTATTCCACCGCGGCGGCCGCCTCAGCAGCCGAAGCTGCAGCTGCACCGGCATCGGTTTGTGGGGTTCAGTTATAGAAGGGATCATAAAATTGGATTTTGCAGCGGGGGGTGTGTTGTTTGCTTGGATGAGTTTGAGGAACAAGACGATTGAGCTGTGCTTGCTGGCTGCGAACATACCTACCATTGCCTTGATAGTTGGCTAGCTAGGTCCAAACATCGTCCGACATGTCGTTCCTCAAGCTTTTGATATTTTATTTTTTTATGAAAATACGACACATTCACTAAACCATGCAATATATATAGTAGCATACTAACATGCACACTTCTGTATTGTCATGTTTTTTCTACATTTAGTGTAACTCATATAAAATTCGGGTTTAAAAACATTTCTACACATGCACATTGTGCTTATGATAATTTTTTAAGCTCGGCAAGTACAACCTCAAACGCTATGTGTTACTATTTAAATTCATTTATATCAATTTTGAAGAAAATTATTCTATTTTATAAGAAATAATAAATAAAAACCATAAACACATGAATGATTGGGATATAAAAACGAGAGTAACATCAAAATATGGATCTAGTTATATTGATAAAAACCTTAACATTGCAGACTAATAATCTCAAGTTCATAATCCGATGATATATATATATATATAATATGTGATAGGAGTTTTCCCTTCTCCTATAATGTGAGATTATTAATATACCCTCATTATTGATATTTGATTAAAGTATTTTGTATGGTCTCATTATTGATATTTAATTAAATTATTTTGTATAGTTAATTAAATAAAGGACTTATGGTAGGAAGAAAAGAAAGCTCCAAGAAGCTACCTTTTTTACTTTAAAATGAACATGATACTTAGGGTTCGGCATTGGGCCGGGCCGGGCAAGCCCGGCCCAAACTTTTTGGGCTTGGGCCGGGCCGGGTCGGGCTTATTAAATAATTTTTAAATTTGCGGGCCGGGCCGGGCGGGCTTAATGACATAAAAAAGAGCCCACGGGTTTTTATCGGGCCGGGTTTATATCGGGCTTTTCGGGTCGGGCCTATTAAGCCCACTTGGATCGGGCTTACGTGGGCTTTTGTAATAAATTATGTATCAAATGTTAAAATTACAAAAAAATATTAATAATGAAAAAAAAAAATACACAAGGGTGCAAAAAGGTGGTCTCGGTAAAATAAAATACTCAAGGGTCCAAAAACGTTGGGCTTATTAAGTAGGTGAATGAGTGGTTAGGGTTTGTATTGAGTATTGAGTATTGAGTTTTTTAAAATAAATTAGGTGGACTTGGGGCTGAGATTTGGGTTTAGGTTGAAATATTAGTATTAAGAATGGGTTGAGTATTAATTTTTAAATAATAAATATTTTATATTTTCGGGCTTATGGGCCGGGTTTATTACGGGCGGGTCGGGCTGGGCTTATCGGGCTTTATCGGGCTCGGGCCTATCGGGCCTATCGGGTTTGAACACCATAAGCCCAAGCCCAGCCCGCTAACTCTCGGGCTGGGCTGGCCCACGGCCCATAGCGGGTCGGGCCGGGCTTTTTTCCATCGGGTTTATCGGGCCCCCATAAGCCCATGGGCTTTTGGGCCAAATGGTGAAGCCTAATGATACTCGCCAATGTCACTGTCATAGTAGTATGGTACTTTCGGACTACGGCTCACTAGTTGCACGGCCCATATTTATGCTACACAAACACGGCCCATGTTTATGCTACACAAACACGGCCCATGTTTACCTAATTGTTTAAGCTTAATTCCCTTTGCTTTATTGACCCAAAAAATGTCCACGCTACCTTTTTTTTTGGGACAATGTCCACTCTACCTTAGATTCCAACTTTTCACATGTTTTCTTATTACAAATGATATTTGGTAAATGGAGGAGTTAAGAGAAATTGAGACTTTGATATAATACTTACATACCATCTTTAATAATACTTCATTATATAATTTTTTAAATTTATCGAATAATTAATATATATAAATCATAATTAGAATTGTTTAACAGCTAAATTATTATTTTAATATTATTTATACAAAGGGATTATCTGTAACACCCCAGAAATTCGAAGATTTGAATATTGTAATTTAATGTATCATTTGACGTTTTTACCCATTGTAAATGTTATGGCCAAATTGTTGACTTTTTGATTAGTGGGTCAAATGGACTTTGACCAGTGACCATGACGTAGTTCAGGACGTCACGAGTTCATAGACAGGTGGCACGTCCAATTCGGACGATCGGGGAAAAAGTTATGACTATCGGAAGTTCAGGGGCATTACCGTAATTTGGACTTCAGGGGTGAAAATGTTGACTTTTCGTTTGGCAACTAATTTTCACATGACTCAAGGACCGTTAGGTAGGTCTCGATGTCCTGAGTCCGTAGACAGGCGGCACGCCGAAATCGGACTTCGTACGAGGAAGTTATGGTTAGAAACGTGAAATCGGGAGGTTCGCGTCTCGGTTATCGTGTCGAATATTTTATTCTGATATTCTGATTGGAGGACACCTGGTGAGTGACAAGTGTCACTCACCCATTGGTTAGATTGGATCAAGCTCCACTAAGCATTTATTTAGGATTTAATCTACCTTTCAATCTCAGCCTTTGATCTGAAAACCTCCAGATCTAATCTCATCCCTTGATCTCATCCCTGAGATCTAATCTGGACCGTCCATTCCCTTGATCAGCTTTCCCTCCATTTCTATATATTTTCTCACCCGACACCCTCACACACTGTCCATTAATCCAACACATACGCACTACGCCCATTCTCTGTGTCTGTGGGTTGCTGGACTCACTGGGGAGGAATGAGGCACGGTGGTGAGCGGCGGTGGACGGCGGCGAGGTAGGGAAATCCTAAAAACCCGAAACGGTTTTAAAAACTAAAAATTTGAAATTTGATTTCCAACGTGTAACTTTGGTTGCTAATTACCCTAATCAATTCTAGGGACTATTTGGAATCTCAGGGGCTTGTTTTCGTGAGCAGTAAAGGCCTGAACGGAGGTTAATCGGCGACGGGGAGAACCGGGTCTGTCCATCGAGGTAGGCCTTCGATCTTGTCTGTGTTTGTCGATTTTGATTCCATAGAACCATTTCTGGGATTGAGACGAGCATCTAAGAACAAACTAGGACTGAAATGGTTGAGAATTGAAGAAATGCTGACCGGGTCATGATCGCGGGTCTGATCGACCCGAGTTGCAGAGATACGGGTTAACCCGTTTGAGGACAGAGGTGATGACGTGGCACCCTGTCAGACCTGTCAGGTGACGTGGACCAACCGTGAGCCGACACGTGTCACATGTCAATGCACAGTCAGCACTGACATGTCAGTGACGTGGCCCAATCTGGGACTGCCACGTGTCACTGACATGTCAGTGACGTGGACCAGTGCCGAGCTGACACGTGGCACATGTCAGATCTGACACGTGGCCTGACAGATCAGTGAGGTGGACCAATCGAGTGTTGACACATGGCACCTGTCAGAGTCTGACATGTCAGACCTGACAGCTGTCAGCATGACGTCATGCTGACGTCAGCAGGGACTGTTCCTGCGTTGACCGACGCGTTGAATGGCGCGTGTGAATAGTACTTTTGGTGGGACCACCACCATTTTTTAGGTATCGACGATCCGGATCCAATGGAGGTGGTTTCGGATCGATCGGAGATCATTAAGTTGGTCAATTTGAGGTTTATTGCCTCGGGAAGCGCGTTCGGGCGGCTTTTCCGGGCCGGTTTTGGTCTAGGGTTTCATGGTGGAATGTTAGGGGTTTGTATTGACCTTTACGTATACTTTTTATATGACAGAGATTGTACAATTGTACCAGAACGAGGGTATACGTTCAGTTTTCAGCAGGATTGTACTATGAGTGGGCCGTTTTCTTAAACCCTTGCGTGCATAAATGTTTTCTAGTTTATTATACATATTCACATGCTAAAAACAAATAATGGTTTTGATGATATGGAAATTATGGTTATGGCACGTTTCACGGTATTTGGGCTTGATACCCGTCTGATGAAACTTAAAGATTGGTTGGATTTTATCTATGTATATATACATATATATGCTTTGCATGTGGATATCAATAAAATGTATTTGGTACTGCACTGTATAGATCCATTCATGTGATACCGTCTCCTCCGGATGAGGTACCCCAGAGTGGTCACGGACGTCTAGAACGTCCAGCGTCTATGACGCTAAGCATCGGGGATGCTGTACCCGAACGGGGTTCGGGGATTGAACTCGGAATTGAGACCCGAGTGGCACGCGTAGGCTTGTGATTGTGACCTTATTAGACTTCAGGGACGTCAGACATCGGGGATGTCGGATTGGAGTGTATAGTGCAGTGGCTAAAATTATGTTATGGTTTTAATTATATGCCTTATGGTTCATATTATATGGTCGATGGTTTAAAATTCTGATGCATGCATGTTTGGAAAACGGAGGGGTAAAGTATATATTTTACTTACTAAACGATTTTATAAACTTGAGTTTCGGTCCACTCACCCTTATTGTTTTGGTAACCCCTCCAGGTCGTGCTACTGAGGTAGAGGAGGAACCTGAGGCTGAGGCATAGATCTACTTCTACGTACCTGAACCCCTGTTAGGTGGTTTACCCGCAGGTTTATTTTAGAGTCGTGCTCGCAACTTGTAATTTTGGATTTCATCCCTTATCTGACATCTATTTAATTCGGATTTGATGTATAACTTTAATTTGGTTATTTATGCATTTAATATTTTGAGGTTACAATTGCTATGAATTTTGGGTGTCAGACGGGAGCAGGGCACGTCCCCTTGTGGTCCATGTGGGATCGGGACGGGTCTTATCATTATCAAAATTAGAAAATTTTTTATTCATTCATATGTGTAAACTAAATCGACGATTCACCATGAGAGTTTTATTTGTTACCAATACCATTAATTTTTTTTACACATATGAATAGATAGAAGGCCTCTAAACAGGGACGGGGGCTGCTTTGGCATGCCTCCCTTGGTAATTACTGAGCTAGCTCATCCAATAATAAATATTTAGCCCAATTGACGTATGCTTTAGGAAAAAAAAAATTTAAACTAACAACACACAATTAAATAATATCATATCAATATTAAAGGCTCAGAACCAAAGTGAAAAGTAGGCATCAGCAAACCATGCACCCAATTTCAGCATTTTTTTCTTTTTCAAATCCATCTCACAATTTTTTTCCTTTATTTTCTTTAAAATTTTATTATGTTTTTCTACTATTAAATCTTCGAAACATAAAATATTGCTTTCTAATATTAGTTTTAAATAGAAATTGAATGAAGAGTTTTGGCTTTGGAAATTTGAGTATTAGAGGTTTTTTTTTTTTTTTTGAGTTATGATAATTTGAAATTTTAAAATTGAAATTGGGTTTTGGTATGAGTAGTTGAGACATAAGGCTATGACAATGAGGGTTACATTCGTATACTAGTTGCTATTGTGGGAAGTAATGTTAGTAAATGCTTTGCTAATTGTGTATATTGAATGTTTGATTTAATTGGGTAAAAATCCTCACTCTTCTTGAGTTATGTCAAATATTGATGAAAATAACTTTAATAGATAAGTATTGCTTAATTTATAGGCTCATTCGACATTTATTGACTTTTCATGTTTCAGCGGTAATGAAAATTTTCATCTATGAGAATGATAAAGAATTGATTTCAAAATAAAATAAGTGATGAATCTCTTAATTGTATGACCCTCCATATTAAAAGAAATTTTACTTATACGAATAGTAACGAAAAGATAATAGAGGATCTTGATACTCTTAAACTTCGAAGGGTACAATTTAAAATTAAAAAGTGATAATTTGTATTTACAAGTTTAATTATGATTTTTTTGTTGTATTTTTTTTTTTTTGCAATCAAATTTTTATTTATGTATATAAATGTATTTGAGGGGTACGACTCATTGCTTCATTCCAACTAGATATATCTTTTTATATTTATTAATAAAATTCATTTGTATCGTTGAGTTTTTTCTACATCTAACCTGCAAGTTAGTCAATCTGAAATTCGGGTTCAGAAACTGTCTCTTTCTCTAAAATTGTTGATTTTTTTTTTTGCAGATATGATATTAAAATGATTATTTATTTATTTTTGAACATTTTATTATTATAAATATATGTGTATTGATGATTTTGTATATTGAAAGAGTAATATAAAAAAGACACTACCGAATTGAATGTAAATACCGTCATGACATTATTTTATGAAGTAAATTAATCCTCATCCTAATCCTACTCGATTTCTTATATTAATGTTAGAATGATGGTCCACATTGAGCCTACCTAAACCTACTCAATCAATAATTTATAAGGAAGCCAAGAGGAATGAATAGACGGTATAAAATTGACGAAAGAAAAAGTAAAGCGTAATATGAATCATATTTGTTTTCGAGAAGAAACATGAATCATATTTGTTTTCGAGAAGAAACATGAATCATATTTCAAAGGTACCACAACAAATTATGTGCATGATATTCACGTGCGGTTAGAAAATAGAAAAATTGTAAAAAGAAAAAGAGAGAGAGGTGGTTTTGAAGCTATACTCTGTACCAAATTTCACTCACTTGTTTTATACTTTTATCTGCCCCTCACTGTTCTCTGGGCCAAGCAGAAAAATTTAGTGTTCATCGTCGTTCTTCGGTTTCAGGTCTCTTTTTCTCTTACCTATTATGCCTGCCTTACTATATTTTATTGGGAATTTTTTGGCGTTGTTGATCGAATCCGTAGTTTGTTTGTTCATTATTTTTGGTGCGAAATATTAGGAAATCGATTTTTTTAAGATCGAATATCTTGAAGCACCTAATTTCCATCTTATCCGACTATTTGGGTTGAATTCTGCAGTCGTTTATTGTTCAAAGTTCCTTGCTTTCGATTTTTGTGAATATTTTTGTTTATAGTTTTAAAGAATATATGCGTTCATGGATAATCTGGTGAGGAGTAGATCTGGGCGCCCTTGTTTGCTTGCTGAGAAAATGGAGGGAAAGAAAATTCTGGGTCTTTGCTCTTGTTGGTTTTTCCAGGAAGGAAAAATCTTTGGCTCAAGTAAGCTTCATAGTTAGTTAGGCTCAGTTGCATGGATCTTTTTTTTTTTTTTTTGGAGATCAGAAATAACTTGAGGCTTGAAAATTTGTGGGATTTTCTTTTCCACTTTACCTATGTTTAGCTTGCACTAGATTGGGTCTAAGATAGTAAGATGTCATATCTACTTAATCATGCAAGTTTCTCCGATTTGTTGTTGATAGACGGATTCACAATCCAAGTTGGACAAGAGCAGTGATAAGGGGACCAAAAAACTAGAAAGCCACCTCATTAGATAGTCCGGATGAAATACTGGAGATTGTTTACCCAGTTAATGTGGAAAATTAGTAACTACAAGCTGGAGATTAGGTTGGTGGCCTGAAGAAGTATCGGTTGACCGGTGCAGTTTTACAAGGAAAATCCCCGCTTCATTCCCTTGTAGTTTAGTTCTACTAATAAGAATTATCATTTTAAGTCCTAGATTGTTCTATTTTTGGTGACAGAATGATCTCAAAAATCGTACTTAAGTAATTTGAGTGGTTGATTATGGCTCTTACATGACTGATCATTTTTCTTTACTTTTTCAGCCACTCCGAAGTTTTGACCTCATTGTCTTTGTGGTAGTCTGACTAATGTTTAAATTGCAAATAATTCCCAAGCTCGTTCTAATCAGGGGATGTTTAGTTATATCTTGATGCTTAGATTATTTTGATCATTGCATCTTTGATTTTTTTTTTCTTTATTCTATACCGTGAATTTGTCCCATCTCTGGTTGTTTATGGTAGTTTTGAGATCTTCAACTTTCATTATTCTTGCATGCTATATTGAGATTGCTTTTTCTGCAGGAATCTCTTTCTGGAATGATTGCTCTCTGCGTTTGTGTCAATGTTGTAGGGCATATAGTTTTTTATAGAATAAAGGCCTGGAAAGGGGTTAAGCTTGACTTCTATTGATATTTTCTCTTCGTTCTGAAAAGAAGAAATGGAGGATGACAATGGACTTGAGCTTAGTTTAGGTCTGTCTTGTGGTAGATCATCTGTCAAATCCAAGGCTAAAAATGGTGCTTCCCCGAATACTAGAGCAGAAGAAGGTGATAGAGGCAACAAACTAGTGGATGATTTTAAGGACTTTCTTCATGGTGGGGCTCAAAAACAAGACTCGAGTAGTAGCTCTCAAAGAAGTGATTCAGTGAAACCCAAGGAAAACTTCTTTAATGACCTTTCCAAGGCCAGTGTTGATACAGATCCATCAATGAACTTGAATGGACGAGGAGTCTGGACTGGAAACAATAACAAGTCTAATGAAATAGAGGACGAAAAACAGACAGAGTCTGGCAATAAGCGCAAGATTTTGTTTGACGAGATGAGCCATCAAAAGAAGCATGAGAGGGATACTCATTACACTAATATGCATGACAAGATGAGAACATCACACATTTCCATAACCGAGGATGGCTCAACTGCTGAAAATGAAGACGTGGCCGATTCTGAAGTGGAGGGCACATCCTCAGTGCTGATTTCCCAACATGATGATGGTGCTAAGCGATTTGTTGGACCTGGAGATTCTTCTGATGCTCAAAAGGAGGTTCGTAGGTATGCTGAATCAAGTGGTGTTGACCTAAATGGGAAGAAAAGGTTTAATGCTTCATCAGAAAATGAGTTCAAGCTTGGGAACATGGCATATGGCAATCCATTCCAATTGCAATCAGTAAACATGATGAATATGCCTTACTCTCTCCCTATGAAGGAGTCCAACTCAGTTGGTGCAGTCGGAACATCAGGCCATCCGATGCACAGCATGGTGCAGGTTATGCCAACCGTGACTAGCGAGCGATCAGGGACTGAACCTGTGAATCCTGGAAACTTGCCAGTTATGTTTGGCTATTCACCTGTCCAGCTCCCAATGTTGGATAAGGACAATTCCTGGGGTTTGGCTTCTCATGCTCAACAATTCCACCCTTCCTATGCTGGCAGAAATCCACCAACCTCAGGTAATTATATTTATGGATTGAAAATTCTAGGTCTTCTTTGTGCATTTGAATTATAGAGCATGGAAAACCCGTATGGTTTGGGTGTAATTATCCGTGATAAACATCGTATATGGGAACTCCGCTGGAGGCATCTCTTTATGTTGGACTATTTATACCTTACTGATAGAGATTCCCCATTTTCAGGCTCTTCTAGTTTAACCATGTCTACTCTTTCTTTTCCGATTGAATGCAATCTGTTTAATATGATTTAAGTCGCTGTGGTTGAAACAAGTTCTTGTCCTCCTTGTGATGCAGCTGGGATGCAGCATAATTCATCTGATCCTACACAATATGATGCTAGGATGTTAGAACGGGCCAGAGGTGATGGCAAACAGAATGTCACTGAAGAGGGCTCCTCTTCTCAGGCAGAAGAAGACATGAAAGTAAGCAACGCAAGCCTCAGGGCAAAAGATGCACCTGAGCGCTCAACTGCTGAGGACTTCTCTCTTGAGTTTTCGTCTATAAAACCAGGAATTGCTGCAGACATTAAATTTGGGGGTTCCGGGTCCTGTCCTAATCTTCCATGGGTTTCTACCAAAGGTCCGGGCCAAAATGGTAGGACGATTTCTGGTGTTACTTACAGGTACAACGCAAACCAGATCAGAATAGTCTGTGCTTGCCATGGTTTGCACATGTCCCCTGAGGAGTTTGTTCGTCATGCGAGCGCAGACCCTGCTAATCCAGAAACCGGCACTGGTTTAGCAACGTTCCCTAACGGGAACCCTGCTGCATCGGCGCAGAGCTGATTCTGCACCGTTGCGTGCAGTATGTTTAACTGGGACTAATAAATGTCGATACGTGGTCAGGAAAACCTGGCGATGTTTTTGCATGCTTAACCGCGTCTGCTCTTCTGCTGCGATCAAGTATTGCAGGTGTATGTAATAATACTCCATCATCATTATTATTCTATTGTGATATTTAAGGCCAAATATTTCTAGGTCTTAGAGCAAAATCTCTACTTATAAATATTGCTTTTTAAACGAAGAAGATTGAGTCGGGTTGGAAAATCTGAGTTGTAGACTTGGTTGGAGGTAGGAGATGACTGCTATTGTTTACTTATATAGTTGACGTTGGTTAAATTACAAAAATGCTAGCTGGGTTTTTGTTTCTCATTTGTGGGGTCTTGGGTTTGACCCCCTAGCCTACAATTGCTGCTCCCCCCCCTCCCTTTTTTATCCATTTTTTCCACTTTTCAACAAAGTTTGGGTTTTTTTCTTTTTCATTTTTTTGTCTAATTTTAAATATATTCATTACTTCCAATTTTTAAACAAAGTTTGATCCTATTTTTTTCATCTTTTTTTTTTCAATTTTAAATATATTTAAACTTATTTTATCATTTTTCTTATATTGAATTTTTATATGTTTATTGTTATGTTTTTAATATATTAACATTCAATTATAGTAACTCACTTCAATTTATATTTATATTTAAGATTTTATATTATTAGTCATCGTCATAATCATATTACATCATATTATTCATCATATATTATATTAAAATCATTTTATAGTTTTTATTAGTCCTATATAACCATTATTGGGTGTAACGACCCGTCTCATAAACCGAGATTAGATTAGTGGTTAATGACGGATTAAGGTGATTAATCGATGATTAGTGGGGTAATTTTGGATGGACGGTGCGAAATGACGGTTTTGCCCCTAGAATGGGCAAAACGTTGACTTTTGATTCGGGCGATCAAACGGACGTTGATCGATGACTGTGACGTAGTACGTGACGTCACGAGTTCATAGGCAGTTGTCACGTCTGATTCCGACATTCGAGGAAGAAGTTATGACGTTCGGAAGTATATGGATATTTCGGTAATTTGGTTAAAAATGGGCAAATTGTTGACTTTTTATTCGACAACTATTTTTCACGTAATTCGAGGACCGTTAGGTAGGTCTCGATCCCCTGAGTACAATGACAGGCGGCATGCAGTCATCGGACATTGGACGGTTCGGTTTTGGCCTAAAAAGCCTTAGGGGTTTTATGGTTCATCACGGGTTATGAGGGTCGGGCATGAATCCTTGAAAGGTTTAAAGAATGATTTCAAAAGGTTTTTCATATGCCATACTTTATATATGTTTGTCTCCTCCGGGGAGGGTCGTTGGCCTAGGTGGACCCCGGAGTAGTCACGGAGCACTGACTGAGTGAAGTCGCCCCCCAGTTGGGTTCCTTACTCTCAGGAAGGGCATGGTTCGTAACCTCCAGGGAGAGTCATTGATCTATGGACATTGACCTGAGTAAACCCTGGAGAGACTTGGGTTTGAGACCCCGGTTAGCACGCGTGTAGCTCTATATACCGTGACAGGTTCGGTGATATGAAATATAATGGATAAACATGATTTCAATTGGTTTGAGAAATTGTGTTTTATGATGATAAATGGATTTGGGCTAAGATCCCACATATGTTTACTATGTTATGGTTTTCTGTAAATAGTTTTGGGCAGGAGCCCGTGTGACTTGTATTTACGAAACTTGGGGATGTGACTGTAACACCCCGGAAATTCGAGGATTTCAATATTGTAATTTATTGTGTGATTTGACGCTTTTACCCTTATTATGGGTATGGCCAATTGTTGACTTTTTGATTGAGGAATTAAACGGACTTTGACATATGACCGTGACGTAGTTCGGGACGTCACGAGTTCATAGACAGGTGGCACGTCCAATTCGGACGATCAGGGAAAAAGTTATGACTACTGGAAGTTCAGGGGTATTACCGTAATTTGGACATTTAGGGGTGGAAATGTTGACTTTTCTTTTGGCAACAAATTTTCGGACTCCGTCAGGTAGGCCTCGACGTCCTGAGTCCGTAGACAGGCGACACGCCGAAATCGGACTCCGTACGAGGAAGTTATGGTCAGAAACGTGAAATCGGGAGGTTCGTGTCTCGATTTTCGTGTCGAATATTTTATTCTAAAAGTTCTGATTGGAGGACACCTGGTGAGTGACAAGTGTCACTCACCCATTGGCTGGATTGGATCAGATCCACTATGGGATTAAAAACCATTTAAATCACCTTTTTAATCACAGCCCTTGATCTGATACACCCCTGATCTAATCTCAACCTTTGATCTCATTTCAAGATCTAATTTGGACCGTTCATTTCATTGTGCAGCTTTCCCTCCATTTCTATATATTTCCTAACCCGACACACTCACATACTGCCATTCCAAACCATCACACCACATTGCATCTAACCCTTGCTCTGAGTGACGCTAGACTGGACGGGTGAGGCGGCAGACGGTAGGGATCACGGCGGAGGACGGCGGCGAGGTAGGGAAACCGGAAAACCCGAAACGGTTTTAAAACCCAGAATTTGGTAACTTGAATTCCAACGTTTAGTTTTGGTTTTTATTTACCCTAATCAACTCTAGGAACTGTTAGGAACCTTTTGGGATCAATTGCGTGACCGGAGGTAGCCTGAACGGAGTGCAAACGGCGACGGGAACCGGGTCTGTTCATCGAGATAAGCCTTCGATCCTATCTGTGTTTATCGATTTTGATTCCATAGAACCCTTCCTGGGATTAAGACGAGTAGTTAGGAACAAACCTGAACGAAAATGATTGAGAAATGGTGAAATGGTGACCGGGTCATGATCGCGGGTCTGATCGACCCGAGTTGCAGAGATACGGGTCAACCCGTCTGAGGACAGAGGTGATGACGTGGCACCCTGTCAGACTGTCAGGTGACGTGGACCAATCGTGAGCCGACACGTGTCACATGTCAGTGCACAGTCAGTGACGTGGCCCAATCAGGGACTGCCACGTGTCGCTGACATGTCAGTGACGTGGACCAGTGTCGTGCTGACACGTGGCACATGTCAGATCTGACACGTGGCCTGACAGATCAGTGAGCTGGACCAATCGGATGTTAACACGTGGCACCTGTCAGAGTCTGACATGTCAGACCTGACAGCTGTCAGATGACGTCATGCTGACGTCAGCAAGGACTGTTCCTGCGTTGACCGACGCGTTGACTGGCGCGTGTGGGCGCGTGTGAACAGTACTTTTGGTGGGACCACCACCATTCTTTAGGTTTCGACGATCCGGATCCAATGGCGGTGGTTTCGGGTCGATCGGAGATCATTAAGTTGGTCAAAATGAGGTTTATTGCATTAGGAAGCGAGTTCGGGCGGCTTTCCCGGGCCGGTTTCGGCCTAGGCTTTCATGGTTGAATGTTGGGGGTTTAATTTGACCTTTACGAATACTTTGGACTTGACAGGGATTGTATATTTGTACCAGGACGAGGGTATACGTTCGGTTTCTAGCAGGATTGTACTGTGAGTGGGCCCGTTTTCATTAAACCCTTGCATGCTTAAATATTTTCCGATTTACTTATATGTTCACATGCTGGAATCTATAAATGGTTTTGATGATATTGAGATTTCGGTTATGGCACGTTTCACGGTATTTGGGCATGAGACCCGTTTGATGAAACGTAACGATCGGTTCAGATTTTACCTATGTATACATATATGTTTGCATGTGGATATAAATAAAATGTATTTGGTACTGCACTGTATAGATCCTTCCATATTATATTGTCTCCTCCGGATGAGGTACCCCGGAGAGGTCACGGACGTCTAGAACGTCCAGCGTCTACGACGCTAAGCATCGGGGATGCTGTAACCGAACAGGGTTCGGGGATTGAACTCGGAATTGAGACCCGAGTTGCACGCGTAGCCTTGTGATTGTGACCTTATTGACGTCAGGGACGTCAGACATCAGGGATGTCGGGATTGGAGTGTATAGTGCAGTGGCTAAAATTATGGTTATGGTTTTATTACATGCCTTATGATTCATATTATATTATTTATGATTTTAATTGATGCTGCATGCATGTTTGGAAAACGGAGGGGTAAAGTATATGTTTTACTTATCAAATGATTTTATAAACTTGAGTTCGGTCCACTCACCCTTAATGTTTTTGGTAACCCCTCCAGGTCGTGATACTGTGGTAGAGGAGGAACCTGAGGCTGAGGCATAGATCTACTTCTGCGTACCTGAACCCCTGTTGGGTGGTGTACCCGCAGGTTTACTATAGAGTCGTGCTCGCAACTTGTAATTTTGGATTTCATCCCTTGTCTGACATTCGTTTAATTCGGATTTGATGTATGACTTTAATTTGGTTATTTATGCATTTGATGTTTTGAGGTTAAAATTGGTATGAATTATTGGGTGTCAGACGGGAGCAGGGCACGTCCCCTTGTGGTCCCTGTGGGATCGGGGCGGGTCCTGTCTCCTAAATATGGTTGTTTAAATATATGTGATTGGATAAATAGTTTTACTATGCATGCATGCTTTTTAGTGAAGGGTATAAAGGTCTTTTATAAATGTGTTTTACGAAACTTATTATTTTTTGTCCACTCACAGTCTTTCTGTTTTTAATACCCTTCAGGTTGGATACAGTGCGGACTGTAGCATAGACCGAGATATCACATACTTCCTTCAGATCCTGGCGTACTTTGATAGCCCGAGAGGGAAAAGGTTGGAAATATCCCTTGTCTAACACTTTGTGTCAGACGGGATCAGGGTCGTCCCGCGTTAATCCTGGGGGGATTGGGACGGGTTATGTCATTGCCACTATGACATTTTAGGCCGTGAACCTCAAAATGTTCAACCCCATGTGAACCTCATCTGTTGGTGGTGTTCAGTGAACAAAAAGAAGTGAGGAAGACTGGAGGATCGTGGTCGTGTCACGGTGGAATCGAAGGGTGCAGGTAAGCCATTCCAACAATCTCTGTTTCTCTGTTTGGTTCAGAAAATGGAAAGCTGTTGTATATCGGTTAAGAAACGACTTGATTGACTAGGTTAGTTCCTGGAGACTGAGATGAGTTCAGAGAGCAAGAAACCGTGGCCGGAGGACCACGGTGGTGGCTGAGAACAGAGGAGGAACTTCTGCGTTTTTTTTTTTCAATCGGGAAGGTAGTAATCTAACCTAGTTTCATAATTTTTCTTAGGTAGAACGATTAGGAATGAGGGGACTATGTAACTAGTGAAGAAAGGATGGAAAATAGGTCGAAAATGAAGGAGAACCGCTCTTGTTGGTTCGGTCGGATCGGGCCGGTTCGAACAGGTCTGAACCGGGTCCGCGAGAGGTTGAAGGAGATGAACAGTGCCGCGCGTGGCTTTCACGCGTAGCCCCTTTGGGAGGCGCGTGGGGCTGTTTTTGGGGAAGGTTCCAACATGTGAAATGATCCTTTCGATGTAATGAACATTTTAAGACTAGTTTTGAGTCGATCAGATATCGTCTCGATATGTTTCGGGACGTCCGAAGGTTTTAAGGCTAGGTTAAAAATAGTTAAAAATTGGGGAAAATTACGGGGCTTTAGTAGAAGCATTATGAAGTAGTTAGTGACCTTATTAAGGGATTTGGACAGGTTCGGGAAAGCCGGTGATAGTGGATTAGCTGGGAAAGCATATTTGCACGCGTATCGAGGCGGCGACGCGAATGGTCTGTGAGTGGACTTTGCTTTCTAACTTATTATGCATGCATAAATGTTTTTATATGCTTTCTATATGTGATTCTATGTTTGTGATATGACCTTGATGATTTACGGTTTTTCACGTATTTCGAGATATATACGCAATTGCACGTTTTACGAGATATGGTTTTCTGCTACGATTTGCTAATGATTTCGATACTATGATTTTGGGATTTGAATTATGCTTTGATTTCAATGATTTATAATGGATTTTGAAAAAGTGATTTCAGGCTTGAAGCCCAGTTCATAAAAGGGATTTCGATAAACGTGATTTTGGGTTTTGGAATCGGATTTCGGAAATGATGATTCGGGATTTGGTTTTGGAACTTAGAAGTGAATTTCTGGATTTGGGTTCGGAATGATGATTCCGGATGCCGGCTTACGGAATCATGATTGCGAATTCAGATATGGATTTTCTATGATTTTAACTTGATTTTTGGTTTAAAGACCCGGATACGGCTAGATCTGGTTTTGAGTTTAAAGACTCGGTTGATTGACGGGGGAGGGCCCTGGATTGATATGTTTTGAGTTTAAAGACTCGGTTATTGTGATATCCCTCGAGGCCTGTTGATTGTATTTTGAGTTTAAAGACTCCTTATATCCCGAGAAGACCTGATTATGCGCATGTGTTTTCAGTTTAAAGACTCGGGCGCGCTTGAGATCTAGCAACTTGATTGATTGATGTTTTTCACTAGATTTCAGAAGTTTTGGGCAGTGGCCCGGATGATTTGGATTTTGTGTATTTTGTGGATTTTGGGCTGAGTTCCCGTACTCTGATGAGGATTTATGATTTTAGGCTGAGACCCTGAATTTAAGTTAAGGATTTCATTGATGGTTTTCTTATCTTGGATATGAAATGGTTTTATGAAAAGGTTTTCATATGCATGCATTGGTTTTTGCGTGGAGTGTATAAATGTACTTTTCTATAACCTGTTTTCAAAACGTATTATTTATTTTTTTGTCCACTCACAGTCTTTTTATGTTTTCGATACCCTCCAGGTTGATACGGTGCGAGCTGTTGTTAGAGAGACAGAGACATCACACAAATAATCCACAGTAGGTTCTGCGCATTCTAGGAAGTCCGGAAGTTTGTGGACGGTTCACTTGGGAATCCCTTGTCCGGCTTACGTGTTACATGGAAGTTGGACGTCAGTTAGCCTTCGTGTCACACGTGAGTTAGACGGAAACATGACTTAGCCCTTAATCCCGAGGGATTAGGGGTGGGTCGTGTCATTGAGTACTTAAGTTTTTCCCAAAGTTTCATTCCAAATTTCCAACTTTTAGACCGAATTTCCGTCATTTTTGTTGACTGTAAAAGATATCAATATCGACACCGGTATTTAGGGCGAGATATTCGTAAATATAACTAGTAATATATCTGTCGATATCAATATTTCAATCCTTGGTATCCTTGGTTACATATACTAAAATCTTCCTCAGGTAGTGGGATATAGTGAAATGACAATCTCCCTTTTATTTATTGGGACATTCAAATCTCACATATACGAATTATATATGTATTGAATTTAATTATAATAACGTGATAACTTTTTATTTAGTAGTCTACTAAAATTGATCACATGGTGTTTTTTTTCCGGAATTCTCCTTTGCTTTCATATATATGTGAAAACTGTTACTACCGTTCCTGAATTTTACACTAATTTTAACTATTATTTCTAAATATTATTATTAGTAGTAGACATATCCGAAATATATATAAGCGTGGAAAGTCAGTCATTCCGTTTAATTTTTCAATTAGTGTAAATTAAGAACAAGGGTAAAGTTGTGCTATCATGTGTGTGTTTTTTAAACATAAATCGTTGAGAAATTTGATGGAATAACAGTTCTTACACGTTTAAATATAGTTCGGGAATGTCTACTATAACAATAAAATTTATAATCTAATAATTAAGATTAATGTAAAATTCATGAACTAAAAACTATGTTCCCCTTTTATATGCATACAACACAAGCACACATGGGAACCGTCTGCTCCTCTTTCATTACAAATAAACTGAAAACTAAATAAAAGCTACATGTTATTAAAGAATTCTTGTCTCATTTTTATTGAAAGAAGAGCTAAACCAATCTAACTTTTTCCTTCTCAGTGGAATTGTATGAGATATGCAGGCCATGTTTCGTTGCTTGGCTCTCACTTTCAAGTTTCTAACTCCAAATTCAGACCAGTTCGACCTCAAGGCATTATATGCAGAAAAAGATGAGAGCTTTATAGTTGAGTTGAATTCCAAGCCTAAATGGTGTCCTATGCAATGAGGCCACCCAAATGTCCATCCACCTCACAACCCTCGACTTTCTGACGAGCTAATTCATCAAGTATACGCAACTCACAAAATTTCTTTGACTTTGATTTTTTTTCATTAAAATCCTTGATAACCCCTCTAAGGTTTAGTCCAATCGCAAATTAGTAGTCTCATCCTCTCACTACTTTAATTATGAGAAATAACGTATACGTGAAAGACCGTATGTACACATATAAATAATCATAAATCGTTAATATATTATGTTCACAACTGTGAATAATGGATACTAAACTACATAATAGTTAACATAATTGATGACATGGCAGGTGGTGCTTATATAATAATGTTGATGAAGAGGCAAGAAATTGCCTACAGCCTACCGTAAGAAGCAATGATTTTTCTACATGCAAACCATATATATTCCCCTCCCACTTTGTCATCACTTCTAAAGTCTAAACATTTTAATAATAAAACAGTGCAATATGAAAATAATTTATCAAATTAGGACACTCAAAGAAGAAATTAACCAAGAAAATTGACAAATCACAATGATATATATGTACCCTTTCAAGAGGCTAAGACATTACAAAGTCCATGCATTGCAGAAGCAAACCAATCCCCACCTTCAATTTCCCCTTGAACTTTCAAGTTCTCTCAACCATCCGTATTTATATATGGATCCCGAGCTTCTGCATTTTATTATCAGCGCATTTATAGAAGTTTAAACCGAAGATGATGAAAATTTTGGGTATGTTTCAAGGTCTCAGTCTTCCAATGTTTCTTTCAACCTTGATTGTTTTGCTTCTCAATTGTGTGGCCTTCCATGTTGAAGCACAAACCCGCTATGGCCCAGATTACCCTATTGATGAACAAATTGATTTTCAACCAAGTGTTGCTTTGGTTATTGGTGTTCTAACTATCATGTTTGTGTTGACCTTCGTTCTCCTTGGCTATGCCAAATTCTGCTACAGAAGAGCTTCGGCTGTTGGCAACAACCACACCCACTTGGGAACAGCAATTCTCAGGAGAAGTTCGCGATTTTCAGGTATTGACAAGACAGTGATTGAGGCTCTCCCTTTCTTCAGATTCTCTTCTTTGAAAGGATCAAAGGAAGGCCTTGAGTGTTCAGTCTGCCTCTCAAAGTTTGAAGACATTGAAATTCTGAGATTGTTGCCAAAATGCAAGCATGCCTTTCACATCAACTGCATTGACCACTGGCTTGAGAAGCACTCAAGCTGCCCTTTGTGCAGGCACAAGGTGACTCCTGAGGACTTGGCACTCGTAGCATACTCCAACAGCTTGAGGTTCTTGTCGAATGGCCAATCAGAACATCGACAAGACTCAAGTACAGAGCTCTTTGTTCAGAGAGAGGAAGAAACCCACATCGGTTCTTCAAGGTTCAGAATTGGAAGCGGCTTTCGAAAGATTGAAAAGGCGGTTGATAAGGAGTTGTTAATCCCAGAAGAAGGAGCAGCTAGTGAGAATAATGAGGAGGGTCAAAATATTTTGCACAAGCACAAAATATTTGTGTTGGATTTTGAGTATAAGAACAGATGGAGCAATTTGAGTTCCTCTGACCTCATGTTCTTGAACTCGGAGATGCTTAGCACAGTGTCAAGCAACAGATTCTCTCCCAGACATTTGAAAAATGAGGAGATTTTGACCGCGAAGGACACAGGACATGAGGACATTATGAAGAGTTGGGAGGATATGGAGATGAAATGGTTTTTTGAGAGCAAAGTGAACAAGAACACCCCAATTGCTCCTTCTACATCAGAAAGCATAGGAACTTCAGGTGAGAAAAGATCAATGTCCGAAATCACGGGTCTTTCCAGATTTGGGCATCTGGATTTCAAAAACAGGACTGGAGAGCCTTTTCTGCTTGAAAGCAATGTGAATAATGAGGAAAGAATGCGGCGGGTTTGGTTGCCGATTGCTAGAAGAACAGTCCAGTGGTTTGCCAACAGAGAGAAAAGGCCTCAGCAGCAACCTTTAGATGTATAGTTTTGATTTATGATACACAATGATCACTGTTTTTATTTATGATTTTGGTTTGTGAGAGTATATATATATATATATTGCTGTTTCTTTCAAAATAAATTTTATCAAATTTCAAATACCAACTTCTTGGATGAATCAAATGATCATATATTGCTGTTTCTTTTGCTTAGTAAACATATTCCTTAATGTCCAAGAAAGAAACCTGGGCCTCTAATATTCTATTAAAGTGAAACAGAAGTCCTTATGTTTTCTCATGATGTGTCAGCTGCTGCTTATATAATGTGAGATATTTACGCAAGGAAACACCTACTGCCTACCTTAAGAAGCCATATTTTTCTAAATTCCATTAATCCTTTTCTGCCTCTTCATGCACTTCTCAGGTCCAAACCTTAAAAAACATCACTAAAAAATTTATTTTAGACAAGAACATCCGAAGAAGAAGCTACAAAAACTGAAATTGCAAACCAAACCAAAACCAGATTGTACATTCCGAAAAGGACACAAACTTTTATTCAGTTTCAAAGTTTCAGTCTTTCAGTGCTTCATGCAAGCTTAATGGTGTTTTTGCTTCTGCATTGTCTGAATTTTCATGTTGATGCACAATCCTCAAGCCCAATGTTTCTCCTGATGAACAATCTAATTACCACATGGTTATCGGTGTTCTCTGCCTCATGTTTTCACTAACTCTTACTCTTCTTGTTTGCGCCAAACTGTGCCATGGTGGAGGAGCTTCTTCTGAAGAAAACAACCACATAGGAACACAAGTTACAAGGCTTATCAGCAGAAACTCGCGATTTTTGTGTATTCACAAGGCAGTGATGGAGGCACTGCCTTTTTTCAGATTCTCTTCTCTCAAAGGCTCCGGGAAGGCCTTGAATGTGCCGTCTGCCTATCAAAATTTGAAGACATTGAGATTCTGAGATTGCTTCCAAAACGCAAGCATGCCTTTCACATTAACTGTATTGATTATTGGCTGGAAAGGCACTCAAGTTTTCCTTTGTGCAGGCACAAAGTTTGTTATGAGGACTTGAAATTTATTAACCACTCAAATAGCATGAAGTCTTTATGCAACAACCAATCAGCGCTCTTTGTTCAGAGGGAGGAAGATCACCGCGGTCCTTTAAGACCCAGTAAGATCGAATATGTGGTTGATAAGGAAGAGTAATTGTTAATCCAAGAGGAAGAGGCTGGTATGGTTAATGAGAATCAAAATATCTTGCACAAGCATAAGCACAAAATTGTTGCGTCGGATTTTGAATTTAAGAGCAGATGGAGCGATTTGAGTTGATCTGATCTCATGTTCCTGAATTCGGAGATGCTTAGCACAATGTCAAGCAACAGATTCTCTTCCAGAGATTTGAACAATAATGAGATCTTTTAGCCCGAGAAAGAAACAGGAAATGAGAAGATTGTGAAGATTAGGGAGGAGTTGGAGGTGAAAAGGTTCTTTGAGAGCAAAGTTAGCACAATGAATAAAAACACCTCATCTCAAAACCCAATCGCTGCTTCCATATCAGAAAGCATAGAAAGTACTTCACACCAATCCTCGAGGTTTATGAAAAGATCAATAGCTGAAATCATAGGTGTTTCAAGATTAGTAATTTGGGTTTTAAGAACAAGACTAGAGAAGCTTCTATGATTGAAAACAATGTGAAGGAGGAAAGAATGAGAAGGGCTTGGTTGCCAATTGCTAGAAGAACAGTCCACTGGTTTGCAAACAGAGAGAAAAGGCCTCAGCAGCCTTTAGATGTTTAATTCATTTTGATCAATGCTTCCATGGTTTGTTCTTTTCATGGAAGCGTTAAGTTTCATATACTCTAAAGCTAGTTTTGATTAGCATGTTATTAGGGGTTCATTTTGGCGATGCTTATTAGACTAGATTTTCATTTTCTAATTCTTCAATTTTAAGAGTATAGTATGGATAAGTTTATTATTTTTTATTTTTTTATGTCTAATCTCTTACAATGAAATAACATTCAGGGCTTGCTTGGTGAACAGTGTTGGATTGTATAACTTGACAACACAAGGTATTTTTGAAAGTAAAAATAAACGTATTTTCATCGTATGGTGACTAGAAATAGAAGGAAACTTGCACTTTCAACTTCTACTATTTTTGGGAGGATTTGATTGGATATGGCTCCTTCCATATTTAATCCCCTCTGATGCTCTGATGCCCTTATAAAGAAAAAACATTTATCTCTACTTTCAAAATACATTGAATTTGCTGAATTATCTAATATAATTTATTCATCCCCACCAAATCATCCCACATTTCTACTTTAAACATTTAATAAGTTATACAATCCAACTCAATCCGACTCGAGCCCTAGAATTCTTATCAAATTTCAAACACCAACTTCTTGACAAGAAAGAAACTTGGCACACAGAAAATGATGACTAAAACTTTGAGAGCATTAGTTTAATGAAACATGGTGATAACAAATAAATAACCTAAGAAATCTACATTTTAACTGATATATATATATATATATATATATGAAAGCATTAGTTTAATGGTTTATCTCTTAACATGATTAATCTCATATGGCAGCTGCTAATTAATCATATGATAATCTAAGATGATTATGCCAGAAACGACCCTAGAGTCCCTAAGAAGCCATACCTGTCCACATGGATCTAATCCTCTCTCAACTCTTCACTACTTCTGAAGTCCAATCCTCAATATAAAAATAATTCAATCAAATTAAGACAAACAAGAAGAAACCAAGAAAAAAATTGAACAATTAACAAGCCAGCAAGATTTATATGTAATCTAAAGTCCTCATCTTTTTCCCCTAAACAATTGAACAATTCACGTAATGGTTCAAGATTTTTATCCTCCAATGTTGCATTCAGTCTTGAGTCTCTTACTTCTCAGTTCTTTACTGGTTTTCCATGTTGAAGCACAATCATTAGGCAGCCTATCGGATTATGAATCTGATGAGCAATCTCAGTATCAGCCAGGTGTTCGTGTGGTGGTCGCTGTTCTTTCAATCATGTTTGCTCTGACTTTCACTCTCCTGGTGTATGCGAAATACTGTCACAGAAGAGCGTCCGTTTCTTATCGAGGAAACAATCAATTGGGGACAGGACTTGTCACTGCAAGCTCGCGATTTTCAGGCATTGACAAGACAGTAATTGAGGCACTGCCCTTTTTCAGATTCTCTTCTCTCAAAGGATCAAAGCAAGGTCTTGAATGTTCAGTCTGCTTGTCGAAATTTGAAGACATTGAAATTCTGAGATTGTTGC
Source organism: Prinsepia uniflora (assembly GCA_032719365.1). Lineage (NCBI taxonomy): Eukaryota > Viridiplantae > Streptophyta > Magnoliopsida > Rosales > Rosaceae > Prinsepia > Prinsepia uniflora. Next base: position 8,847,778 of record CM064876.1, on the reverse strand, counting down.
CTAAATGCAAGCATGCCTTTCACATCAACTGCATTGATCACTGGCTCGAAAAACACTCAAGCTGCCCACTCTGCAGGCAGAGGGTAAGCTCAGAGGATCTCACTTTCATAACCTACTCAAACAGCATGAGGGTCTTGTGGAATGATCAGTCGGAAAATCGGCAAGACTCAAACATAGAAATCTTTGTTGAGAGAGAGGAAGATAATCATCACCGCAGTTCTTCAAGATTCAGCTTTCGAACGGTCGACAAGGAAGAGGAGTTGTTGATCCAACAGAAAGAACAGTCTTCTGATGTGGAAAAGGGTGATCAAAATCAAGACCAGAAGATCTTGCACAAGCACAAGCACAAAATTGTTGTGTCGGATTTTGAGTTCAAGAACAGGTGGAGCAATGTGAGTTCATCTGATCTCATGTTCTTGAACTCGGAGATGCTCAACACAATGTCAAGCAACAGACTCTCCTCCAGACATCTAAACAACAATGAGAGCTTTTCGCCGATGAAAGCAGCTGGGAATGAGGAGATTGTGAAGATCAGGGAGGAGTTGGAGATGAAAAGGTGGTTTGAGAACAAAGTTAGCACCATGAACAAAAACAATTCGTCTCAAAACCCAATTCCTCCTTCTACATCAGAAAGAATCGAAACTACAGCTCAACCTTCGAGTTCTATGAAACAAAATGGTGAGAAAAGATCAATGTCCGAAATGACGGGTCTTTCAAGATTTGCGAATCTGGGTTTTAAGAACAAGGCTAGAGACTCTTCCCGGATGGAAGAAAACGTGAAGGAGGAGAGAATGAGGAGGCTTTGGTTTCCGATTGCCAGAAGAACAGTCCAGTGGCTTGCCAACAGGGAGAAAAGACCTCATCATCATCAGCCTTTAGATCATGTATAAATTGGAATCAATTGAATCAAAGGTTTACTCTTTCATAGTTTTTAGTTTATAATGTTCAAAACTTTACACACTTTGAACAGTTCTGATTTGTTTATGATAAAATTCTGGTTTGGTTTTTGCTTAGTAAATAATTTTCCTTCTTTGCCAAGGAAGGAACTTGCATCACTGAAAGTGAACTCCATGAATAAGTCATGCTACTTTAATCTTTTGCCCTCCATTTTTTAACATTTAAGCTTGAAATAATCTCTTTTGAATCCATCAGATTCTGATGAAATAATGAGGACATTGTTAGACACCAAAATAACAACTTTTTTGCAGTTTTCAAAGGTTGAATTACTATGAAGGGAATTTTTTTACAATATCATCGGATGGTATTATACCCGGATCGATGTCATGCTCTTTGAAATCATATATCGAACTAAAACGTTTTTATCTTGGTTAGAAAAATTCAACTATCATCAGCCAGTTGCTGTCCTGTAATGAAATTTAGAATCCACAAAATTCGTCATTTATTTATAAGTCAATTTCTTGGTTTACGGTAAATCAGATGAATAGAGAATAAAATAGTAAATTTCGTAGACCCATCTAAGTCGTGGTGTAATTATTAAATATCTGGAACTGCAGTGTTATTGACGTAAGAGCTGAGCCTGCTAAACTTGTCTTTAAGTAAAGCACCCATGAACCGATTTGCATGCTTATGTTAATTAAGGTTTGTTCTAAGTTTATGTGTTTGTTCTTACAGGTTGTCGGCTTGATACCTCTTGTTTGTCTATTATAATCCTTAAAATAATGGTTGCGGACTCAATCTGGTGTGTCGTTATTCTCTAATACGTTCATTAATTTATGATTGAAAATTTGTGAAGTTTGTTGGACTACTTATATCATGTGGAGGAGGTTCTCACTCTATTCTCAATGTTCTTAGTAACGAGAAAGGTGTTAAAAATGTGGTGATTTTTTATCGTTTATTTTCGAGTTATTTAATAAATACTCTTGAGATTTTTTGTATTTTCATAAATATCTATTAAGTTTTAGATATTACACAAACACTCACTCGAATTCTAAAAACATTACAAAACTCATAAAACATGAATTTTTTTACTTCAATGCATTCAGATACTGAATTGGTTCATTTGTTTCTATTACTTCAATGCATTCCAGTTTTCCGTGAACCACTTGCCACACCTGTATTCATCTGCGAAACCATGTCACTTATATTCAAACAAAAGAAAAGACATACAACATAGAATACCAAGGGAACATAAATAAAATCTTGCTTCGCCAAAGAAAGAGCCTAGCTTGATTAGATATCTATAATGTATTGTGATCCCTAAATTGACGTGTATTATAGTACTGGTATTATTCAAACTTCTGGAGAGCTAGCATTGAGAAAAAGAAAAAAAAAAGCTTTATCAAAGGTGGCACTCAATCCAAGTTCAATTGGAAATAGATTATAGCAACATTTTTTATCGGATTTTCTGGGTTGACACTAGATCGAGATATGTTTACAAAAAGTTACAACCTAATAAATAAAGCACGAGAAGCAAACTGCAATAGAAAATAAGCAGTAAACACATTTGCATATTGGATTCTCTATAAATAAAAAATAAAAAAATAAAAAATAAAAAGAGACCAAAACTTCTCAATGTGTGTATACTAGAGAGGGGTGAACATGGTGCGGTTTGATGTGAATATTAACAATATTCAAATCAAACCGTTAAAATCTTAATGATTCGATACGGTTTGAGTTTTCTAAAATTAGAAATGAAACCATTTAGATACAAATCGCTACTAACAGTTAGCAGTTTGATTTGGATCGATAATAGTTTGAAACCGTTTAAACATTAAAAAAATGGGCAAACTTTCGAGCGTGAAATAAGTTATGCGAGATCCAATTACCTTAGAAAATGGACAAACTTTCGAGCGTGAAGCAATTGAGAAGTGGTTCAGGTAATGCAAGGAGAATGAAAGGAAGTTTGTCTGCCCTTTGACCCTAAAAAAATTAAAAAGCACCGATCTAAAGTCTAACATTGCTTTAAGGAACACTGATTAATAGACTCAATATCCAGTATATGAGCCGAAACTTAAACTTGAGACTAAAGAGACTATTTTCTTATTTAGAGTCTTAGTTTATAAAATCTTCTAATTGCCATTACAATTTGGTAAATAATAAACATGGGCAGAAAGGCTAGGGACTTATTTGTGATCATTAGCAGGCGCAAAAAGCCATGTTGTTGTTGGGTTTGCATCTTTTAAGAGCAATATTATTGATCACAAATTTTTACTTTTTATTAATAACAGATTTTAAAATTAATAAAAATTATTATATTTCTTAACGGTCCGGTTTGGATTTAAAGGATTTTTTAAAATGAAAATTCAAATACAAACCGTAACCGTTATTAATGGAATAATTTGAATTCTCAAACTATTTGACTTTTATTCGGTTAAACATAAACCGTTGAATAAATAACAATTTTGAATGAATCGATTAATGGTTTTAACGGATTCATATTCACCCCTAATATTGGATAATGTGTACTCACAAATAAAAAGGCTATAAATGTTAAATCAATATCAATGATGACCAAATTTAACCTCTTAACCAAAAAGTTATAGTATATAAAGGGGTAAAACCCAAAGGAGACCACGGGACCAACCCAGAAGCTGGATGCAACAACAAAAGCAATACTAGTTTTATATACCATTACCAGACATGCTAGAACTCTTTCTTCTAGCTGCATTTCAAGACGCATATTATAAAGGGCTAGGAATCTTCCAATTCATAAAATTAATCTCGAAGTAATTATCCTATACATAGTTGGTCTTGGAAATCAAATAAGGATCCTGCAATTGCTACAACACATCATACCCAGGAACTGAGAATCTAAGCAATAAACATACTTGCTTATTGGATTCTCTATAAAAGACCAAAATTTATAAACGATTCGAGATGATAGTATCTTGGAAGAAGTCAACACAACCGTTCTCTTTGATGGAGGTTTTTTTTTTTTTTGGGCGATGTCGTTGGTGTTATTGGACTCGGACAGAATAAATAGAATTTAGATTTTAATTAAGGTTTTAGTTTTGTTAATTGTATTTGTAATTTGTAATTATTTATGTTTTTTTTTAATTTTCAAAACATAATATTTAATTTTATAAAACAAATTATGTGAAGCACCACGTCGTGCGCCACATGTGTTAAAAAAAAAAAAAAAACTAAGGATTCTATTTGGTGCCCATAGCATCATTGAAGGCTGGCTCCTTTTGAAGCCCCAAGAGGCTCTTGCACCAGAAGTTCATGAACTAATGAAAGGAGTGGAACTTTTCAAGTGCAAATAATGTTACTAATCTAAAGAGTTTTACCAAATGATTGGCTCCAAAGGATGTCTTCATGTTTACAAATGCAAATTTTTTTGAAGCAATGTAAAAGAATTTGAAGCAAAGCGTCAGAGATAATGAGAAGATACAATTTATGATAAGAGACCAATCAGTAAGGATTTCCATAGATCAGAGGTCAAGTATTTACAACAAAAAAGAAAATGGTACAAGTAAATTTGAATAGTAAACAATAAGAACAACAGATGATAGGAAGCTCGAGAAGCCGGTTGGCTAAGTCAATCAAATCTCTCTCTCTCTCAACTGCTATAAGGAAGTGGGAAGGTAGAATTTCTCATCAATGGCCCTCATTCATCTACACATGCGTAATTACAGAGGGAAGAAATTCACCAAAAGAAAAAAAGTGTAGAGAACGATCTAATAACTGACCTCTCCATTGAACCAGTCGAACGGCGAATCAGCAGCCTGTGATCTCAAAACATATATATATCTATATATATATATATACTCTTCTAATGTAACTACATAATCGCCGGTGAGTCATTATCGGGCCACAAGAAAGGTCAAGTCAGGCCATTTTGACCCGTGTTGGGTGTCACTGGCATGTAAAGAAAGCCCCTCCGAGAAATTGTGCACTAAGGTGGAAAATCCTGTACTTTTAATCAGTGCCTACCAGTCATCAAACCATTCAGGAATTTCGGGTTCGGGATTCTGGGATGGAGAATCTGGAGGAAGAGAAGAGTCCTCGGGGTGACTTTCTAAATGTTGAGTTATACGAGAGGTGATCTCCTGTGGAACGGGAAAACCACTGTCTCTTATGCCTTTCCAGTCAATGCCATCAAACCAGGGATGGCTTTTGACAGAATCATAACCTTGGCTTCCCAGTCGGGTGTTTTCATCAACCTCCAGTAACTAGACAAGTCATTAAAATTAGAAGTCAGCATGTGAAAATTCATTATGTGTGTGTGAAAGAGAGAGAGAGAGAGAGAGAGAGAGATGAGTAAAAGATTTTTTCAATACCTTGGTGATGAGATCAACAACTTCAGGGCTGAAATTTTGCGGAAGACTGAGCTGTCCCTTTGCGATTTTTGCAAATGTATCAAGCTCACTTTCTTTCCACGAACCGAATGGCAATTCACACTGTAGCATGAAATAAATCAGGACTCCTAATGCCCACCTGCAAATTCATAACAAATTTAGGACTGCAGAGTAGAGGGTCTCAGAAAGAAGCTGTTAAGACATTAACAAAATAAAATATAACCTCAAAAACTCCTCAGGAAGGCCGGGAGGAACAAGGAAAATAAAGAAGGCAAAAATTGAAGGACTTTCTCTGTGATCTTCTGGCACATAATATAGTTCTGATGAATAAGTTGTTTTATTTTCCTATTGAAATTAATAATGTGATTTGTATCACACAAATCCGCCAATAAAATTTGGTAGAAATGAAATTCAAAGGTATAGCTGTTTCAGTTTGTCCAAAACTTTTAAAATCTTAACGAAATCTAAATGCTTGTAAATCTCACTGGTTCCTAATAGCAGAACATCTTCTGGCAATAACACAAAAGTCAAGCAGCATATTCTCACTATAGAATTTTATATTGATTTATACGATTTTATGAATATTTCCCTCCAAGTTCTCCCAGGCTCTCAATGCCTCGATGCTTTCCTATCCTGAATAAGTTTACTTAAATACAATTTCTGTAGCATTTTCCTCAGAATAAAAGAGGTATCCAGTGTAAACAGGTATGAAATTCCTTGTATATTAATGTATTGAATAATTTACAATAGGAGGATCCTATATATACTGTTTCTAGGTAAGTCTAAGTAGGAAATACAATTGTAAACTAGGTAAGAAATCGTGGACCTAACTAGGGAAGTATCTACAGAGATCTTAGGACTGTTTTAGGAAGGAATCAGAGGGATTCCTTTGACTACTGAGATCAGGGGATCAGGGAGATTGATCCTCAATCTCCTGGGATTCCCGTATATCTTTATCACAGTGATCTATATAACATTTAGGTTTATAATAGCAAAGGAACGTATCATTGAAATTAATGTATTACCAATCAACTGGGAAACCATGGCCTTTTCCCTGGACTATCTCTGGGGCCGAAAAGTCTGCCATTCCACAAATTGTATATGTCCTTTGGCCAGATAACTTCTTGCCAAACCTGAAGTCTACTAACTACAAGAGAGAGAAAAATCAGTAGTTAAATCATAACCTCATTAACTTCCAACATCAATCCAGATAATATGAACACAATTTACAATGAAATAAAGAACAGCACAAACCTGCACATGTCCTGTTTGGTCCAACAATAAAACATCAGGAGACACTCCTCTGTAGAGAACATCATTCTGATAGTCAAATTCAAAAGGGAAAAAAAATGAGAGATGTAGAAATATAAAAATGTGAAACAAACAGTAGAGCAGAGAGCCGAAGTTGAGAAAAGGTGTGGAGAACGTAGGAAATAAGTTATTTCCAGATATTGGACCTTGTGGAGATCTTCCAAAGCAGTAACTAGCGAGGCTGCAAAATATTGGGCAGATGGTTCATCAAGGGGAGTGCGAAGTATCGAGGCCAATGGACAAGCAAGGCAAGTATTTAGCAGCATGCCAGCATGCGTTTGATCAGCACATGTGCACAGAAACTGTGGCACACAAGCTGAAGAGCTCATACTTTTGATTAGATCCTTCTCTTTTAGCACTTGTGCTTCCTTTCCAAACCTTTTGACCTTTTGCTTTGAAAACCTTGTCAAAGTAAGCAAATTTTCTGGTAGGCAATAAGAATCAAGAAGAAGCATTTCCATCAGCTTATGTATTGTTCTAAAAAGAAATAAATTCTTCTCCTGCCTCCCCAAGGAAAAAAGGCCATTTTAAGATGAACCACTAACATCAGGTAGAAGCCCAAGACTAACTAAATGTATTAAAAAAGAAAAAAAATCATAAAACACAACGTAACCAACCTGAGTCTCTTAAAAGTGCAAGTCCAATCTCACTGCAGTCAGTGGAATATAAACTTGTTCTCCATTCCTAGACAAGAGCAAGAAATAGCATCAATATATGGTAGATAGACAAATAATAGTTTATACTTGGAAACATAACCAGAAGCAGGGTACTACCCTCCATACCAAATCAGAGAGCTGAACTTTACTAAGAGCAGAAATATCAATATCTTTGGAAGATTCCTTTGAAACTTCAGAAGGATAATCCCTTGACCTACATAGTGTCATTAGCCAACAGCATCAGCAGTAAGAAACAATCTTGAGGTATATAATGTACATGTCTACAAATATAAGAATAGATGAATAAAAAAATTTATATGTTACATCATTGATGTCAAAATTGTAGATTGGCTAAATATTATAAAATGAAACTTCTGGCGAATAAAACATACTTCTGATCATCCTGAGAAATCTTTGTCAAAGGGCCAACGACAGAATCAAACTTTTCCTTTGTTAAAACAGCACAAACAACATCACCCACAGCAACTGCACTAAGCAAATCAACATGTTCACCAAGAAGTATCCATTCACCAAAGTAGCTTCCATCTGTCTTCTCCACTGAGAGCTCATTACTACTCTGAAGATTATCCCCTTCTTTTTGATTGTCAGACTTAAGACTGCAGAGAGCCGAACTACTAACTGACTTTGCACCGAAAGTAATCCTCACTATTCCCTTCTGGATAATGTACAATCCAACTAGGCCTTCATTCTGCAGATACATGTGATATACACATAAGATATAGGAATAAAGAGTAAATGATATTATAGACTAAAGTAAACGTACCCCACTGACTATTGTTTGCCCTCCTGAGAAGGAAACCTCAGATAGAGAATCGGCAATATGGCTCAGCTGTAAGATTGTCAACCTCGATAGAAGATCCACTGATCGTAGCAACTTCAAGTATGATAAATTAGAAAACTCAGACATTAAAATTCCACGAAAATCTTCTCTTTTTAAAGCCCAAAGAGTTCCACAGGTCACAGCACGGACAGAGGCCTGTAGTGGTTTGTTATACCTGTACATATGTCCCAAAATGAAGTAAGCAGGAAATTAGAAAACACAGATCTATTAAGTGCTATTACAAGAGCAAACAAACAGATCCAGAAAGGGAAGATAAATGAATCTGACATGTATCGGGAATAGGCATTTCCACTAAACCCTGGCACTACAATGACAAATAAAAAATATTCCAGTGCATTGAGATAGGTAGGTAAAAAACACTTGAATTTAGGTTCATTTTGTGTGAACATTCCATGAGTACAGCTTGTGGTCAGCTCACAGAAAATATGAAAGAATCATTTTATGCACCAAAAGATAAATAAAAAAAGGTAGAAATAAGCAACTCACATTAGGGCTAGTTCTCCAAAGGATGATAGTTTATCAGCTGTGTAGTGCTGCAGAACCCTTGGAACCTCTCCATTCTTTTCTTCCTGCAATGATTGTATCCAGTCAACAGAAAAACTTTAGGGCCTCATGAATTAATCATCCAAATGATTCGAGCAGAAAATAATATGTTTAGAACCTGGGTTGCCGACACCTCAAATTCTCCACTGCCAACAACATAAAAGCAGTCACCTTCACCACCCTACAAAATATATATAATTGTTACAATTAATTAATACATACAAACTCTCGAACATTTTGGCTACTGAACTATACAGAAAAGCAAAGAAATGACGACTAACCTGTCTAACAACAACATCCCCCGGGTGGACCTCCACCCTTTGCATGCAATCCAATAACACATGGCACTGAGAATCAGTAAGTTTTCTGAAGAGAAAATGATCATGCAAAGCCCTCTCAATTTGTGCCTGTTTAGCATCAAAGATTTGACGTAAGAACTCATGACTACAGAAATTTGTACCATTTATTGTCTTTAATAGAAAATTATGACAAACAGAAAGCATAAAGGACAGGAACTAAAGTATACTTCTTCCTCCCAAGTCTTTCTGTGGGCTGGAGATGGTGGGACCCAAATTTGTCCATTTTCTAGGGAACTCTCAATTGCACGGAGACGTGCCCTTGACAGATCATGTCTTGTGCGCTGGTTCCTAGCATTCCAGCCAATAGTAGAAGGAGATTCGGACCCTGTAACCTCTACAACTTGAGGAACAGGTGGCCGTAAAGCAGCACCAGTAGTTACGGATTGACCAACAGAAGTCTACAATAAAAACTCATATCCAATTATCCATTAATTGACTAAATATGAAAAATAGAGAAAAAATTGCACGAAGACAATGCATTTTGAACATTAAATACACAAATAATGTGGCACCAAGTCTCCTTACATTAGTCAGTCCATTAACATGCACAACAATCACTGTAATATCATCAGTACGAGTTTCATACTGCAGCCATAGTTTATAAGACTCAGCTACAATTGCAGCACAAGCATCGCGGGGATCTTTAAATTTTGTAACCTGTAAATATAATAACAGAATGAGAGTGAAACAAACTTATAAATATTTTTAATCGAGCAGAGATGATAACTTCAAGATTCTACACTTGAATTGCAACAAACTCAGAGCAAGATACCTTACCATATCAACCACAGCCTGGCTAGAAAGGAACTCAAATACTCCATCACTAGCAAGTACAAAGAAAGGATGATTTTCTGTAAGCTCTAAAACCACAATTTCAGGGTTGGCAACAACCCCAATTGACTCAGCAATTGAATCACCAATGCTCCTTGTAAAAGCAGTCCCAGGATACATTCCATTTGGAACCCACAGCCGAGGTGGATCGCCATCATCACTTTCTTCAGTGCCCCAACACTGCACATCTGGATTCTTCAGCCCTTCAATCTGATCCAATGTAAGAACTCTTGCACCACAAAGCTTAACCCTTTCAAGCTCATCCACCCTAAATGGGGTTTGATCAATTGAAAGGTCCACAGCGACAATTTCATTCCCTCTCTTTTCTGCTATAACAGCCCTTGAATCACCTGAATTTGCAATGCATATTGTCCTACCTCGAACCAAAACTGTAATTGCAGTTGTTCCACTCATACTATCATCCACAATATCAGCGTGCAATTGATAATTGGTTGTAAGAAACGCGGCATGACATGCCTCGACAGCATCTACTTGAAATCTATTATTCCGAAGCAAATTCTCACATAATTTTTTTTTCACAAACTGTGAGCATTGAGCTCCAAATTCTCCATGACCATCAAAAACACCAAAGAAATGGTCATCTGGGTTTGTCCCAAATGGGGTATGTATGCAAAAGCTATCCTGGTTAGCCTTATCAAGAGCATCAGGGTAATAACCTCTCTGAGATAAATAAGAGTACCTTAATTCAAAGTTTCCCGAAGGAATTTTAACAGTTCTAGAACCACTTGGAGGTAAAAACTGGGATGAAATCCTAGAGAGCCTTGTGATGCCCACCTCAGCATCCCCGGTTACGCTTGATGGGATGAATTGGTCTCTAATTTCACCTAATTCGCCATTGGAAGAGGTGGGAGAGAACACTGGGATCTCGGTGCTCCTCGCATTTTGGCTATCCTTCCATTTTGGAACTCTTGGAGTACAAACCTCTCCAATACAAACTCTCGAATAAACGCAACCCATCACTCAAGACAGTAAATTGAAACCGACCAAAATGCCAAATTTACCTGAAAATTCATTAGCTTCAAGTTGAAACGAACTCAATCACTGCGGTTGCCCTGCTTCTTTGAACTCGACGAACCGCGCCCAAGAATGTTGATTCCAATAGAAAACTACAACACAGAGGCTGTCGATCATTATTCTCGGGAAGCCGGAAGAAAGCTAATGAGATTTCGCTACTGCCTTATCTTCCTCAGCTGCTCAGAAAATCACACTTAAGAATAATAAAAAGAAACTGACCCACAAGAATTTCAAAGCTTCCAAGATATTCAAAATTTCAAACTGTTAGATATGGCACAACAAATTGGAAAGTGACGTCCTTGATATACTGTGGCTGAGAACCGTTACATGGGTAGGAAAAATTAATAATTAAATAACAAAAATCCAAAAAAAGTAAATCACTAGTGGATTCAAACAGACTTCTGAATCCTGAAAATTTGAAGGACACAAAAACAGAGACTTGGTTGCAGATGATGCCCAGAAAGTGTTTTTTTCTTTTTCCACACAGAAATTGAGAGACGATGGAAATGATAAATGTAGGACTAGCTGAGTGTGAGAGAGCAGGCTTTGCTTCGCTTTGCTTTGGGGGTTGAGTTTGGTTGGGATCGGGGATGGGAAGCGCGTGGCGACAGAGAGTGGTGGGGGCACGTGGGCTATTGTGGGTTGTGGATTAGGCCTCTGTGCCAGTTTGGTCTCTTCTCCTCTCTATGGCTCTGTGGATCAGTGTATGTGTGTACTCTCAGCTTTTTGTGGACATTCCTGGAGCCACGCGCTCTAAACGACGAGTCGTATATTACTTTCCCATATACATGGCAAAGTGGGATCCTAAATTCAAAAATTTTGAAAAAGAATCTGGCATTGCTTTTAAAATTATTTTTTTCCGATGCAAGGATATTGAGGGAGTGGAGTTACATTACTAATAAATTCAAAAATTTCCCCCGATCAAGAATAATATTATTAAGATATAGCACTAAATGACAATTTAAAATTATCTTTCTAAATTATAAGAGTTTCAAATTTTTTTTGGACCAGTTTACAAGTTTCAAACTCTATCAGCTAATTCTTAAATGCAAATAAGAATAATTGTACTTTATCATTTCACAACCAAACAAGAAGAAGAAACGAATGTAGATTATACATTATACTAAAAAGTGGTGATGAATTGAAGATGACACAAACCTAATCAGAGGTACATGAAAACGGCGTCGTAGAATGCGTGCCTTTGTTTGTTACCTTTTCTTCTTCTTTTTCTTTTCTTCTTCTTTTTCTTTTCTTTTTTTTCCATGCAATAATTGAATTAGGCTTTTACCAAAGTGTTTGTGCATGTCCTTCTTTACCACTAGATTAAGATTTGAGAAAGCCACCCACGTTCACTCATAAGTACATGAACTTTCCACTTTCCCTAGTGGTCGGTCCTTCACTTCGATCGAACACTCAAAAGAGACCTGCCTTTCAACCTTCCAATAGTTTATTTTCGTAAATCACGAGGTTAGTATTCATAGGTGTATATTATTGATTTAGTAGTATAGTATTGTGTATTAAAAATTTCATATTTAATTTCCAAAGAAACCGAAATTAATCTTAAAATATATATGAATCTCACTCTTTAGAGCAAGTTTAGTGCATGCCACTTTGCCTCGGTTAGGCCAAGTTTAGCCTTCGGCCTCCTTATTTCAGTTAGAGTATATCTAGTGGTAGATGTAAGGGTAAAAGACTAAAGGTATAGTTTAGCCACTCAATGTGATGTTATTCATACATTTTGGCCAAGGTTATTTTGTGTGTTTCTAATGAGAAGAGGCAAGGGATAAGAATTTTAATTTTATAAAATTTAAATTACATTTAAAATTCTCCAAGTATAATAAAAAATAAAACCATTAATTTAAATTGAAAAATAAAATCAATTAGTGATAGTTACTACTAAAATAAAAGCAAAATTGGCAATTATCAAGGTGATTATTTACTTAAAAAGTCTACAACCAAAAAATAAATAAATAATTGAAGCAATTGACAATACTGAATGACAGGACCCGTCCCCGAAGGACATATATAACCGTGTCTGGTCCTGCTCACGTCTGACAAGTTAACTGAAGTTCTGAAATTACCCTCAGCACTTGTTAAACAAGGGATAATCGCACATGTGCCCACTCATGTCTTCACCTCCTAATCAGCCTCGATTGTCGCGCCACGACTTGGAGGGTGAATAAAACATAAAAGGTGTGAGTGGACGAAAATAAATCAGCTTATAAAACATGTTACTGAAAAGACATTTCTACCCTCTACGTAAAACCAATGCATGCATTCGAAAATCATTTCATAATCCATTTCATTTCCAATATAAGAAAACCGTGTATGAAAACCAAAATCATTTCCTTTTCTCAAACATCGGGCCTTAGTCTGAAGCCATAAATACGGGGCCTCAGCCCAAAATCATGAATCAAAGTCGAAGTACGAGAACATAGCCCAAAAATCCATAAAGCCATATAAACCGGGCCACTGCCCAACACATCCGAAAACATCGAAATCAACAGTAAATCACAAGTCAATCAATCTGCTGGATCTCAATCACCGAGTCTTTAAACTTAAAACATAATCAATAGGTATCAGGGGATATCACAATAACCGAGTCTTTAAACTCAAAACATATCAATCAAAGGGCCTCCCCTGTCACATCAATCAACCGGGTCTTTAAACCCAAAACCAGATCCAGCAAAAGTACCGAGTCTTTAAACTCAAAAACCATGTGTAATTCATAGCAAATCTAGAATCCATCGTAATCCAATTTCCAAAACCAAATCTGAAATCATATTTTATCGAAATGGGTATCGTGCCCAAATTCACATGCAAATCCAATGTCACATCATCAAATCATCATAAAAACATGATATGTGTAAACCATATAAAATCATTCATCAAACCATCCTCAAAGTATAACATAAACTATATTCTCAAAATACGTGCAATTACGTATTGCATATCGAAATACGTGTAAATACGGAAATCATAAGTGTCATAATCATAAGCATGGAAATCATAAATATAAAGCATAGAAAACAATTAGGCATGCATTGAAATTTAGAAAGCAAAGTCCACTTACACACCGTCCAAACTGCCCACTTCCGAGCTGCACGTTTTTTCGTAAATTTCGGAAATCATAATTCCTGTCCAAAATCATTATTGAGGGTCACTAACACTTCAATATACCTTATATAATTTTCCCCAATTTTTCTAGGATTTAAATACGTATTTTAAATGTATACGAACACTGCGGATACACTGAACATTATCGAAACGATATCCGATTTTCTCGAAACCAGTGCTAAAATGTTCATTAGATCAAAAGAAGTAAATTTCATGTTGAACTCACCTTGTGACAAGGCTTCACGCGCCCTCACGCATCGCCTTGAGTGGTTGTGCCTGAAAGTCACGCTCTAGCTACAGTACATCTACAGTGTTCGTCCTCGCCCGAATACCTGTAAAACGGATCATTTAGCACGCCTGTTGACCTGTTTCAATCCTGTCCAATTCCAACTTGTTTTCTGTAATTAAAATGTCAAGTAGCATCGTAAACACATGAATTAGAGGTCTGTCATATCAATTCCAATTCTAATTACTTCCAAATATCCAACTCAACTCAAATTTTTGAAGACTGTTCATCATTCAATCCCTTCAGTTGTCATCGATTTCTTTAAATTGATTAGTTAGGAAGCATCATAGACTCATTCTAACCATGAATTCAGGTTCAATTTGACTTGAACATACCTTTGTATGATCGAACTCAACCATGGAATTTCCAAACCGTCGCGGGTCCAGTTCTTGATCAATTCTTGATCAATTCTCTTCAATTTTGATATGGTATTAATCAGAAGAGCTCCAGAAAGCTCACACGAGCCTCAGTTGTATTCATCACGACCTCTAAGTTGGAATTCGAATTTATTGAAACATTTGAATTCCACGGGTTTGGGTTTCGGGTTCCTAGGCTCTTCTTCCCCCTTTCCTTTCTGTTCCTTCACGATATCACTCTCTCAATTCTATTCAAGTTGTCATGTTCTCTGCCTAAAGGTTGCATTGAGATCACTGGGATCAATCACCAGGGTGAGGTCCTGCTCTGTTTTTCTTTCAAACATACACGGTTCAAGTCTCCCACCGCCACACATATTCTTTTGCCACCAATCTAAATTTTAAAGTGACAGATGTCACTAAATAGACTGAATGAGCCACTAATCAGGCTGAATCAGCCATTAACCTGTCTAATTTACGATTCTTCCCTTCTTTGACAGTTTACCAAATTACCCTTCATCGTCTCAAACCCGTATCTTTTACATCTGAACTCCGATTGACGCATGCTGCCTGTCTACGTACTCAACATCTCGAGACCTACCCAACGGTCCTTACGGAAAGTCCAAACGAGGTCCCGATCAAAAGGTCAACTTTCGACCCTTATAGTTTACTAGGGGCAAAATCGTCATTTTCTTCAAATTTTCCAAAATTTCCTTTTCCGAATTTCCGAGTCGTCACACTGAACATGTGGCCTGCTAGGATTAGTTGCAACTTTGTTGATGGATCCCTCCAAAAGCCTTGCCCGGGCAGGAAGGAAGGTCAAAATAGCTCAGGGGCTTACCTTTGCCTTGACAATACGTCACCCACTAGAAACACAAAAACTTGGTATGTGAGCTACAAAGAGCTTTCCCTGGGCAAAATACCCACCTCTAGACCTGCTCTTATAATCGATACAAATTTGGACTGGGCAAGACTTGCCCTTGAGCAAGGATGGCCTCTTCAATTGCTCGAGCTGGGCTAGTGGCCCACCAAGTAAAACATATCTCAACTTGCTTCATTGCAGCAGGTACAATAACTACAAAGGTGGCTTCAATCAAATGGTATCATATGATGCTATAATTCAAAAAATTGCCTTAAAACTATAGAAAATAAGATTAGATATATTAAATAGTATTTGGATATATTATATAAAATTTCAATATTATTATATTTAATAAAATAATTCACAAAAATTTGAATTTTTGCCCTTTATCTTTTCTCATTAGAACAACAAAAAATAACTTTAATCAAAATACATAAACAATGTCATGGAGGGACTAAATCATGCGTCTAACCTTTTATCATTACCTTTATATAAGGTTATCCTTATCTTTATCACCAGAAATGCTCTAATATCGTTGTATATTATAGGTCAAGCTGATATCGTGCACATATCCTTTAGGCATTTTTTAGGGCTTCAAGCTTAAAAAACTTGAAGATGAATGAATCATGATCACGTCGATCGACACGTCCAAAAGGGTAATGTGAAGGTGTGGCCCAAAGCTTTTCGAGAAAAGGATGTAAATAAGAAAGGAATGGCCAAGTACAAGATGAATGAAATTATGAAATGATGAGCGGGCTCACCAATTAGAGCTTTTCTAAAGTTCCAGACATAAATTATAGTACGTTAAAAAAAATGATTTATTAACCTTTGGTCGTATTCGAGTTATCTTCATTCTGTTAATGATAATATATAACCGTTTGTTTCGATATGAGTTCAATTTTTAGATTCTTTTTCTGGCTAAGTAACAATAACGTTTAGTTTCTGTTTCTAAAAATATCCCTCTTTCAAAAACTTTTTCTTCGACTAGGTTTTTTTTTTTTTTTTTTTTCGGTGTAGGGACTTTATATATGATATTCTAGAAGAATGTAGTGAATAAATTGAATAATCGAACTGGTCCTAATGTCGTATTCATCGAAATTTTTCATCTTCAAACTTCCTCTTCTGGTTCTATTATTATAATATCGATTATTGTTACAAATTTCAGCATCACAATAGATTAGGTTTTTAGTAAAACTCTTGTCTTCACACATCCAATATGTTTTCACAGGGTTTTTGCTCGTGATGCATCCTAGCGGGTTTTAATTGAGCGATATCGGTCCTCAATTGATGATGTTGATCTCAAATATGGTGGATCATAGCATCCTGATGTGGTGGTGGTTAAAGATGGGTTTCAGGTCTTTATCACGATATTGTATCATCTGTCAAAAATGATATCAGTCCTCAATTTGATGTATTGGGTGAATCCGTTATGACAAATTTAATAAACGGGTAGATTTTGAGTCAACATGTTAACTTGTATAATGACCTATTAACATATTTAATAAATTGGTACATTTTTAGGTCAACATGTTAACTTGTACCATAAGAAAAATTATTTGGTTTTTTTTTTCTGAAAGAAAAATTATTTGGTTTGAGTTTAGAAAAATGATTTGGTTTGATATATAAAAAGAGAACAAAAGAACAAGAAAAAAAAAATATTGTGTTTATAAAGAGGAAAAGAAAACCAAAAAAGGGAAGAGAAAAAGAAGGGGAAAAATAGGAAAAAAAAACTCTCAATGAAATCTAACAAATGCACGGAAGCCTACTTGGTGCCCAACTAGTAAGTACGGAAAAAAAAGTGTATCAAACAAATGCACCCAAATCCCCCATTTATTTCGCTTCCCACTCAAAATCCACCATCATTGAGCATAATTTCATCCACATGGAAATCAAACAAATAAAAAATCATTGCCATCACTAAGCAGAATTTCATCTTCCATATTTTTATCATAACCCTCATAAGAAACTCTTCATAATATTCCTCACTTTCGTATTTACTCTCCACAATGTCCTACTCATCATTTTGAGCCTCCCTAAGATCGTCTCCTTTTTTTTTTTTTCAACCTCACTTCTATTAGCATTTATAGCCACACCATATACACTATTAAACCCAAACTCAGAATTTTATGCCATTAAGTCTTATAGAATCATCATCATCTAAAAACAACACATATATACATGGTTTATTGTTCATACAACTGCTTTTAATTATCAACTGCAATTTTGATATCCAACACAGACACAACAATTAATCGATGAAACAATAAAATTTCAAAAATTCAAAAATTGAATTTTGGGTTCTTTGAATTTACCGTTAACAAGTTGCTTTCCTCCAAGTTGAAGAGCACCATCATCTTCAATTTTGATGGAAAATGCAGCCCTTTGTATTTGCGATTAAAAGCCCCCCAACACCAACACCAACACCAACACCAAATCGAGAAGCAATCTATTTCCCCAAGTCCTCATTTTTTTTTCCTTCCCTTTTGCTTGGCAATAGTGGTATTAAAAAAATATTGAGAAATGTCTTATTTCCCCCCTCATTTTTGGCCACATCGCTGCCACATAAAATGAACTAATATTTGTTAGATGAAGTTAACCGAAATGGTGCAAAATTTTGCATAGAAAATGACTTTTGGGTGGTAAGTGAGACAATCAGGTAGTTTGGATGTAAAGTGAAACTAAATTTGCAGTTTTGAGTGCATTTTAACTAAAAAAAATTTGTGAAAGAACCACCACATTAGGTCACCAACTCTTGGAACCTAATTACTCTGTGGCCCACTGGTCGGGCTACATAATCACGGTCTTGCTATGTTTGGGCTACCAGCTCTATTCAACTAGGCTGCGTTTTATATCTAGCAATGCGCTACCCATGAGCGACCCATGTAATGGCAAGCTGGGAATTAATTGGGCCTCGGCGGCCCAGCTCCAAAACAAACAGAAAGGTCCCACAGGAAGACGCAGCAGATAACCTTGTCCATTCTCGTTGGATCTCCGAAAATCGAATCGAATACCAATCTCCTCTCACTTCACTCCATCAAGCAGGCACCAGGCCTTTCCTTCCTACTTTATTCTTGTTCTTTCTCCGTGTCTCTCTCTTCCCCAATCATACCAAAAAAGTTAAAAATTATATTACAATCTCAGAGTAAGTCAGTCACAGCCTGAGATAGAGAGAGATTATCTACATGGTGGGAATAGTTCCCATGGCCTCCTCAATCAGACCTTCGCTTTCTACGTTGAGGTTCGCCGGGGCGTCTCGTTTGGGCCTCTCTCTCGCTTCCCTCACTCCTTCTCGGCGGCTCGCGTGCTGTCACCTCGGTAGTGGTAAATAAAAGCCTACGCCTTGCTGCTACCCTTTTGCTCTTAAATCCTAAATTTGTTTTCTTCTTAGCTAAATTCATCGTTTTTTTTTATGTTGAGTTGGGGTAGGGAGGATGTTAGTTTGGGTATAATCATGCACAATTTGATTCGTATTGTAGTAATTGATTGGATTTTTTGTACAAAATTGTAGAAATTTATGATTGAGATCAGGGACTTAGTGTTGAAATGAATCCGCAAGTTAGTAACAACACTGACAATGTGACTGCATTTGTATCATGAGATGGTTTTACAGTTTTAGACCCTGTTTGATGATTCTTACTTGTATACCAGCTGTGTCGCAGTCACAAAATTTTGGTCTGAAAGCTTCTAAGCTGTTGGGAGGAGATGGTAAATCCATGGGGATAGTTGCTGCTGGGAATCCAGCACAAGCAAGCACAACGGCCAGCCTGGAAAATGTCCTGGAGTGGGTCAAACAAGACAAGCGGAGGCTGCTTCATGTTGTTTACCGTGTTGGAGATTTGGACAAGACCATAAAGTATGTTAAAAGCATCTTCATATATCCTGTTGATATGATAGATTGTGTTGTTTTCTCATGATTATAATGAGACAAGGCATATAATTCAAACGCATAAATGTGTCGTGCATTACAGATTCTACACAGAGTGCCTCGGAATGAAATTGCTGCGAAAGCGTGACATACCAGAGGAAAGATACACCAATGCTTTTCTTGGATACGGGCCAGAGGATTCCCACTTTGTTATTGAACTCACTTACAGTAAGGCACCCAACTAGTTTTTATTACATTTTCCAAAAAATCTGTAGGAACTTATGGATACCTGCTTTGAATTTCCATAAGCACATGTCTCGCAATTTAAGTTCATGTTAGTGATGTTCATTTTGATTTACTGGCCTTCCAGATTATGGAGTTGACAAGTATGATATTGGAACTGCATTTGGCCATTTTGGTATTGCTGTTGATGATGTAAGTCACTATTGTATTGTTACATTTTATTTTTTTAGCATGCACTGACTCTCTGGATTTCTATTCTTATTGGATGCCTTTTATGACTTTACGTATGTGTTCTTCTGGTTAGGTTGTCAAGACTGTGGAACTTGTAAAAGCTAAGGGTGGCAAGGTAACACGTGAACCTGGTCCAGTCAAAGGTGGCAATACAGTAATCGCATTTGTTGAAGATCCTGATGGATATAAGTTTGAACTTTTAGAAAGAGGGCCTACTCCTGAGCCCTTGTGCCAAGTTATGCTTCGTGTGGGTGATCTTGACCGTTCAGTAACTTTTTATGAGAAGGTGAGAGTTGTTTTGGCAGAATATGCTGTTTTTCTTTCGTATTTACACTCCAATGTTAAATTTGTTTTGGGAATCATTAGCTCAATCCTTATTTCCTTTTCAATATTTAGGCTTTTGGTATGGAGCTTCTTCGCAAAAGAGACAATCCTGAGTACAAGGTAATTTTGCATTTTCCTTAGATTGATAAATTGCCTTTTGCTATTGTATGAGTATTGCAAAAGGAATTGGTGGAATCAGGATCCACGTCAGAATGTATGGTTGATCTTGTTGACGCCTCTTTCATCCAAATGTAGATTTAATTTTTAAGTATGATGAGATATTGACATGAGACTCTAGAGCAATATGATAGAAGAATAAAAATATAATTATGCTTAG
The DNA here is from genome assembly GCA_032719365.1 of Prinsepia uniflora. Classification (NCBI taxonomy): domain Eukaryota; kingdom Viridiplantae; phylum Streptophyta; class Magnoliopsida; order Rosales; family Rosaceae; genus Prinsepia; species Prinsepia uniflora. The sequence goes on along the minus strand of CM064876.1, from coordinate 8,827,302 downwards.
CCCATACTTGCTGGAATAGTGTGTTTCTACCGTCATGACATAACCTTGTGCTTATTACTAGTGGTATACTATAGTAACACAAAAATGCTATGCCTTTTGTCTCATTGCACACTCTAGCTTAACGACCTCATTTTGTTCTCATTACTTCTAGTATACTATAGCGATGATGGGTTATGGCCCTGAAGACAAAAGTGCTGTTTTGGAGTTGACATACAATTATGGGGTCACCGAGTACGACAAAGGGAATGCTTATGCTCAGGTAGAAGCCGGACCTTCCCCTCTATATTGTTCTTTTATTGTGTTCGTTCCATCAGTTGTAAAAAGGTTAGCCTGCTTGGGAATACTATTGTTTGTCTTGCCTAATTTTGCATGGTTTCTTTTATTTCAATAGATAGCCGTAGGCACAGATGACGTCTACAAAACTGCGGAAGCAATTAAACTCTGCGGGGGAAAGATTACCAGGGAACCTGGGCCATTACCTGGAATCAACACAAAGATCACTGCGTGCTTGGACCCTGATGGTTGGAAATCGGTATGTTTCATGCATTCATGCTTTAGTCGTGGAACTACTATTTCCCACTTAAGGCATTGCTAAAAGAGGATATACTTGTGTTGAATTACTTGATTTGGGTTTCATAAAGCTATCAATAGTCATCAATTTTGGATCATTATCTTCCATCTTGCAGGTTTTTGTGGACAATGTTGATTTTCTCAAGGAATTGGAGTGAAGAATCATATAGGATATGCTTACGGTACTGGCATCCGATATTGAAACTCAAATCTCAAGCCAGGATGATTGTAATGAAGCTCTTCTCGTCTCTTCTCTTGAAAGAATGTATGAAATCTCATTTTGTAGATAAAATTATATTTAGTATTGAATAACCATTGTAACAAATATTTTTCAAAAGGGGAAAAAAAGCATTTTAGCTTTGCAGTTGACCAGTGGTATTGTAAGTTTTGAAATTTTGAGACATTACGTTCTTTTTTTTCCTCTTTTTGGTCTCTTAAATCGTCAAAAGGGTGTAACATGCGGCTCGGAAGTGATTTTTACACTCAGTTTCTTGTCACTCTTTTGTTTATTGTGTTGATTTTATTTTGGTTTACTCAATTATAAAAATGAGAGGATTTTTTTAGGAGAAATATGGAGTGAAACTCCCCTAAGTAATCTACATATGGTGTCATGTTACATGTCCGGAAAAAAAAAAACTAACTCTTTAAAAAAGACTCAGGAGAAAATGTAGCTGGATTAGGGATGGTCATAATTATCCATGAGTATAGGTACCCATGGGTATTGTTGAAATAGGTAGAAATTAGATGGGTAAAAATTTACCCATCATTTAATAGGTAAGGTAAGGGTTTATCCATGGGTATTGAGGGTATTTAATACCCATTAAATTTAAAGTATATTCTTTATCCATTCTTCAAATTATCTATGAATTTTTAACACTTTATTTCCTTTACTAATTTTTTTTCTTTATATTCTTACTATTATTTTATTTATTAGGTATTATTATTTAAAATTACTTTATTTCAATTAAATATCAGTTATTTCATCTTTCATCAAAAAAATTATACACAAAAATGTTACGAATTTATATTAACATCAATTTTTTTAAGAACTTAAATAATTCATTTTAAATGATTTAACAAAAATCAAAGTAAACTATAAATTTTTTAAGATTTCACAACCATGAAATAATTTAAAGGGAGTTTTATAAATTCCTAAAAATTGTTTATAATAAAATTTTTAATGAATTTTTTTTAAAGTTTTGAATTCCATTTCGACATTTATTACTCATTCTTCATTTAATTGGAAAGTTTTCGGAATCAAATTCTCAAATAACTCATTCACTAGTCTTGGTCAACTCGACAAATTTTGATAATTACGGATAAAAGGGTAAATTGGTCATTTACTAATTCTCACTTTAAATTTTAAGACGGATTGTAACAAAAACTCTAATAGAAATTGAGAGGATTTGAAGAAAATGAAAAGCAAAAAAAAAAAATCAAATGAAATTAAAAGAAAAAAATATTAGAAGTTAAAAATAAAAAGTTGAAGACAAATGAAAGTAAAAAAAATAAATTAAAAAGTAAAAGAAAAAAGAAAAGTAAAAAGAAAAAAGAAAAGCAAAATAAATATAAAGGTATAAAAAAAATTAGAAGTTAAAACAAAATGAAACACAAGGAAAAAAAATTGAAAGGAGAAAATAAATATAAAATATCATGGGTACCCATTACCCAATGGGTAGGGTTTGGGTAAACCCTCAAAAATTGAGGATAGATGTGAATGAGTATAAAACCCATTTGTACCCATGTAGGGTAAGGATTTACCCACACCCTCAAAAAAACTCATTTAACCATCCTTAAACTGGACTTTGAATGAATATGTTCTATAGACACTTGAAATCTTCCATTGCACATGAGCGTATTGGAATATCACTATACCAGTTGTACTAGTAGCAAATGGATCGAATCTAGTAAACCCCAATATCCAAATTAGAGTGGGTTGAAATATTACTAAGCTAGTGGGATTATCGACTACCAAGATTTTGAAGTGTTAGACCCTTAAGCGGGAATGGTGCTCGTGAGTTGGTGTTAGTCCCTTAATTGTAATGATGTTGGTGGGTGGTTGTGCTATTCTTTTTAATTCAACAAGTAGTTGTATTGGTGTGTTGTTGCAATAGTCTTACCAAAATGTGGTGTTAGTCCTTAACAGTGATTCTGTTGGTGGATGTTGCACTGATTTTGCTAAAATTTAAGCGGGAATCGTGTTGGTTTTTTTGTAATCCCATTTTTCCGAAATTTTTCGAAGTGAGGTCATTGAATGTGGCTCTATCTTGTACGGATGCCTAATTACATAAAAACTATTGTGTGTGGTTTTTTTTTTTTTTTTTTTTTTTTTATCATATACATTGATTTCGGGCTAATTTTTTACGAGATTCAAATAAAAATAAAAACACCGTAAATAAGCGAAAAAATTGCTTAACCATTTACTATTATTAGGGTGTGTTTGGTACACCGTATTACGGTCCGTATAGGCTAAATAATCCGAAACCTGTGTTTGGTACCAGTCGTATTAATTAGTCACCGTATAAGTTAATACGGTTGAATATTTTTATACGGTCCAGACACGCTAAAATAATACGTTCGAAATTGTCCGTATTAAATAGTCGGATAACTAGTAATCTTGTAAAATATAATAATAATAATAATAATAATAATATTAAATAGTTATATAATAAACATAAAATATTAATTTAGTAAATATTAATAATAAAAAGTAATAAAGTAATAAATTCTAATAATAATAAATTAATAATTAATGATATTTTAATAAATAATAATGATAAAATTAAAAATAATTAATTAATAAAAATGTAATAAATAGTAATAATAATCATTATTAAAATAAATAATAATAAAAATAATGACATATATAATTAATATTTAAGATATAAGTATTTCGTCAATTACTATAATATAATCCGGTTAGTATAATATAGTCGGCATTCTAATTCGAAAAAGTACCAAACGCCCGACTAAATAATCAGTCTATCTACTTGGTTGTACACAAAGCTTAGGCAAGTCAATAAAGCTGAAAATTTGATTACATTTTCTCTAAAAATCTCCTTCCGTAGATGTTTCAAGTAGATATTGAACTGTGTTAGTGTTTGGTTGAGTTTAGGACTTTAGGAGTACCCAATTAGGTGATTTCTCAACTTTGATTGGAACTATGGAATTTGGTTGTAAGTTTCTGGGGTTCTGAAGCTTTTGAGTGGTGAAATTGAGTTCATGCCTATTATTTGGTAATTTTCTTTTTATTTAAACATTGCTTAAGCTAAATCTCACCCATGATTCATGATCTAGTATGACTGAATTTGATGTTTATGGAGATAATGAACCTGTAAAAGCAACTGATAAATTATAATTCCAGGCACTCATATAATGTGATATCTTATTGCCTTTATTTGATGCTTTAGATTCAAGAAGAGGAGCCTAGATTGAAGATTTTCAAGAAGGAATGGTTCCAAGGCAAGGATTGTCTTGACATTGGAAGCAATAATGGGACCATGACCATTCAAATTGGTAATCATTACTCAATTAAAATCATATTTGAAATTTACACTATGAGCTTAATGATTAAATTTTAATTATCCCCGAGTTTCATCTCATTTTAAACAAATGAATAATATTGCTTATAGGACATAAGTTAGTTGTCGGAGTCAAAATGTAATGAGTTTCTTGTTTTTACCCACTTAGCTGTTTTGTAATTTTTGGGGTGAGATGTTTTCTTTAGGTACATGGTTCTTTTGTGCTTATTCTCACAGAGATATTAACACTTAAAGTACTTATCTTCAGCTGAAAAGTTTTGCTGCCAGAGCATTCTTGGAGTTGACATTGACGCCGGTAAGATTCTAATAATGTTCTTAATATCTGTTAGTGGAAACAGAAACTGAAATATAGTCAGCTGTTTGGATCACGTGTCATGTTCTGTAAGCTCTTCTTGGCATGACATTGAAGATGCAGTATTCTATTCTCATTTCTCGCCCATCATCTTACACATGCATCCATACCCCTGCGCACACAAACACATAGACAATGCATGAACTACGCTTACATATAGACACGATATTCATTATGGATATCTGTACAATTTACTATTGGAATATTCCCTAAGTGCTAAATTTATGTTTGAAATATGCAGTAAGATGTAATGTGCATGCCCGTCATGTTGAACTTGAACTTGAAGGACATGGTTCAGTTAATGTGTCTTTGCATGTGATATCTGGAAATTGGCATAGTTCAACCCTAAAACTTATAAAGACCACATCAGGTAGCCATTTAAAGAAAATGAAAACTGGATTAGGTTGGGAAGCAGTTTGGTGTCCTACTCTTTGAGAGTTATTTTGATCTAAATAACCGGTCAATTTGGAAAATTAAGGTCAGCCTAATAGGGTTAATATGAACTCTGTAACTAGTATTGATTTTAGTTTTCCAATCAATAATCACGTAGGATGTTGATGTGGTGAATGTTCCATTTTTTAGTTGAAAATGATAAGCATTGGCTTCCTTTGTTTTTTTGGCAGTTATATAATGTAGTTTTCTTTATCTTCCAGGTCTAATTCAAGAAGCATACTGGAACATCAGGAAATTTATGAGAATGGAGAACGGTAGAAACATTCCTGGAAAGGAGTCGAAAATAGTCTCCAAAAAAGATGAGGCTTCCAAAATTGACGGTGAAAATGTTTCAGAGTGCAGTATTGAGGGTTCTTTAACTGAAGCACCGAAGTTGATCCCAACTAATTGTCATTCTGAAGATAAAAATCTGCTTGATATAGTATCTTTCCGACAAGAAGATTTTGTTAATTGTCAGTATCCCCCAAAAAAGCACTATGATACAATTATTTGGTAAGCCCCTCCTTTCTTGGTTAGTTTAATCTATATCATGTTTGTTTCAGTATGATTCAGGAAAAGCAATAATACTTGGAATCAAGCTATGATGGCTAAGCTGGGTTCCACTATTGATAGTCTCAAACAAGCTATGGCTTGTATAAAACAGTTTACTTATATCCCTTAAAATTTGACTAAAACTACTGCTATAAAAATAACGTAGCTAGAACTTTACAGTAACTAAACAGGACTACAAATTAATAACAATGTAAAGTACTATATAGCTAATCAATCATATCACTGGTGGAATTAACTGTTCGAATAAGCAGAATACCAATTGAATTTGAAGTTTCAGGTTTTTCTTCTTAAAGGAAAAGCCTTTAGCGTTACCTTGTTTTTTTTTTTCCCTCTCTTTCTCATCAGCCTCTAATCATTGAACTCTGGTGAATGTGAATTCTTTCCCCTATCTTATAGTTCAAAGTAGTTCGTTTCTATCAATATTTTCTTATGAAATAAAATTGCTTCTTAATGCATGGTTTTTCATATGCATTTACAAGCTCGTATTTGCTAATTCAATGTTGCTTGGTCTTGTTGTGTCGCTTGGTGGTGAAACTTATATCTTTTTTGGAATATAGTTTGAGCGTGACAAAATGGATTCATCTGAATTGGGGTGATGAGGGGTTGATTACATTATTTTCAAGGATTTGGAGGCTGCTTCATCCGGTAATTGTTATAACCGTTGCCCTACCATGCATTTATGTTCCATTCGTCTTTTCTTGTCTGCTATCAACTAACCATGGAATCTAAGTTTAAGATGTTTGATTTATAGACTTTCCTTGTTACATGATGGCCTTGGAAAAAATGTTTGAGGATTCTTCTTGTTGTGAGCAGGGTGGGATTCTTGTGTTGGAACCTCAAGATTGGAAATCATATGAAAAAAATATAAGAACTTCTGAGGTAATCTTCCTTTTAGGCAGTTCTGAGTTCATAGCTATAAATCACTACTGAATCAAGCAACGAGTCAGATAATTTATCTGCATTAATTACTCTGACTTGAAACATTGCTTTACTGGAGCTGGACCTGAAGAATCTTTTGTTCCATCATGCAGACAATTAGAACCAATTTTAAAGGTATTATATTCTGTCCAAGACAATTTCAAGACTTGCTTCTGGATAAGGTATGCTACAATCTTGTTATAGTTCAAATCCAGGATCAAGTGCCAATCTCTTTCACGGCAATCTTTACCCACTCTTGGTTGAGATATTAGAATGTCTGATATTTAACAATGATTACAGATTGGATTTAGGACGGTGGAAGTCATCAATTCTGGCGTGTTGGGCAAAAAAGGCGGATTCAACAGACCAATTTTAGTGTTCCAAAAATGACTTTCCTAGCAATGCAGTTCTGGGAGCAGCCGAGCAGGGCTGGTTGGTGATCCAAAAAGGCCTCATTCAGCCAATGTAGCTCCGGCAGTTAGCCTCGTGGTGAAAAACAATGGGGTTCATAACTCCAACGAGGTAAGTATATGCATCTCTTAACATCGGAAAGCATTGACTTGATGGGATCCTCGACAATGCATCAGTTTTGGAACGTGTCCTGTACAAATTTTGTAGTTGTTCCTAATGCCTGTATATATACATTTATAATGATAAGTTATTTCTTACTATTCACTCCCGATAAATTTATCTCCCCTTTCCGACGAAATACGAATTTACCGTCTAAATATTTCCCTTTAAACATTTATTCTTTAAAAGTTGTCTTTGACCTCATAGCTGCTTAGAAATTAACACTGAGAAAGGTGGTTGGAGTTGTATCGAGATTTACTCCTTTGAATCTCTACCTTTGGTTCGTGTCATTCAAAAAAAAAAAAAAAAACCAAAACAAAAGTTTGGTCATTCGGCGAGAGGCACCAAACTTAGATAAGTCATTCGGGCAGGTGACTCAAGATCTCTGTAGGATGAGAACCAAGGACGTGCTTGTCTTTTGATTTTACTATAAAATAACAGATAAAAATGACATTTTTGTGTTTGTTTTTCTTCAACGATAAGAAGTTTGATTATACCGCTACAGCAATAATGAGATCGTCCATGTTCCATAGGTTGCATAGCGGCGTACTTGATCACAGGTACCACCAATACCATATATGCACAATAATGCAGTCCTCTTGGTCAATAGACGTCGTCCCTGAAAGTAAACAAACAGCAATAAACTACAACAAATAAAGCTTAAGCTAGCAATTCATGTGGAAGGGAAAACAAACTAGTTTTCGCTCCATGAGTCAAATAAATGAAATATGGTGCAAAGATAGAGATGAATGGTAAAGATGAAGATGTTTTTCTAAAACCAAAATCTAGTGTACAATAAGTTTTATATAGTGCAAGCAGATAACAAGGTCTTCCAATCATTGTAAAGGTAGGAAACTAAAATGTCCCAGGGAGTTGGGCTCCTGGATGGTGAGCGTTACCTCGCATAGTTCAGGATTGAGAACATGGAAACCATCCTGGAATGAGCAATGAGAACACCGACCTTGATTCCTTGGAATGCCATTAACAGTTAGTAGAGCCAGTCCCGATTAATCTTCAAACGGAAATGGGTTCATGAGATTCCATATGCTAAGAAAGAAACAATAACACTATATAATATTTCCTAATAAGTAGTGATTGAGAAACCAAGTTTTTATACCAAGTTGATGTGGTGGCATTTAGTCTATTGTATGTTTGGGCTCACTTGTATTCCCAATGAATGAAAACCAGCCGCATCAACTTGGTATCCAAACTTGGTACACCAATCACTTTCCTTTAGCAAATAAGATCATCAACAGGGACATGTTCCTTAGTGTTAAATCAAGCTTTAAATTGAAAGTCATGGTGCGTGGAACGCATGTCGCATGTCAATGCTCTCCAGTATCCACAATATGGTTTAATTTACTAGAAAACAACTACAAATGTATATGTGGGCTCCCGTACCTGTGTAACTGAGAGAGAGAGAGAGAGAGAGAGAGATGCATACCTGATTATGGACATGGAAGAGAGTAATAGGTATCCTAGTAATTGTGAAAGTAGTCTTCATAACTTCCGAAAGCCCTTTCTATTTCACAAGTGCTTCTCACCTGTTCTCTGTGTTTTTCAACTTCTTAGGTAAGTAAATAAAATGTAGCGGAAAATATGTGAAAATGTCAACAAGGAATATTTAGTTCCTTTATCTTAGTCAACAGTCTATAAAACCTAAAGATACAATCTTTTCCAAACATTAAGCATGATTTAATTAAAGCCAATCAGGTCCTGATGGTTCTTCATTCGATAGCCACTTTTAGAAATATATTTAAAAAAAAAAAAAAACAGTGCACAACCATCTAACAGCATGGAGACAACTTATTATCTAAAACGGAAAATGGCGAAATCAAACATCATTCATGTTACGAAAAACATAAAATACAAGATTGCGATCTCGCTTAGGGGATCTATGTACACCCCAGAACCCAAGCTTTGGGTATTCTGTATTTTACCAACACATTTTTAGTCACCTTAAGGAAAAACAATGAAAGCTTGCACCAACTAAGAGGAACTACTCCTTGTCTTCAAAGATGCATCGCTAAGATCTTATAAATACTGCAAATTGACCATTAAATCACCATACACCAGCAGCTAGAATCTTCCACTGCAAATCTGTTGCTAAAACAGAGTGGAGAGCACCCAGTCAACAATAACGGTGAGATGTTAACAATATTAGTAGCTGCAATCAAGAAAGCAGCCACTCACATTAGGACTCAAGGATGAACCAGATGAATTACCATGTAGGTCATTTTGCTGAAGAGATACGCTGCAGTGATTGAATCCAGCTACTTGAAGGACCTACTTTAGTGCCATGTCCATGGCTGGTGTTTGCAGCTTCAGTGGGCATAAGATGTTTTGTGGGAATTCTTCTTGAGCTGCCGGAGAATGAAGTAGCCAGTGGGTACGCTTCATTTGAAATCTATAAAAAGAAGTTTCATCCAAAGTCATATATTGGAACTATATTTTGATAGTTTAATAACATACAAGGTCCAAGAGTGAAATTAGTCACAAGTAGAATAATTAAATAACTCAGTAGTTATTCAATGGTATTATGACTTACATTCTTTTCAACAGGATTATCATAATTCCTGCTCATTGGTTGTTTAAATTGCATCCGAACACCAGGACCACCTGATCTAATTCGATCTGTGACCTCAGCTGGATAAGGAGCACTAGCATCTCCTGCCATTTATAAACAAGAAAAATGTAATGTATGTTCACGAATGATTTGTTGGTATAGAAACTCTCTGTCATAACTTGTCACTAGATCTACATATAAGACACACAAAGTTGAGCAACAATAATATAATTGTGAAAAAAGATGTTCCCTCTGGTGACAATTATTAACCAATACTCCTCAAAAGACAATAATCGGAAACTTGAGAAGTCAATTTACTGACATATGCCTAACCTTGGTGATTGTCACGCACTGGCATTGCATGATTGTTGCTTCGTCCAGGAACTGGCTGTAACATATGGATATGCAGATTAGATTAGAAGAGCAGCAGCAACTCAAATCTCAAAAAGTGATACAACTAAAATAACAAATATATGAATGAACAGAAACGATACTTACAGATAGCTGGAGCTGAGCTCTATTGTTTTGTGACTGCTGGTACTTTATAATAGTCCAATCAAATATGTAATCAAATTCATATCCTGTCATTGGGAAAGATATCCACTATATAAAATTTATATATAGATAATTAAATATAGCTCTAAATGTTTAGAGAAACATATGAAACACGTACGTTGTATATCAGATACTTAACCAAATTGGAATTCAGGTAATTGGCAGATCGAACAATATATGAAAACACGGAATCAAGCAAAAAAGGGTCATGCTATACGACAAGACTACTATGAAACGGATGAAAATTTATAGAGTTTGAAAAACACTACCTTCACGAGTAAACAAATCACGGAATAGGCGCTTCAAGAATCCATAATCAGGTCGCTGATCAAATGTCAGCGAGTGGCAGTAATGGAAATATGATGCAAATTCCACTGGATGTGATTTGCATAGAACCTTTAAAAAACAGCAGTCAGACAAACTGAAACCATAAGTTCTTCCAAAGTAGACATAAGTAGTTGACACATACCTCAATAGGGGTTGATAACTTCTTCTCACAAATTTTGTCATATTTTTGCTTTTTTGTGGCAGCTTTTAAACCCTGCCAAGGAAGGCTATACGCAAAAACGGTCACTAGGGGAAACGACAGAAACATACAAGATGGAATGAAACATCTAGTACTAGGCCTATTTTTCAAAAGAGAAGTTCCTCCTCAATCCCTTCAACCTTCTCGGGAGGTCCCACTGGCTCAGTTTTTAATTTCCTTTCAACAAATTAAAAGTCATCCAACGCATTTGTGGATCTCGAGCGCATCAATTAACAGATCCCCAGAAAACTATTTTTCATATACCCACTAGGCAAAAAAAGTACTTGAGCAAAGAAGGAAAGGTGGAAACAGATTATGCACCTTCCTCTAAGAAAATACAGAAGAACATATCCAAGAGACTCCAAATCATCTCGCCTGCTTTGCTCTAAGAACAAAACACAGATAAGGTTCTTAAGTATTTATTCCATCCAACTTACAAGGTTTAACACCATGTAGCTTACCAATTCCAAGATGAGTATTGCAGCTTGCATAGCGTGCAGTTCCCGTCAAGTTTTTATTCTCCCTGTATGGAAATCGTAAACAATGAGAAGATAAGTCAATGCAAACTTTGAAGGTTGAATTTTTATATATCAATTCTTCCTTGAGCTTTTCAGCACAAGAAAAAGAGAGAGAGAATACCTGTAGGGGATGTGGCGATTGGTTAAGGAGTCCCGATATCTTTTTGCAAGACCAAAATCAATTATGTAAACCTAACCAGAATAGTGTGAGCCAGAGACTGGTGACATTGTAAAACCAAAAAATAGATGTTGAGAAAAACAGAACAAAGAAGACGCATCACCTGATTTGCTTTTCGACCTAAGCCCATAAGGAAGTTATCAGGTTTTATGTCCCTATGCAGAAAGCCTTTCGAATGCGCATATTCTATCCTCGTAATCTGGAATTAGAAGAAGCAAAAGAAAGAAATAATTCAGTTGATAGAAGTACAAGTAAAATTGCAACATCCCGCGACATGAAGAAGATATATTCTAAATCTAAATCACTTACACAAAGGGAAAAATGTGCAGAAGAAAGGGGAAAAAAACATAATTTTCACAGAGGAAAATGTGCTAAAAAGACAGGGTAGAAAAGCAAATCAGCTATATGAGCATGCAACTTATAAGCTGGATCGGTTAAAGCCATCACAACTTATCAACCATGTTACCAACTTACCATTTGATCAGCTAAAAGTAAGACAGTCTTGAGAGAAAACTTTCTCCCACAGTACACAAACAAATCCTCAAGACTAGGTCCCAGCAAATCCAGAACCAGCACATTGTCTTCCCCGTCTATGCCCGACCATTTTATGCTGGGAATACCACCTGAAAATCACACATAAATAAAATTAACACCAAAGAACTTCTCATAGAGCATTCAACCAATGTGCAAGTAAAAATATACAAATGAAACACATACTTCCTCCACGAAGGATACTGTATAACTTAGCCTCGTAAAGGAGTTGAGGATGCTTTGTGTTACTGTTCTCCTGCACCCACCAGAAATTAACAATGACTTAATTCTCTAATTAACTTGTAGTTAAGCTAAAAAGATGGCGTCTTTACTTGATTAAGTATAAAACTTCATATTATTGACAACTTTATTTTCATATACTTAATAAAGCTAGCAATTTTTTATTTCTAACAAAACAGAGAGAAAGAGAACGAGGAGAGACAATCAGGAGCTTACAATCTTAACGGCGACGATCTCGAACGTCTCGGTGTGAGTAGCTGCAAATGAAATTGAACAATTCACAAACATCAGTCACTGTTTCCACGACCAAGGGCTCCGATTAAACCACAAAACTCACCTAAGAAGATTTCACCGAACGATCCACTGCCGATCTTGCGGCCGAGTTTGTACTTGCCGCCGACGATGCGCTCCATGCCCGAATTTCACCGGATCAGGCCTTTCAAATTATAGAATCGGAGCTACAGTTTTTGATTTTCGATCCGAACCCGAAATCCAAAAAATTGAGAAAGAAAAAAAGTTGTTTTCGAAATTATTTTCGTACGTTAGAACTGAAAACTGAAGCCACACACGAGAAGGCTCTGCAACAAGAGCCAGTTAGGCTCGTCGTGGGGATAAAGAAAGAAACTGGAAGGGTAGTTTCGGAACTTTACTCGGTGAAGTCCATTGACTTGTTGCCTGCAATAGAGCGTTTTGGGCATTGACCATTTTGTGGGAGGGCTAAATAGTCAATGCCGTGTTTTACCGCCAAATGCGTCAGCGGCAACTTAGTATATAATATATATACATACAGATGGGCGGAGAGGAGATATGGTAGGTCCGGTTCATGATTCCGGCGTGGGTTTTGATCCTCTACGATCATTGTGAATTCTGGTTCGGGAATTGCGCTTGTTTGGGTTGGTGGGCTTCACTGACGGTGAATTTTGTTTGGTTTAAGCATGGGTTCCACAGGAGTAACAGGAAAGACGCATGCAGGGGATTCATCTTTAGCGCCGTCGCCGTCTTGTTTTATTGCCAACTAGATTTGGTCACGTCACAATCCGCGCCACAGCCTGCAATAATACGTGAGTTGGTTTACAACGCTGCCCTTGGTGAAAAGCTGTATGACACTTGAGGCCTTGAAATGAAGTGGCTGAATTTGATTGGTTGGCGAAATTCTACTCATTTGTTGCATGCAACACCTGATCCTTATTGATAAAAAAAAAGGCAATTAACTCATAGGTCCTTACTAACATGTAAATTTATTCAAAAACTTACATATAAAAAAATTAAATTTATAGGTCCTTTGACTAATCAAATGACTATACAATTTAAAATAGACCATAGTTTTTATATAAATTACAACTAATGCTATCTAATTGTAAACTAATCCAACAACAATCTAAAAATCACTTACCAAAATTTATCATGATTTCAACATTACTTTTTATTTTTTTATTATAAGATTATATTGAGGATTATTAAAATATTACTCCTATTTATATATTTTTTTTTCACTTGAGCATTTTAAAAGTAATATGAATATCTAATCTAACTTAAAGTAAGATAATTAAAAGCAGTAATTCTTCAAAAATACTTTTAAATTTAAAAATTCTTTATCTTCCGATATTAAATAATTTGATTAATTTTGTATAGTTTAGGGTTTAATTCTTGAATTTTGTACCAAAATTCAAGAATTAAACCCTATGTCGTACGAGTTTTCACCACCATCTCCACACTACCAACCCCCCCCCCCCTAAAAAAAAATTATATACCCTACCGTTGAACCCCAGACAATACAGATTTTATTTTATTTTTTCTAGAAAAAAATTCAATCATAACTATATACAATATATATATAATATTTATTATATGTATAATATAATAAAGGCTCCAAGAGGTCAAAGAAATCAAACACTAAGGGGCACATGAGGTAAAAAGGACAAAAAAAGATAAAAAAAGGGCACATGTGGAATTTATTACTTATAATTTATGTTTAGGGGCTTTTGAATAAAAAAAAGTTTGAAGTAAGGTCTTATTTTGTTTAATATACAAGTATTAAATGTTTTAAATAAAACTAAAAGTTATTAAGGATGTAACAATGATTTACTCTAAAAAAAAAACACCTGATTCTTATCTGAGGTGAAATGCTTTACGCATTTGTTGCATGTTTTCATTTTACTCTTTTACACAACAATATTGAAAAATTCGTCAAATTATCGAGTGAAGTGTTTCTTTCTTGAACGATTTCGATAGATGTTAAAAATGATGTCGTACAGGGTTTTCATACCATCTCTAACCCTAAAAGATTCAATTTTTCATTGGCTCATTGCAAAATATCCTCTTATGCATATGATTTCATTAAAAAAACATCAAAATATAAACATTTAAGTATACTAAAAATAACAAAATATAAAAATATCAAGATTCGGTTTCTCTAAACTTAGAGCATAAATGACTCAAAAGTTATTAATCGCTAGTCAACTTTTACAGCCACCAAAATTAGACTCTCTCTATTTTTACCAAATTTGAATATCAAATTCATTTTTTCTCAAATTTGAATATATAAAAACATAATTTTCCTACAACAGCTAATTTTTAACGTAGTTTTTTAATAGTTCAAATAAATATTTTGGGTGCAAAATCAATTCAGCTCATAATTCGGACAATTCACTATATATAGCTATTTTTTTTAATGGTTTAAATCAATATGTTTATTTTAATGGTGAAATTGGATAGAAAAAATTCTGAACTAAACGCAGTAACTAAAATTTCAAATGGAAATCCATCTCAAGAGAAAAGAAGAGTGATAACCATAAACTTCAAGCCCTTATTTGGGAGACGATATATGTGATGAAGGATATTTTTCGCCTCTAAGAAAGTAATGAACATCATTTTACTTAATATTACCATCATGATTTATGGTAAAACTTCTAAGTTTTCTTTCTTTCTTTCTCCTAATTAATTTTTGAATGTGTTAAAATTATCATATCCAAACTCTCTTCGCGGTAACTCAATCTTCTCGATCGTCCCCTGAAAATTGCAAAATATCAAAGCCTTAATTTCCCAAATACCAGAAAAAATCAAAATTTTCACAACCGCATACAAAAAGTCCGGGTCAATTAAAGACCCAGAAACAAAAAAAAATTGGTAATTCATTTTATTTTATTTTATTTTAGAATTTTTCTATAATCCATGAAAGTTTAGAGTTTGTAAATGTAAATGATGAAGAATTTTGAGAACGAAGAAGAGAGTTTGTGAAAAATAGAGAATGAAAGAGAGATGAGAGATAAATTGTGACGACCCGTCCCGAATTAGCAGGATTAATTAAGAGTTAATGACGGATTAGCCTCGCTAATCGAAGACTAATCGGAGATTAGACGAGAATTAGCGTACGTTCGGGCGAAATGACGATTTTGCCCCTAGAATGGGCGAATCATTGACTTTTCGTTCAGGCGGTCAAATGGACTTTGACCGATGACCGTGACGTAATTCGTGACGTCACGAGTTCATAGACAGGTGGCACGCTCGATTCCGACGTTCGAGGAGGAAGTTATGACGTTCGGAAGTTCGAGGGCAATTTGGTAATTTGGGCTAAAAGTTGACTTTTTTGACCAAGGAGTCCGATGGCCGAGGATCGAAGACCGTTACGTAGATCGGGACGATACGAATCCGTAGACAGGCGGCACGTCGAATTTGGACGTTCGACGACGAAGTTACGGTTCACGGAAATTCCAAGTTACTATTCACGACAATACGTTTTACGAGGAGCTTTTGGACTTTAGTGGGCCTAGTTGTTTTTCAGCAACCAATGGATGAGTGACAAGTGTCACTCATCCACTGGCCACCTCCCTTCATTCATGCATCTCACTTCATCGATCATCTTCATTTCTTCTTCCAAAAAAAACCCACCCGAAGCCCATTTTGTGCAACCCAACCCTCACAAACACTCCCCCAACCCTATTGGATGATCAGGAGCCATGAAGGAAAGAGGAAGAGGAGACCAGGACGGACTGGACGGTGGCAGGATCGGGGGCCACCGTCCACGGTGGCCGTGGACCAGCGAAGGTATAGTTTTTACCTTCAAAAATTCCATTTTCGAGTTTTAGGTGTTAGGGTTGAATTATAGGATTTAGATGGGGTTTATTGAGGTTGTAGGAGGGTGTAGAGGGCGGTTTGGACGGCGGTGAAGGGCTATTCAGCCTAGGAGGCGATCGGGAAAATTTGAACCGTAGGATTCAATGTGAACGGGTCGGGTTTTGGATGTTTTTCTTGATTTTATTCACACCATTAGACTCCTAGGATTAAGTTAGGAATTTTAGGATGAAAAAGGGAAAGATTGGACGAAAATTTGGAAGGATTTGGGCCTGGACCGGTCACGCCGGTCCAGTTGCAGGACAGAACCGGGCCAGCCGGTGCACTGGAGGTTGATGGCGATGCTACAATGCCGGCGCGTGGGCCCACGCGCAGGCAACTTCCAGGGGCGCGTGACGGCGGTTGATGGGGATTTTGGGCAAGGTTCCAACATATGAAATCATCTATTCGATGTAACGAACATTTTGGGACTGGTCTCGTGTCAATCGGACTTCGTTTCGATATAGTTCGGGCTATCCGAAGGTTTAGGTTCGGGTTTAAAAATAGTTAGAAAATCTGAAAAATTACGGGACTTTAGTGAGGGGTTATTTAAGTAGTTAATAACCCTCTAAATGAATTTGGACAGGTTTGGGAATCCCGGAGGCGACATTTGACCCAGGAGACGGTTATTGCACGCGTATCGAGGCGCGGCTTCGGACGGTCTGTGAGTGGATCCTTCTTTCGAATTCGATGCATGCATAAATGTTTTATAATTGTTTTAGAATATATTTTGTAATACCTTGAGTGCATTTGATTGTAGTAGCTTAGGATCGACATATTTGCACGTTTTTCGAGGCTTTTGGCTTTATGTCGTACCTTAGCGTACTACGTTTTTAACGAGGGTTTAATAAACGGATTTTGGATTTGGAAATATGAAATAGGGCACGAGACCCATTTGATTTACGAACTCTCGGACTTGGATTCCCTTTGAATTGGCGAGGAATCGGACCTAGGGTCTATTTGAGCTATACGATCGGACCGAGGGTCCAGTTGGTTTACGATTCGGGTTTGAGGCCCAGTTAGTGTTACTATCGGGCTTGGTGCCCCGTTGATTTATGATATCGGGCCTGAGACCCATTTAGTTGAGATATCGGGCTTAAAGCCCCGTTGGTTGTGGAATCGGACGTGAGGTCCTTTTGAGTCATGGTTCGGGCTTAGGGCCCTGTTGATTGTGAAATCGGGCTTGAGTCCCAGTTCGATTTGTGAAATGAGTATTCGGGCATGAGACACTGTTGAACTGAGGATTTAGGCCGAGACCTGTGAAATGGATTGGAATCGGATTCGAGGAATCCCATTAAGATGAATAGGGTATGAGACCCAGTTGAGAAACGATTTGAGAAAGAAAGAGTTTGAAAATGAATTGAACCCTCCATATGTTATATGGTCTCCTCCAGCGTCGACCTGGAGAGTCACGATCCACAGACCAGAGTGGGTATCCCCATAGGGATCCCGTTCCAGGAGTGGTGGTTACTTATATTGTTGTGGTCCCGGACCAGATTCCGGAGAGATGTGTGGACTAGATCCAGAGAGAGAGCTCAGACTAGATCTAGTGATTGAGCCTCCCAGATGGAGATTCCTGGGAGAAGACTCGGAGTGAGCCCCCGAGTAGTGTGCACACTAGTTTAGAAATGATATCGTGACATATATCGAGGATGTGTTCCCTAGGGGCTGTGTGCCCCGAGTTGGCATCTTCTCGGAAGTGCCGCGGATGGGTTATACGTATGTTGATACGTATGAGGTTTTATGGAAAAATGATTTGAGGGCAGAGACCCTATGTTTTATGATTAGAAAATGATTTGGGGCTGCGACCCCGTATACGAGAACGTCTAGATAACTGCGTCCAATATTGCCCATGTCTGACAAATTAAACTAAAATATTCAAAATACTCTTAACACGAGTCAGACAAGATAACATTTCAATTCATGCTCAACAAACCCTATAAACAAACAGTTACAAGATACCTGCAGATAAACAGAGCAACTAGAATAACAGTAATAGAAGGGTATGAACCTTAATTCGTAGTTTTTAACGAACGCGTAGTCGTAAATGAATGCCTTTGATCCAAGAGTAACTCCCGACGCTAATCAATAGCCTGGAGAGATTTCAAAACCAATAAAGTTAATGGACAAAAATAAACATTTAAAAATGAATTTTCCCAGAGAAAATATCATTAACTCTCCAATTACAAAATATGCATGCAAATAAAGAAAACACTCACAATCATAATACTAAGACACTCAAATTTCAGATATAAAATTCAAGTCATAAATCATGTACCCATAAAATATGAAACATAAAATGTATATAAAATGTTTTTGGGCCACATTTCTCTGAAATCTCCGGTTATAAAATCATCTTTAAAACCTAGACACAAGCATCATAAATCAACTTCAAACTCATCTTCGATTTTTTCGAGTAGTCGCTCATACCGAACCGGCTTACTAGAATAATCTCTTGAGCTATAATCATGAGTTACTTGGTTGGAATATCTGTATTATGCATAGGCAAACCTTAGATCTAGTCGAGACACATTGCATGATGCTAGTCCGAAAGATAATACCCTAGGATCCGGTGGAGATACACTCTATGATGTCAGTCTAAAAAAAGTAATCCCCATATATCTAAGGGATAATTGACCATGAAAAACAGTTAAATAATAAAGTCAAAATCTTTCTTTAAAATAAATACTTGACTTCAAATCACGAAAGTTCCCCAACTAATGAAGAATACCCCATATTCCACAACCCCAACAAATGTTGAAGTATTTTCAATAACCAGCGAAGAAATCCCCGGCCACGCAAAGAAACCTAAATCCCCAATTTAACCCGTTTATTAAAATCTCACGAGATCTTTGAAAATGAAGAAAGCAATGGTAGAGAAAAAAAAAAGATTTCAAAATCGATAAACCTAACGAACCCAAAGATCGAGTTGACTTGTCACACCCTACCCCTTCTAGTCGAATATTATTCGCTTTGGACCCGTTATATATCGGCCCTACTGGTCCAACCGGCCAGCATGCATGTGGTCTCCTACCCACACAGATTTGTTCCTAGGAGTCCCACCCCAAAAGACCTCAGACTAGATAGGGACGAACCTATACATATAAGGCGCATCCCTCATTTTCCCCCGGGCGACATGAGATTTCTCACCATGCTCTAAACACGGGTCTTACAATCCACCCCTTTTGAGACCCAGCGTCCTCTATGGCATAATCAATTTCGGCTAGTGTTGGACTTTGATACCAAATTGTCACGCCCTGTTCTTCTGCTCGAATATTGTCCACTTTGGGCCCCGCCACACGTCAGCTCTACTGGTCCAACCGGATTTCATGCACGTGGACCCCTGCACTGCACATATTTTCTTCTAGGAGTGCCATCCCCAAAAGGCCTCCGACTAGATAGGGATGAACCCACACATTGGGCTTATTTAGAAGGTTTATGAAAGAAGTAGGTAGATGATTCATAAATGAAGTAGGTAGGTGGATGACGCATTAATGAATACATCTATATGGTTCCTCCTTTGCCTATATAATGAGAGATTATTTGCTCATTCTATCAATCTCATATAAGATAAACATCTTCCTCTAAGTAGAGAGTGAAGAATATCCACTCCAATTTGAGAGTGTTGAATGTTGTAGTATAGATAGCAAAAACAAGTGTGTAATAGATGGTTTTCTTCAAGTGGTGTTCTTGAAATTGTGCATCTCTTTGTACTCCTAATTTTATTAGTGGAGGTTGTTGTTGTTGTTGTTGTTGTCCTGTGAACGTAGGCACTTTACTGAACCAAGTTATATTTGGTATTCTATATTCCTTACTCTTTTATTTCCTTGCATATTTATCATTTTTGTAGTTTGAGTTATTATTTCCATTATATTACTTTTCCCAACAATGGTATTAGATCTACGTTCCTGGAGAATTAAAATGGAAGGCTCAAAAAGTACTATAATTCAACTCAACCACTCCAATTGGATTGCATGGAAGCTGAAAATAGAGGACATTCTCTATTGCAATGATTTTCTTGAGCCCATTAAAGGAGAAGAAAGAAATCTGGAGAATATGGGAGATAACATATGGAAGAAATTGAATCGCAAGGCTATTGGTCACATTCAAGAATAGGTGGATGATAGTGTGTTCCACTATGTGTTCAATGATACCAATGTCCATGCTCTTTGGTTGGAGTCATTGTTCGAGCAAATATGAATCCCCGATCATACCAGATCGTCATTCAAATCCATTAAAAATGCAATCTTTCTTTCAAATTATCATTTGACTCTAAATCTAAGTCAAACTTTTATGCAATCGGGTCTCAAACCCAAAACATTATTTTCACGCAAATTTGTAAAATGTTTCTTAATCGATGATTAAATCCACCACATCATCAAATAACAATATCAAATAATTTCATCATAAATCATATAATAAAGCATTTAAAACGGTTATGCATGCATTTCAGTTATAAAACAAAAGTCCACTCACGCTCGGTCCACGCTGCGCGCTCAATATCCGCACTGTAATCTCACACTGAGCTAGTCCAAGATGTAACGACCCTTCCTGAATATCGGGATTAAATATTAATTAATCATGGGTTATAATGACTAATTGGGGATTAGTTGAGTGAAATCGGACGAAATGTGCAAAATGACCGTTTTCCCCTAGGCGTGGGCAAAATATTGACTTTTAGTTCAGACGGTCAAAAGGACGTTGACCGATGACTGTGACGTAGTTCGTGACGTCATGAGTTCATAGACGGGTGGCACGTCCGATTTCGACATTCGAGGAAGAAGTTATGATGTTCGGAAGTCGAGGGGTAGTTTGGTCATTTGGTTAAAAAGTGGGCAAAATGTTGACTTTTGACCCGGGAGGTCCAATGGCAGAGGGCCAAGGACCGTTACAGAGATCGAGTCGATATGAATCCATAGACAGGCGGCACGTCGAAATCGAAGGTCCGACAAAAATGTTGTGGTCACGGGAGTGAAATCGATTAAACGTATGAACCGAGGGTTTAATTAAAATAATAATATAATATTGTAATCTGACCTAAAAGATGGAATTAATCTGGACCCTTGGATGAGTGACACCCCACACTCACTTTCCCTAATTCATGGATCTTGTCCCTATTGGCTAATTAGTTTATAATTAATTCCTCTCATGCAATCCTAGACATTCATCCTAACTCTCAGATTGCATCTGCACCATTGATTCCATATATTTTCTTCTTTTATTTGATCAGACCCGTCTCTCTGTGTAACGATCCGTCCCGAATTCCAGGATTAGATTAGTGACTAATCATGATTAGTGAGGTTAATCCGTGATTAGTAGGGCGAAATCGGACGAACGATGCAAAATGACCGTTTTGCCCCTGAAATGGGCACAACATTGACTTTTCATTCTGGCGGTCAAATGGACTTTGACCGATGGCCGTAACATAGTTTGGGACGTCATGAGTTCATAGACAGGTGGCACGTTCAATTCTGATATTCGAGAAAGAAGTTATGACGTTCGGAAGTTCAAGGGCATTTTGGTAATTTGGTTTAAAAGGGGCAAATAGTTAACTTTTGGACTGGGAGGTCCGATGGCCGAGGGCCGAGGACCGTTACGTAGATCGGGATGATACGAATCCATAGACATGCGGCACGCTGAAATCGAACTTCGAACGGGGAAGTTATAGGTCACGGAAGTTCAATTTCACTATGCACGTACTTCGAGGCGATGATGATTTGGCAAATTCTGATTGGCCAGATATTTTTAGTGGCACCCATGGATGAGTGACAAGTGTCACTCATCCCATTGGTCAATATCCCTAAAAAGGAGATCTACTTAATTAAATAATAATATTATTATTATTTTATAATTAATCTCACCCAACACTACATCCTAGCCCTCCATCTAAACTTAATCTCTCAATCATCACCCTTCATTCTTTTCCCTTCTCTCATTAGACATTACCTTCTTCTTTCTTCTTCATCCAAACCCGATCACCATATTTTATTCTTCTTTGTTCTTCAAACCCGAAACCACACCACACACATCATCACCCTAACTCATCTTCCTCTGTGTCGTGTGTGACCGTGAGAGAGTAAGATGATGAGGATGACGGTGAGCCACAGCTGGGGACGACGGAGGCCACGGCGGGGAGCTCGACCCGTGAGGTAAAAATATTCAAAATCTCGAAATTGGGTTTTATTGAGTTTTAATCGAAGCTAACATCTAGGTAATGCTTCTAGTGGTCTTAGGAGAAGTTTAGGATTGTTTGTGAAGGCTGGGACGGCCTGGAATGGACGGTGGACGACGGAGGTACTCACCACCGCCATGGCCAAACTTGGAAGGTACAGGTTTGTGGGTTTTCCTTAGTTTTAAGGAATAAAAAGGTAGGAAATGAACGTAGGATGGGATTAGGATGAAAAAGGAACGAAATGGATCGAAGAATGGACGGTTTGAACGATGAACTGGTCCAGACCGGTTCGGTCGGTTCACACCAGTCGAACCCGGTCCAGTCGAAGGTTAGGGACGGTGAAAAGTGGCGCGTGATCTCACGCGCAGTAACCTTCCTAGGGCACGTGGGGGCGTGTGAGTGACTATTTTGGAATGTTTTTAATATTTGAAATCTTCTATTCGATGTAACCAACATTTTGGGACTGGTTTCGTGTCGATCGGACACCGTCTCGATAATGTTCGGGACATCGGAAGATTTCAGATCAGGATTTAAAATAGTTAAAAATTCTGGAAATTTACGGGGCTTTAGTGGGAGGTTAATTAAGTAGTTAGTAACCTTCTATTATGATTTGGACAGGTTTGGGAGTCCCGGTGACGGTAATTGGCTCGGGAGAGCCGTATAGCACGCAAATCGAGGCTGCAGCTCGGACGGTCTGTGAGTGGACCTTGTTTTCTAAATTGGTGCATGCATAAATGTTTATTATATGTTTTAAATACTTGTTTGTGATGTCATGAGTGCATTTGGCTGTGTGGTTACGTATAGGCACGTATTTCGAGATTTTGGCCTTATACGGTGCCTATACGGGTCTGTATTTCTTTGATGGTCTAAATGAATTGGATTTGGATTTCAAAAGAAAAAACTCGGGTATGAGACCCATTTGTTTTGTCTCGGGCATATGACCCTATTGATGACCTACGGGTCCGAGTCGTGGTCGCGGCAGGTGCTATGTGCAATGCGACAGACGATACGATGCTCGACTCCGGATTGGGATGTGTTCCTTCTGGAGAGGTCACGATGCACAATTCGTGGTCGAGAATCTTGGGGAGGCTCGACTTCGGAGTGCTGATGGTTCAGGATATCGATCGGTGATGAGTGCACCATGATCTTGTGGTGGTCGCGTCGGTTAATTCGTTCACGGTGACATACCAGGATTGAGGGCAGTCCTGGATGGATGGTTGCACGCATCACTATGATCGGAGTCGTGGCTGACCCTTAGATATCGGGCACGATGCCCAGCTGATGTCATATGTTCGATGTAACGACCCGTCCCGAATATCGGGATTTAATAATATTTAATTGTGATTTACTAATCTGGGATTAGTTGGGCGATTTCGGACGAATTGTGCGAAATGACCGTTTTGCCCCTGAGTGTGGGCAAAACGTTGACTTTTATTTCGGATGGTCAAATGGACTTTGACCGATGACCGTGACGTAGTTCGGGACGTCACGAGTTCATAGACAGGTGGCACGTTCGATTCCGACGTTCGTGGTGAAAGTTATGTTGTACGGAAGTCCAGGGGCATTTTCGTAATTTGGACGAAAGAAGGGGAAATGTTGACTTTTTGACCGGGATGTCCGATGGCCGAGGGCCAAGGACCGTTACGTAGGTTTCGTCGATGCGAATCCAACGACAGGCGGCACGCCGAAATCGGAGATTCGACGACGAAGTTATGGGTCACGGAAGTTTGGTTTCGTTATGCACGCATTACGAAGCGTGGACACGTGGCGTTCTCTGATTGGCCTGAATTTCTGAGTGGGACACGTGGACCACTAATCTTTAATTATTGGGATCAGATCTGGATTGGTCAGATTGATTAAATTATTGGATTAAAAAAAATATAAAGTATTCCCACTTATTGCATCTTTTGATCTGGACCCTTAATCTCAATGGTGAGATTGAATCTGGACCATTCATTTTTCCTTATCATCTCCCTTCCCATTTTATATTTGCTTACCTGCACAACCATTCGAACCGTGCACCCAAAACCTTCACACATCTCCTCTGTGCATATGTGTGGGTCACTGAAATTGTGAGAACCAGCGGGAGGCGGCAGGACGTCGGCGGCGGCAGCGGTGGTCCACGGCGGCCATGTAAACCCGGGAGGAAGTTTTGCCCAGGTTTTTGGAAATCGACGATCCGTCGTGTTTCTGAGCTCCTTCTCGACTCCTTTGGGACTTGGGGTCAGAAACAGACACGGGAGACTGGGTTTCGAAGCTCGAAGTGAGCTGGGCACGGCGGGGACGGCGGTGCCCGTAACCCGGTTCGAAACCAAAAATGGTGAACGGGTTTTGGATGGGTTTTGGACGTTGGATTTGATCCTACGGTGTTCTCTGAGCTTAAACAAACCTTGTGGACGTGATTTTGGGACTCGAGGCGGCCGGAATTGGGAGGAAGGACGATCGGAATTCTGAGCTTCGGGTTTGTGTTCAGAGGTATGATTCGAGACGTTACTTTTGGTTTTTGTTTCCACAGAACTATTGGTTGAACTCAGACGATCTTGCAGGTGAAAACCCCGTCCAAAATGATGGAGAAATGACCGAGAACCGGTCGGGTTGGCCCGCGGGTCACGGCGACCCGTTTACCAGTCGTTCGGGTTGAACGACGGTGAACAGTACCCGGCGCGTGGGTTTCACGCGCAGGGAGTTCAACCGGCGCGTGGGGGCGCGTGTGAGGTAATTTTGGGAAACTTCCAACATGACTTTTGTCCTATACAATGTAACGAACATTTTGGGATTGGTTTCGTGTCGATCGGACACCGTCTCGATATTGTTCGGGATGTCCGAAGGTTTTAAATCCAATTTAAAAATACTTAAAAATTCGGGAAAATTACGGGACTTGAATAGGATGTTAATGATGAGGTTAGTGATCCTCTAAATTGATTTGAACAGGATTGGGAGTCCCGGTGATAGTGAGGTGGCCCGGGAAGGCCTATGGCACGCGTATCGAGGCGCTCGGTTAAACGGTCTGTGAGTGGACATTGGTTTCATAAATTCGATGCATGCATAACTGTTTTATGATTGTTATAATTATGATTAAATGATTTACTTTGGATATCGGTGAATTTTAAATGTTTTCACGTATTTCGAGGTAAATTACGTATTTGCACGAAAACCGAGGTTTTCTGGATTTGCACCGATTTCCATAAATGTGGTTGGATATGATTTCATGAAACGGTTACGAACTTAAATAATGTAAAATCGGGCCAGGGGCCCAGTTGAACTATGAAATCGGGCCAGGGGCCCAGTTAACATGTGGATCGGGCCAGGGGCCCAGTTAACATGTGGATCGGGCCAGGGGCCCAGTTAACTTGTGGAATCGGGCCAGGGGCCCAGTTGATTTCTACACGTAATTGCGGGTCGGGGACCCTAAAATGGAATTGAATAAATGTTTCCTGGTTTACATTTTATATATGTTCACATGCTGGAATCTATAAATGGTTTTGATGATATTTCGGTTATGGCACGTTTCACGGTATTTGGGCATGAGACCCGTTTGATGAAACGCAACGATTGGTTCGGATTTTATCTATGTATACCTAAATGTTTGGCATGTGGATATCAATAAAATGTATTTGGTACTGCACTGTATAGATCCTTCCATATTATATTGTCTCCTCCGGCGAGGTACCCCGGAGAGGTCACGGACGTCTAGTACGTCCAGCGTCTATGACGCTAAGCATCGGGGATGCTGTACCCGAACGGGGTTCGGGGAATGAACTCGGAAAATTGAGACCCGAGTGGCACGCGTAGCCTTGTGATTGTGACCTTATTGACGTCAGGGACGTCAGACATCAGGGATGTCGGATTGGAGTGTATAGTGCAGTGGCTAAATAATAGTTATGGTTTATATTATATGCCTTATGGTTTATATTACTGGATTTATGAAATAACTCTTGGATTTACTTTTGGAAATTGAAACTATGCTTTGGTTTCCGGGCTAAAGCCCTAATGGTTATTTCTAAATAAATATGGGATTATTGGTTTTGGTGCATGCATATGATTTTACTGAGGGGCATAAATGTCTTATAAATGTTTTAAACAGACTTGTTTATTTTCGTCCACTCACAGCTTTTGTTTTCAATGCCCTTCAGGTTGATTCCGGATACGACTGCAGCATAGACTTGAGCATCGCACACCTCCTCCATCGATCCTTACGCACTCTGGAAGCCCGGTTGGGCAACGGCAATCGGTTATCCCTTGTCTGACGCCTCTTGTCAGACGGGAGCACGTCACATCCCATGGTAATCCCGGGGGGATTGGGATGGGTCGTGTCAAGTGGTATCAGAGCAGGTTTTGCTCTTTTGTGCGCGAAGGACGAGGGTGTGATGTCTCTTTGGGCTGCTGTTCCGTTGTCAACCTGATAGATAGTTTTGGGTTTGTATGGTGAATTGGGTGTGTTTGGCCCGATACGCCGTGCATGGTTGCGATTCAACCCAGGTGGGGTTGTATACGATTAACTGGTAATGTGGGACCGTCGGTTCGGTCATGTGATGATGGATTGTTGTGCCACTGGGCACAGCTAGGTTCAGGGAACCCAATTGGAATAATGATGTGGAAATGTGAAACTCGGTTGAGTATTGGTCTATGTTTTGGACCCTGGTAGTGTTGGCTAATGTTCGGGGTGTTGGTGCATCGGAGTTAGCCGATGACCTTCGTGGTGGAACCCACGATGGAACCCACGTTGAGTTGATGATTGGATTGGATTGGACGTCTATGCGATGTAAGGACCGCGGGGTCGGTCAGGTTGTGGATTTTACTGCAAAAGGCAGTTGGGTTCGGTGGAACCCTAGGGTGTGATTTTGGAACCCTAATTTATATTGATGGGCTGGAAAAGTGAACTTTGATTGAGAACTTGTGCTGCGACGAGCGGCTGAGGTCGTGGATGACCATGTGGATAACTCTAGTGAGTCTAGTCTGGATTATGGGATTCGATCTACGGATGCGGTTATGAAATAAAATATGGAATTCCGTGTCGGATCGAATATTAGTGTGATGCGTGGATACGGATCTTGACAACGATGACTGTTGGTCGACAGTTGTGTCGAGATGACTGGCTATCGAGGGTATTTAGTGTGGTTTTAATACTTGGGGATGTTCAGGGAACGTCCATTATCCTGATGTGCCAGTGGTCAAATTGGAGGTACCCATAGTCGTGGGGTACGAGTGGTGTTACGGGATCGTCGTTCGTAATGAACGGAGATCCAGGGTAACAACTTTGCACGCTGTGTGCTAGCATGGATGTTCGTGTGCTATGTATGGATGTTGGTATGTTGGTGCTTTTATGCCAATACTAGTATGGATGCCAGTGTGCTGATACTAGTGTTGATGATGGTGCGTTGGTGCTGGTGACAGTAATTGTGATGACGATGAGCCACCAGTTGGGGTGTGACTCTGTCATGATGAACAGATGATTGGTATCTGCGACTCAGTGGTGGTTAAGTCTTGGATTGGATGGGATCCAGTGGAGGTTGTGTCGTGTTGGGATAAGTCCTAACAGATATATGATGACAAGTGATGAACGGATAAAATGGTATGATTGAAACTTGGGGAATCTAGGGACGATGTTCCCTATGTCATGCGAGTTGGTGGATTTGGGGAGTTGTGGTCAACTCCAAGATTGGTATGATGGTATACTTCTTATATCCCCAGGAAATACAAGGAAATTATTGAAATTGGGAATGTCGGGGAAACCATTCGTGGTATTTTGTGATTGTGAATCACTTGGAACCTGAGGATTGAACCTGTTTAGGTTGAGATGTGAGACGGAAGCAGTGTGGTATGCACATTCAGGAAAAATTGTGGACATTTCCGTTCGGAATCGGGGTGTGTGCATACGTGAGTATTGGCGGACGTGAGGTCCGAGTAATGAATTGATTTTGGACACGTGGTGGTCCAAGTGAGGTATGGACGTGGGCAATCCAGTGGTTGGACTTGACATCTCATTGGGAGCATGTCTGTTTCCAACATGGTTGGAACTCCCGTTTCGGGGAGAGTTGTGATTGGGAGACGAGAGGAGTGCTCGTTTCCGCACCGGTGATTGGTATTCCGAAGTCTTTGGGGTTGACTTCTTATTTCCTGCCGTGGCAGATGATGATTGTTGCTACCAGTACGTTGAGTGTGTATTGGTTGGTGGACCCATGCTTGGCTTGGGGTCATCGGACACAAGAAGTTGTGTATGATTTTGGATTTGGTGGTGGTATGCGTGGTCATCTTTCCACCAAGGGAAATTTGGCGAAGGATTCAATTGAGGGTGTAAGACCCTACGATCAGCTTTCGGATGGACTGTTAGCTATGCGAGCATGTGTGGATCCTAGGTGGATCTGATTTGCGATGTTGTCGACTTTGGTCGATGTGACGATCTAGGATCGTGATGTTGCTTGTCGGGCGACATAGCGATGGATATGGATTGTGATCTTGATGATCCAGATGGGTGGAGAGTTTATCACTCTTACCTTGGTATGTGAGTCGTAAATGACGGGACTGAACTTCTTCTCGGAGTGAAGTCCATATGGTTTGTTACTCGGGTGAGTAAGTTTCCGAAGTGGTCGGATTTTGTCAACCTTTGACGTGTGAATTTTGGGATTGGCTTCCCTATGAAGTCAATCGAGTGTTTTGAGCAGGTAACCGATAGGATCGGTTATGTTACGTCTTGATGGACGTAAACAAGATTTTGGGTTTTGGAATCGAATTTCTGGGTGACGATTCAGGATTCGATTGCGAAGCTCGAAAATGGATTACCGGATTTGGGTGCGGAATGATTATTCCAATGCTAGCTTACGGAATAATGATTTCGGATTCGGATCTGGAACTGGAATAAAAATATGATGTTGGGTTCGGGTTCGGGATTTCTTACGAAATTGCGGATTCGGATTCGGAATTGGAACTAGATGACGGGTGGAGTTCGTTTTGTCTCATGTTGGTTTGGGCAAATGTACTCCATTACTAGAACGTGTTTGGCTATGACCTGGGTGGCTATAGTCAGATTGATGGATTGAGGTACGTACAGGGTACGTGGTACGAGGTTTGATAGGCTGAGTGGTGCCTAATGGCGGTACGTGGGATGTACCAGTGGTGTGTAACTAATGTGTTGGTAATCGGCTTGGTTCTGATATCATTTGTTTGGCTGTATTGTGGACTGGACATTGGATACTGTGCGCTGGGCAGAGTGATTTTGTCAGGGTTCAGTGATTGTATGAGCAGGTGCTCTTAGCCATGGTTGGCTTGTGGACCCCTAGTATTGATATGTGTGATCACTGCTGGGCTGGTATTCAATATGTTCCAGTTACGCCACTTGATTGGGTTAATTGACGGTATACGTACACTCAGGATGAGTAAATTGGTGGTCTGAGTAACCACGAGTAGCCTTGTGTGACTTGATCACACCGTGATTTCCCAGCGTCTCGGTTCGCTGAGGGAGTCGGCGATTATGGACATTGAGATTATTTTGTGTCGCAGGATTGGGCTTGCCCTGCGAATTGAGATCATGTGGTTGATCTTGCGCTACATCGAGAGTGATGTAGTATGTGGTGTTGTCACGGATAGACAGATGGTTGGGGCTTTATCAGGGTGGTAAAGTTTTGTGATGACAGTTTGACTGGTGGTGTCAGCGTGGACTGACGAATGAGATTTGGTGACTCCCAACGGGAGCAAATGTAAGGATTTATTGGCAATGGAAGGGAACCATCTAGCTGAAGGAGTCAGCTTAATGGTTGAGCGATTTTATCGCGAATCAGGTGATTATGTCCACTCGAGGTGGTCGAGTGTTGTTGATTATGACGTATGACTGTGATGGGATGTCTGGGTACAAACGTGACTGGTGTTGTCCCAGTATGTGGGTGTACAAGTGTACACAGATGTGTGGTCGAATTGTTTTCCACAAGGTGGTTGTGGAATAAGGTGATTGGTAATTTCGAGGACGAAATTCTTTAAGGAGGGAAGGTTGTAACGACCCGTCCCGAATATCGGGATTTAATAATATTTAATTGTGATTTACTAATCTGGGATTAGTTGGGCGATTTCGGACGAATTGTGCGAAATGACCGTTTTGCCCCTGAGTGTGGGCAAAACGTTGACTTTTATTTCGGATGGTCAAATGGACTTTGACCGATGACTGTGACGTAGTTCGGGACGTCACGAGTTCATAGACAGGTGGCACGTTCGATTCCGACGTTCGTGGTGAAAGTTATGTTGTACGGAAGTCCAGGGGCATTTTCGTAATTTGGATGAAAGAAGGGGAAATGTTGACTTTTTGACCGGGATGTCCGATGGCCGAGGGCCAAGGACCGTTACGTAGGTTTCGTCAATGCGAATCCAACGACAGGCGGCACGCCGAAATCGGAGATTCGACGACGAAGTTATGGGTCACGGAAGTTTGGTTTCGTTATGCACGCATTACGAAGCGTGGACACGTGGCGTTCTCTGATTGGCCTGAATTTCTGAGTGGGACACGTGGACCACTAATCTTTAATTATTGGGATCAGATCTGGATTGGTCAGATTGATTAAATTATTGGATTAAAAAAAATATAAAGTATTCCCACTTATTGCATCTTTTGATCTGGACCCTTAATCTCAATGGTGAGATTGAATCTGGACCATTCATTTTTCCTTATCATCTCCCTTCCCATTTTATATTTGCTTACCTGCACAACCATTCGAACCGTGCACCCAAAACCTTCACACATCTCCTCTGTGCACATGTGTGGGTCACTGAAATTGTGAGAACCAGCGGGAGGCGGCAGGACGTCGGCGGCGGCAGCGGTGGTCCACGGCGGCCGTGTAAACCCGGGAGGAAGTTTTGCCCAGGTTTTTGGAAATCGACGATCCGTCGTGTTTCTGAGCTCCTTCTCGACTCCTTTGGGACTTGGGGTCAGAAACAGACACGGGAGACTGGGTTTCGAAGCTCGAAGTGAGCTGGGCACGGCGGGGACGGCGGTGCCCGTAACCCGGTTCGAAACCAAAAATGGTGAACGGGTTTTGGATGGGTTTTGGACGTTGGATTTGATCCTACGGTGTTCTCTGAGCTTAAACAAACCTTGTGGACGTGATTTTGGGACTCGAGGCGGCCGGAATTGGGAGGAAGGACGATCGGAATTCTGAGCTTCGGGTTTGTGTTCAGAGGTATGATTCGAGACGTTACTTTTGGTTTTTGTTTCCACAGAACTATTGGTTGAACTCAGACGATCTTGCAGGTGAAAACCCCATCCAAAATGATGGAGAAATGACCGAGAACCGGTCGGGTTGGCCCGCGGGTCACGGCGACCCGTTTACCAGTCGTTCGGGTTGAACGACGGTGAACAGTACCCGGCGCGTGGGTTTCACGCGCAGGGAGTTCAACCGGCGCGTGGGGGCGCGTGTGAGGTAATTTTGGGAAACTTCCAACATGACTTTTGTCCTATACAATGTAACGAACATTTTGGGATTGGTTTCGTGTCGATCGGACACCGTCTCGATATTGTTCGGGATGTCCGAAGGTTTTAAATCCAATTTAAAAATACTTAAAAATTCGGAAAATTACGGGACTTGAATAGGATGTTAATGATGAGGTTAGTGATCCTCTAAATTGATTTGAACAGGATTGGGAGTCCCGGTGATAGTGAGGTGGCCCGGGAAGGCCTATGGCACGCGTATCGAGGCGCTCGGTTAAACGGTCTGTGAGTGGACATTGGTTTCATAAATTCGATGCATGCATAACTGTTTTATGATTGTTATAATTATGATTAAATGATTTACTTTGGATATCGGTGAATTTTAAATGTTTTCACGTATTTCGAGGTAAATTACGTATTTGCACGAAAACCGAGGTTTTCTGGATTTGCACCGATTTCCATAAATGTGGTTGGATATGATTTCATGAAACGGTTACGAACTTAAATAATGTAAAATCGGGCCAGGGGCCCAGTTGAACTATGAAATCGGGCCAGGGGCCCAGTTAACATGTGGATCGGGCCAGGGGCCCAGTTAACATGTGGATCGGGCCAGGGGCCCAGTTAACTTGTGGAATCGGGCCAGGGGCCCAGTTGATTTCTACACGTAATTGCGGGTCGGGGACCCTAAAATGGAATTGAATAAATGTTTCCTGGTTTACATTTTATATATGTTCACATGCTGGAATCTATAAATGGTTTTGATGATATTTCGGTTATGGCACGTTTCACGGTATTTGGGCATGAGACCCGTTTGATGAAACGCAACGATTGGTTCGGATTTTATCTATGTATACCTAAATGTTTGGCATGTGGATATCAATAAAATGTATTTGGTACTGCACTGTATAGATCCTTCCATATTATATTGTCTCCTCCGGCGAGGTACCCCGGAGAGGTCACGGACGTCTAGTACGTCCAGCGTCTATGACGCTAAGCATCGGGGATGCTGTACCCGAACGGGGTTCGGGGAATGAACTCGGAAAATTGAGACCCGAGTGGCACGCGTAGCCTTGTGATTGTGACCTTATTGACGTCAGGGACGTCAGACATCAGGGATGTCGGATTGGAGTGTATAGTGCAGTGGCTAAATAATAGTTATGGTTTATATAATATGCCTTATGGTTTATATTACTGGATTTATGAAATAACTCTTGGATTTACTTTTGGAAATTGAAACTATGCTTTGGTTTCCGGGCTAAAGCCCTAATGGTTATTTCTAAATAAATATGGGATTATTGGTTTTGGTGCATGCATATGATTTTACTGAGGGGCATAAATGTCTTATAAATGTTTTAAACAGACTTGTTTATTTTCGTCCACTCACAGCTTTTGTTTTCAATGCCCTTCAGGTTGATTCCGGATACGACTGCAGCATAGACTTGAGCATCGCACACCTCCTCCATCGATCCTTACGCACTCTGGAAGCCCGGTTGGGCAACGGCAATCGGTTATCCCTTGTCTGACGCCTCTTGTCAGACGGGAGCACGTCACATCCCATGGTAATCCCGGGGGGATTGGGATGGGTCGTGTCATTCGAGCACGAGACCCAGTTGTTTTACATTGATGATTTCGGGTCAGGGACCCTAGATGGATTTCCAAGTTCATGGCGATTTATGGGAACCGACATAAACCCTGGAAATGTTATTGTGGTACATGACGGTTTATGGAAACCGGGCATGGAGGATGTTTTCCATATATATATATATATATATATATATGAATGGCATGGATATTATGGATCATGGCGGTTCAGGGGAACCGGGCATGAATGTTTATGTTATGTATATATATATGTATTCATATACCTTCCTTTACTTGTACTATCTCCTCTGGGGAGGGTCGTTGGCCTAGGTGGACCCTGGAGTAGTCACGGAGCACCGACTGAGTGAAGTCGCCCCCTAGTTGGGTTCCTTACTCTCAGGAAGACTTGGATCGTAACCTTAGGACGGGTCATTGGTCTACGGACATTGACCTTGGACTCTGAGAGACTTGGGTTTGAGACCCCGGGTAGCACGCACGTAGCTTTGGAAACCGTGACAGGATTGGTTGTGTGGATTATATGTATATATGATATATGATATGATATATGATGTGTGTTGGACACAGGTTTTGGGCAGTGGCCCGTGTACGTGGTTTTTCTATGGTTTGGGCTGAGTCCCGAATGGAGAAATGGTGGCTTCGGGTTTGTGAGAAAACAAAAGAATGTGATGGCTAATCAGGTGAAAGGGAGAGAAGAATGGACGGTGAGGATTAGCATGTGAGATTGTGATGGATGGCTAGGATTAAAAGTGGTTAGGGATTAAAATATAAATTATTAAATTAATATTATTTAATTAGTTAGATCCACAATTTAGGGGTTTGGGCCAATGGGATGAGTGACACTTGTCACTTGTCACTCATCCATGGGTCCCACCTAAATATCTAACCAATCAGATTATGCCACCTAATCATCGCCTCGATATACATGCATAGTGAAACTGAACTTTTGTGACCCATAACTGTCCCGTTCGAAGTCCGATTTCAACGTGCCGCCTGTGTATGGATTCGTATCGTTTCGATCTATGTAACAGTCCTCGGTCCTCGGCCATCGAACCTCCCGGTCTAAAAGTTAACTATTTGCCCCTTTTAATTAAATTACCAAAATACCCTTGAACTTCCGGACGTCATAACTTTTTCCTCGAAAGTCGGAATCGAACGTGCCCCATGTCTATGAACTCGTGAAGTCCCGAACTACGTCACAGTCATCGGCCAAAGTCCATTTGATCACTTGAACGAAAAATCAACGTTTTACCCACGACTAGGGGCAAATCGGTTATTTTGCATTGTTCGTCCGATTTCGCTCAACTAATCACCGATTAACCTCACTAATCCTGATTAGTCACTAATCTAATCCCGGAATTCGGGACGGGTCGTTACAACCTTCCCTCCTTAATTAATTTCGTCCTCGAAATTCCAACTATACTAATTCCACAACCACCTCGTGGAAAGCACAATCGACCTCACAACATGTGTACACTAGTACACCCACTAACCAGAACGATACTCGTTTGTAACCAGACGTTCCACTAATACTCACGTCGCACTGACTACACCCGACCACGTCAAGTGATAGTAATCCTACGTTCCGAATTAATACCATTGTCAAATCTACTATTTCGCTGATACAACAACCCGACGGTTGCTTGCTCAATTACCAACCTATCCTGATGTCTGCTCCCACTGGGAGTCACCAAATCTCACTAATCGATCCACGCTGAAACATCCGACAAACTGCCGCCACTTGATGGTCGCCAGTCGAAATTGACACTATACTCACTTGTGGTTACACTAACCACCAACTTACTCAACCTGAGTATACAATCACCAACATCTCACTCGACCTGCGTATGACTGGACCCATCAGAAACACTATGACCCAAGACACAATATCTAATGTCCAGTTCACGTCCTCGACTAATCAAATGGTATAGGAACTAAGCCGACTACCAGTACGTTCATCAACGTACCACTAGTATACCTAATATACTGTCACCAAGCACCACAAGTCTGCCCGGTATCGTACCTCGAACCACGTACAAGGTATGTACATCCATCCACCAACCAGCCTACAACAACCACCTAGGTCGTAGCCAAATACGTTTCAATATTGTAGTCCAGCTGTCCAACCCAGTACCAGACAGATCAAAAACTCCAACACATTGTCCATTTCGAGTCCCATGGTCACCCGACCAGTATCACAACGTCTAATTCTAATCATGTATTCCAATCCGTACCAAACTGACTCACGCCCACCAAGGCATACCCTCTCATGCCAACTGGCATCCAAACTTTACCCACGTCTACCAAGAGGCACCAATTCCGAACCTATCGGTTACTACCGAGAGGCACCAATTCCGAACCTATCGGTTACCTACTCAAACGATTACCGCACCATACGGGATTTACCTTAGAAAGAAGTTCAGTCCCAACATCCTAAACTTAAGTATCCAAGTAAGAGCGATAAACTCTCCACCTATCTGGATCACCAAGATCACGATCCAGATCCAACACTACGTCACCCGACCAAATACATCACGATCCTCGATCGTCACGACACCCAAAGTCCTCAACATCATAACCCAGATCCACATCGCGATCCTAGGTGGATCCACACTAGTTCTCCCTCAGCTAACTATCAGATTTTAGGTCATAGGGTCTCTCACCCTTATTGAATATGTATACCATGAAATCGCTTCTCAACCATACTCACATCTAAACAGATCAGTCAACGATGAGACATGCCGAGACTGTGGGTC
This sequence comes from Prinsepia uniflora, assembly GCA_032719365.1. Lineage (NCBI taxonomy): Eukaryota > Viridiplantae > Streptophyta > Magnoliopsida > Rosales > Rosaceae > Prinsepia > Prinsepia uniflora. The sequence goes on along the minus strand of CM064876.1, from coordinate 8,791,185 downwards.
CTCTCCAATTACCTCGTATCGATCCTTGTAATTCCACCTAGGAAAATTAAGGATGATTCAAGACAATGACAACAAAATCCATTATACGTGAATGCAAACAAAACCTGTTGTACTCACCACACCATGTAATCAAACATCGTCTGCCACCAAGCAAAAAATGAGAAATCTCTTTCACCTAACTTTGATATACCCAACTCCTCCTGATGACCCAAGACAAATCCTGGGTCCACCAACAATACACGATCGACATACTGGTGACACAACCATCCTCTGCCATGGTAGAAGTTGAGAAGTCACCCTAATGACTTTGAAATACCCGTTACCAATGTGGAAAACCAGCACTCCTCTAGTCACCTCAAACACAACCTCTCTTGATTCCTAAGTTCCAACCATGTCCGAACCAACACACTCGGACATCAACCACGTGTCCGTAACCAGTCTAACTCTATCCGTGACCCAATACCGGACCACAGATAACTAACATATACCCATCTCGACAGAGTCACACCTCGACTCGTGACTCATCGTCATCACAATTACCGGCACCAGCACCAGCACACTAGCATCAGCATCAGCATTAACATCCACACTAGAATCAGCACTAACACTAGCACACCGTGTGCAAAATTGCCAACCCTGGATCTCCGCTCATACCGAGCGACGACCCCGTACCTCTGCTCGAATGGAGAAACTCTGCCTCCCTCGTACCCAACAACTATGGGTACCAACACCCTAACAACTCAACCAAGAAAAGGAAACGTTCCCTAAACGTTCCCCGATCCCCAACAACCGTAACTGCAACCACTCTCGGTAGTAGTGCCTGCCACAGACTCATGCAGACCTAACCACCAAACCTCGCTATCGAGATTCCACATCCAACAGAATCAATCACCCGTACTAACTACTCCGTATCCCCACTCAGGGATTCCATCGACAAGTACCAAACCCTGGTAACCTGTCCGACCAATTTCTAACCAGTCGTAACTCGACTCAACCAATGTCGTCTACCAGGTCGCCCATGACCTTAGCTGCACCGACTATCCATCACAACTAAGTAGCACGACAAAAAACTAGGTCTAACCGATAAGTACAACCCCGATTGCAGAGTGTAATCCCATCACTAACGCTGACATGACTAGACCGACCGACGGTCTCAACTCCGAAAAGTCCTCAAAGTCAAACCACTCGCCAACTCACCTTCCGAACCATACCTCATACCTTAGGGTTCCACGATCACTTCCTAGGGTTCCTCTGAACCTAACTGTAGAAGGCAGTATAATCCACAATCTGACCGACCACAGGGTCCTAACATCGCATGGACGTCAATCCAATCCTACCGTCAGTTCAACTAGGGTTCCTCAAACCCTGCCACTCCCAGTAGCAAACCCATCTAACTCAACAAAATCTGACCATCTAATAGTCACAACTTCGAATTATCGTCAAAACCGATCCTACGACATCGTGAAAGACGATCCTAACTAACCGTCTCACGATCACAACTCTAAAGTACTGTTACGTTCATCCTTTCATAGGGTCCCACACTGCCAACCACGACAGAACCATGGCAACCAAGACATTCCGCGATTCAATCCTACTAACTATCGTATCGGTATCCTAACTATCAGGTTGATAACGAACTGCAGTTCACAGAGACATCACATCATTGTCATGCGCGCACCATAAGAGCAAATCTGCTTTGATACCACATGTTCGGACCCGTCCTAATCCCCCCGGGATTAACGCGGGACGACCCTGATCCTGTCTGATACGAAGTGTCAGACAAGGGAAATTTCAACCTTAGCCCTCTCAGGCTTTCAGAGTACGGCAGGATCCGGAGGAGGTATGTGAATGTCTCGTCACTGCTACAACTGCATCCGCTGTCAACCTGAAGGGCAGTCAAAACATTTAAAAGCTGTGAGTGGACAAAATCAAGAGTTATAAAAACATTTTCATAAAGACATTTGTACCTTTCACTAAAAAGTATGCATGACCGCATCCGCTGTCAACCTGAAGGGCAGTCAAAACATTTAAAAGCTGTGAGTGGACAAAATCAAGAGTTATAAAAATATTTTCATAAAGACATTTGTACCTTTCACTAAAAAGTATGCATGCATTCAAAAACCATTTATCCAAAAGAACCATACGTGGGAGCTAAGCCCAAATCATAAAGAAACCAACCATACGGGCCACTACCCAAATCCATGTAGGACTCAGCCCAAAACCTGTATACATCACATATCATGTCACATATATACATATAAATCACACAACCAATCCTGTCACGGTTTCCAAAGCTACGTGTGTGCTACCTGGAGTCTCAAACCCAAGTCTCTCCAAGGTCCACCCAGGTCAATGTTCGTAGATCACTAACCCTCCCTAGAGGTTATAATCCATAGCCTTTCTGAGAGTAAGGAACCCAACGGGGGCGGCTTCACTCAGTCAGTGCTCCGTGACTACTCCGAGGTCCATCCAGGCCAACGACCCTCCCCGGAGGAGAAAATCCAAGTAAAGGAAGGTATATGAATATATATATATATATATATATATATATAGAAACATCCTTAAAACCTTTCAAAGGATTCATGCCCAGTCCCCATAAACCGTCATGATCCATAAAAACCTTTCAAGGGTTCATGGTGGTCCCCATAAACCGTCATGAACCTGAAAATCCATTTAGGGTCCCCGAAACGAAATCATAAACGTAAAGTAACTGGGTCTCGTGCCCGATATCTCTGGGTCAGTCACGACTCCGATTGCAGTGATGCGTGCAACCATCCATCTAGGACCGCCCTCAATCCTGGTATGTCGCCGTGAATAAATCAATCGACGCGACCACCGCAAGATCATGGCGCACCCATCACCGATAGATATCCTGAGCCGTCAGCACTCCGAAGTCAAGCCTCCATCGGCTGGCCGAAAATGGATCGTGCATCGTGACCTCTCCGGAAGGAACACATCCCAATCTGGAGGTGAGCATCGTATCGTCCGTCACCGTGCACAAAGCACTCGCCGCGACCACGATTTAGACCCGTAGGTCATCAATAGGGTCATATGAACGAGACAAAACCAAATGGGTCTCATGCCCGAGATAAAACCAAATGGGTCTCATTCCCGAGCTTATCTTTTTGAAATCCAAAACCATTTCATTTAAATCAACGTAGAAGCACAAACCCGTATAGGCACCGTATAAGGCTGAAACCTCGAAATACGTGCCAATACGTAACACACACAAATGCACTCATGGCATCACCAAGCAAGTATTAAAACATATAATAAACATTTATGCATGCATCAATTTAGAAAACCAAGGTCCATTCACAGACAGTCTGAGCTGCCGCATCGATACGCATGCCATATGGCTCTCCCGAGCCAATCGTCGTCATCGGGACTCCCAAAACTGTCCAAATTATACTAGAGGGTTACTAACTACCTTATTAACCTCTCATTGAAGCCCCGTAATTTTCCCGAATTTTTAACTATTTTAAATCTCGAACCTAAACCTTCCGATGTCCCGAACATTATCGAGACGGTGTCTGATTGACACGAAACCAGTCCCAAAATGTTCATTACATCGAATAGAAGATTTGACATGTTGGAAGTTTCCCCATCAGACACACCATGCACCCCCACGGACCGCCGTAAGCGGCTGCGCGTGAAGCCCACGCTCAGTGAACAGTGTCACCAGCAACCTCTCACCGACCGGGTTTGCTTGTTCAAACCAGACCGGACCGGTCTGGACCGATTCAGCGCTCTAACCTTCGTATTTTCGATCTATTCTTTCCCTTTTTCATTCCTATGTCTTCGTCTACTTCCCAGGAACCTTTCTACGATCTAAAAACTAAGGAATGAGGACGTTTTTATACCTGTTCGTTGATGAACACGACCGGCCACCTGTAACTGCTCCTCCCCCTCGTCTCTGGCCACCATGGCTCCTGAAACCAGTCCCACTCGACTCGTATGAGTCCTAGGAACACAACCATATCATCACAATCGATCGTCATACCCTAAAAACTAACCTTCAAATTTTGAAAATGGAAAATGGCTCTCGGTTACTCACCTCCGCCGTCCACCACCGTGAGCCGCCGTCCATCCCATCACCGTCCTGCCCTCAGCTCACTCTCTCACAGTCACACACGAGCACTAACGGTCATGGTGGTGAGGTGTGTGTTTGGGTGTTGTGTGTTTTGTTCAAGGAGAATGGAGAAATGGTGGCTTCGGGTTTGTGAGAAAACAGAAGAAGGTGATGGCTGATCAGGTGAAATAGAGAGAAGGAATGGATGGTGAGGATTAGCATGTGAGATTGTGATGGATGGCTAGGATTAAAAGTGGTTAGGGATTAAAATATAAATTATTAAATTAATATTATTTAATTAGTTAGATCCACAATTTAGCGGTTTGGGCCAATGGGATGAGTGACACTTGTCACTTGTCACTCATCCATGGGTCCCACCTAAATATCTGACCAATCAGATTATGCCACCTAATCATCGCCTCGATATATATGCATAGTGAAACTGAACTTCCGTGACCCATAACTGTCCCGTTCGAAGTTCGATTTCAATGTGCCGCTTGTCTATGGATTCGTATCATTCCGATCTATGTAACAGTCCTCGACCCTCGGCCATCGGACCTCCCGGTCTAAAAGTAAACTATTTGCCCCTTTTAACTAAATTACCAAAATACCCTTGAACTTCCGAACGTCATAAATTTTTCCTCAAAGGTCGGAATCGAACGTGCCACCTGTCTATGAACTCGTGAGGTCCCGAAATATGTCACAGTCATCGGCCAAAGTCCATTTGACCGCTTGAACAAAAATTCAATGTTTTGCCCACGACTAGAGGTAAATCGGTCATTTTGCATTGTTCGTCCGATTTCGCTCAACTAATCACCGATTAACCTCACTAATCCTAATTAGTCACTAATCTAGTCCCGGAATTCAGGACGGATCGTTACATATTCAATAGTTCTTGATGTACGCACAGGTCGAGGATGTGATGTCTTTACGTGGTCAGCCCGTTATCAACCTGATTGAAGGACGCTAGATAGATAATTTTTGGAATCGAATAGTGGATAGTATGTGATTGGCTCAATACGTCGTGCATTATTGTGATTCGGCCCAAGTGGGGTTGTGTGTGACGAATTGGTATTGTGGGACCGTTGGTTCGGTCATGTGATGTTATATTGTGGTGCTGCTAGGAGCAGCTGGGTTCGAGGAACCCCATTTGAGTAGTGATTTGGAAATGTGAACCTTAGTTGAGTAATGGTCAAAAAAATTTGAACCTTTTTGGTGGAACCCCAGTTGCGTTTATGGTAGGATTGGATTGACGTCTATATGAGGTTAAGACCGCGGGGTCGGTTAGATTGTGGATTTTAGTGCAGAGAGCTGTTGGGTTCAGAGGAATCTTATGGTGTGATTGCGGAACCCTAATTTATGATGTATGGTCTGGAAATGCGGACTTTAGATTGTGATTGATGAATTGGAGTTGTGAATTCGTAGTTATTGTGGATTGGACGACTTTCCGAAGTCGGAGTGATTTGTCGGGTCGAACCCCAGATGGTGACTAGTGAATTGGAACTTGTGCTACAAAGAGCGGCTGAGGTTGTGGATGACTATGTGGATAACTCTAGTGAGTTTAGTCGGAACTATGAAGATTAGTTGTCCAACATGAAGTGAAATGGTGAGATTCGATCCACGGGTACGGTTATGAGATAAGATATGGAATCCTGAGTTGGACCGAATAATAGTGTGATGTGTGGATGCGGATCTCGATAACGATGACTGTTGGCTGACAGTCGTGTGGAGAAGACTGGCTATCGAGGGTATTTGGTGTGATTGTAGTAATTGAGGATCGGGGGACGTTCATGGAACGTTCATTATCTTGCTGTGAAATGTCAGAATGGTTGTAACCTTTCAAATAAGACTAGTTTAAGCTCGAAATTCGTGTCCATGCGCCCCCACGAGCCAATCAAAGTTCAGTAAACGCTGGTCATTTTCGGTCAACAACGGTCAACGCCGGTCAACGACTGACATCTGACAGGTCTGACACCTCTGACAACCTACCACGTGGCACCACCCCACTGGTCCACATGGTCTGACAGTGCTGACTAGACTTGCCACGCCAGCTGTCACTTAGGCCTAACAGAGTCTGACACCCTACCATGTGGCACCTTCTTACTAGTCCACGTGATCTGACAGGGCTGATGTGGATTGCCACGTCACTCTGACATGTTGCGATATGGCATAATTGGTCCACGTGGTCTGACATGGCTGACGTGGACCTAACACATATGTTGCTAACTGGACCTGACAGCCTGCCACGTGGCATCACCTGATTTGTCACGTTGACTGACAGGTATGACATGTGATGACATGGACTGCCATGTCATCATCCCCTACTTCTGGCCGGGTCGACCCGTTTGTTTGTAATGAGTCGTTCGACCCGCGACCCTGAGCTGGCTAGAACTCCCTCATTTCTCAACCTTTTTCCACCATTTTTCTTCCTGCATGCTCACAATAAACCCATAAAGGGATCTATGAGCTCAAAAAAATCAAACAAGCTCTGAAATTACCTGTTCGAGCTTGATGAAATTCGACCAATCTTCAAGCTCGGTTTCCTAGTGATCCCAGCAGCCAAAACTCGCTTTTTTGGTTCCTACAACCTCGCACATGTTCAAGGATCAAAACCCTGGCCTCAAATTGTGTTACCAAAGCCTAAATTTCAAAAACTAATTTTAGAATCATACAGCTTACCATCTCGGTTTTCCAACCACTGTATGTGGTTGTCCTCATCGTTGGTGCCTTCCCTTTTGTCTCAGATCACTCTTCTAGTCTCTTTATTTCACTTTCAAGCAACCAAGATGATGGAATGGTGGTGTGTGGGTTGTTTGTGGGTTTCAAGTGAAGGATGGAGGAAGGAAATAAAGATATGGATGATGCATGAATTTGGGTTAATGGGCCAATGAGATGAGTGACACTTGCCACTTATCCATTGGTCCATTTAGGATATTTGACCATTTAAAATCAGCCAACTGTACCTGCCTCGTAAAACATGAATAGTTCGTGATTTCTTTCGTGACCCCGTAACTTTCCTGTCTGACGTCCGATTTCGACGTGCCGCCTATCTATGGACTTGTGACATTTCGATCTACGAAATGGGTCTTGGTCAAAGTCCAAATAGTCTCCCGGGTCAAAATTCAACATTTTTCCCTTTCCAAGGGCAAAATGGTCATTCCACATTTAATTCCAAGTTTACATTTTTATTAAAAGTTTGGGTTGTTACAGATTCCCTCAAACAAACAGAGGATTGATGATGATGATGATGATGATGATGATGATGATGTGTGTGTGTGTGTGTGTGTGTGTGTGTGTGTGTGTGTGTGTGTGTGTGTGTGTGTGTGTGTGTGTGTGTGTGTGTGTGTGTGTGTGTGTGTGTGTGTGTTAGTTTGAAGATCCATTAAGGATAGATGGATAAGAATCAACTCCAAAAGTCTAGGGATGGTGACACTTGTCACCCATCCATCATCTTCCCTCACAAGATATTTGTGAAACATAAACTAACAAAATAGCCCATGTATTAATCCGTCTCAAAACACGTGCAATCGTAAAAATCGCCACTAATCCTGACTCGTAAAATGATCATACGACGTTCAAATCCGACGTGTCGTCCATCTATGTAACCACAATCATGTGATCTACACAACGGACCTATGTAAGTGTGCAAATAACCTCCCTGGTCAAAAGTCAATATTTTTCACACTTAGGGGAAAAATCTTCAATTCTCCTTGAAGAATCCCGTAATTATGGGTACCATGTTTTTCTGCGACCATAACACCTATCCCAAAACGATGAAAATGACTCACCTAACGTGTTAGAATCATTTCCTTCGAGCTAAGTCGCCCCAAAACCACTTGGCACCCCACGGTCAAGGTTTGGAGTTCACGATTTCTTTCTCGGGTCTGGCATCTCCCTTGTTTCTCTCTTATTTTCTTGTTCCTCTTCCTCTCATTCTCTCCATTTCTTCCCTTTAGGCCTCCATCATCTTCATCTCTCACGGCTTCACGTCACCTAACTTTTTTCCTTTCTTTCTTTTCAGTCTACAACCACCGAACACATCACACACACTCTTACCCACACACACACACACACACACACACACACACACACACACACACACACACACACACACACACACACACACACACACACACACACACACACACACACACACACAAACACACACACACACACACACACACACACACACATATATATATATATATATAATTATCCTAGGTTAGTGGAAGTTAGTGGTGGGAAAGATGAAGAAGGTTGAAGGCAATTCTAGAAGGTTCTAGATTCTTCATGCCAAATTACCAAAATACCATTCATACCAAAATTACCAAAATGCCTTTATACTATCTTGACCCAAAACAATTTTATTTGAACTCTATTTTTGGCATGTCGCCTGTATAAGTATTCATGAGCTCGAGACCTTCATAACAGTCATTTCAAAATGTCCAAAAGGTCTACAACCACTTTTTGTTTCTTTCTTTTCGGTCTACAACCACCGAATACATCACACACACTCCTTACACATATATATAATTGTCCTAGGTCAGTGGAAGTTTGTGGAGAGAGAGATGAAGAAGGTTGAAGGCAATTCTAGAAGGTTCTAGATTCTTCATGCTAAATTACCAAAATACCTTTCATACCAAAATGCCTTTATACTATCTCGACCCAAAACAATTTTATCCAAACTCCATTTTCGTCATGTCACCTGTATAAGTATTCATGAGCTCGAGTCCTTTATAACGGTCCTTGTAGAACATCCAAAAGGTCTCCTGGTTAAAAAGTCAATATTTTGACCTTATAAGGGCAAAATCATCATTTTACTTTTCTCAAACGTTTGAAGTGATACACATGTTATATCTGGTGTTCTATATTCTTTACTATTTTATTTCCTTACATATTTATTATTTTTGTGGCTTGAGTGATTATTTCCATTCTATTATTTTTCCCAACACTCCGACCTTCTAAGCCCTCGATCTCTCTAATCTCTTTATTCATAAACCAATCATCCCCATCTTTTTCTTCCTCTTCTTCACCTTCATCAGCTTGATTCTTAATGGCTTCATATCTTTTTTTGTGACGAGCTCTCTCTGTCCTTTATGAGGGTTTTCGTGCTAGGGTTGTGATGGCTAAGTCGATAAGGACAAGAGTCGACTCACATAGTTGAATGCAGCGTGAGTTAGATGTTCAACTCTAGGCGAGATTTTCTGATAAGAATAGAAGGTTGAGATTGATCGCCCTTTCTTCCCTTTTTCTTTTTATCCTTCTCGGAAAAATGGAATAATATGTGGTTTGTGATATTGAATGGGTGTTTTTTTAAAGAATTTGTTTAGTTTGTTTATAAATTCCAATTTTAGTAATTGTTTTTAATATATTCAATATTTAGAATTATTTTTAATATATTCAAAGTTTTATTATATTTTTATCGATATAAAGGACATGTCAGCGTAAAAAAAATCCTATAAGTGCCATATAGGCGACTAACAGTGGAAATTTAGATGTTGTGTTTCGATAATTTTGGTATCTAGATGATTTTTTTTTATAGGTGATGTATGACCGGAAATGACCCTATAGTTTGATAGATTTTATGTAGTTTGTTCCATTTTTTTATGTATTTTGATAAACATGTGAGTGCTGTAATCGGAAAAAGAAGATTGCATTTAATCTTAACATTTTAAGTCTTTTAATGAACAAATGGCTAATATAGTAAAATTAAATGCTTTACACATCAAATAGAGCTGGTATAAACATTTGAAGATTTAGGGCAAAAATAAAAAATATGCCTTGGTCTAGAGTTCAAATCTTATGAATGAAATATCCAACATTAAATAGAGCTCTCCCGTATCCAGATTCTACGCGGCTCGAGGGTTAATCATCGATTACGTGCAAGGGATACCTTGGTTTTCACAAAAAAAAATATGCCTTCAATTTGCACTCATTACCATTAAAAATGTAAATTTGTATAGACTAATTATTTCATTTTTATATTATAAGATCTCGTTAAAATTTTTATTGGGGAAAACCTATTAGAGATATATCCCTGATAAAGAAAAAAAAGTACTCCATATCTAAAATATTACATTCAATTCAAAAACTGAAAAGACAAATCCATATTTCAAACTTGTACATAGATAAAAATGTACATATCAAGATTAATAAATTACAATTTTTATATTTAATACAAGCACTTAATTTACCATTTTAAAAAAATTAAACTATTCTAAGTCCTATATTGTTCTGGGCTCAGAAGTTGCGCCTCTTTTGCTTCCCATTGTAACCGGCCCTAACATCAAAGTTCAAAGTATGCCTCGTCATTGGGCCGGGTCGGGCAAGCCCGACCCAAAATTTTTGGGCTTGGGCCGAGCCTATATCATAATTTAAAAATACCGGGTCGGGTCGGGCGAGCTTGATCATAAATATGAAAGCCCATGCCCTTTGTCAGGCTGGATTTTTATCGGGCTTTACGGGTCGGGCCTACTAAGCCCACTTGGGTCGGGCCTACTAAGCTCATTTGTACCTACCTAATTGTAAAAAAAAAAAAAGTGAGTTGAGCTTAAATATTATTATCGAATATTGAAACAAGCTAAGGAGGGGTACTATTGGATTTGGAGAATTGACTTAACTTTTCGACCATAAAGCCGAGATAGGATAAGGGGGTCGATATGAGAGTCAGAGACCTAGTGAGTTTTTTTGAATTTAGGGTTAGAGTTTGGTTTGAGCATTGAGCTTTTAAATGACACTAGGTTGAGATTTGGTTGGAGTTTTGGATTTTGGCTATGATAGTAATAATAAGATTGGACTGGGTATCAATTCTTAATTTATAATTATTTTATATTTTCGGGTTTATGGGTCGGGTTTACCTGGGCGGGTCGGACTGAGCTTACCGGGCTTATCGGGCCTAGCGGGCTTGAATACCCTAAGCCCAAGTCCAGCCTGTCAACATGCGGGCCGGGCCAGCCCACGACCCATATCGGGTCGGGTCGGACTTTTTGTCATCGGGCCTATCGGGTACCCATAAGCCCGTAGACTTCTGGGCCAAATGATGAAAGCTAATTCAAACTACAATGTCCAAAAAATATAGTAATCATTTTTAAATTATTTGTGTACGCATAAATTAAAATAAGATTATTTCAAGCACCGTTAAGAATTAAAATATTAATAATTTTAAAATAACCTTATATGAAAAAAAAAATTGGATTCTTAATATATGGAGACCAATTTAAAATTACCAACAAAAATTGAGAACTTATGCAATTTGTTTTTGTTTTTTTTTAAAAAAATTTTAAATTGGGGTTTGGCCTTTATATACATGAAGAGAATGTGTAAGGTTAAGAAGGTCATTGTTTTTCCAATTTTATTTCCTCATATCTAAATTAGGGCATAGTGGCGGATAGATCAGAACAAAGGCGATGATCGGAGACATTGAGAAGATGATCGCGGTGGGCCTAATTTGGGGTGCCACTAACGCCCTAATGCGGCGCGGCGCTCTCCTCTGGGACCAAGCCCTTAAATCCTCCTCCTCCTCCTCCGCCCAGGCCCAGGCCGGTCCAATTTACCACAAGCTTATCACTTCTGTCAAGAGCTGGCTCAAGCTCCTCTCAATCTGGCAGTACACAGTCCCATTCTTCGTAAACCTCTCCGCCTCCGCTACTTTCTTCGCCATACTCAGTCACACCCCAATCTCGCTCGCCGTGCCCGTTACCAATGCCACGACATTTGCCGCCACTGCTGTGTTTGGTTTGCTGTTGGGAGAACAGACCCACCTTGGTCTCGCTTTGTTCGGTACGGCTTTGATTGTTTTGGGAATTTGGCTTTGTATCACTTAATTCAGTTTTCAACTGCTTTTTTCTGGATCGCATATATTCTCCGTATAAATTTTAATTTTTATGTGTAGATGGCTTGCTTTGTTGGATTATTGATGTTTGAGTGTTTAGCTGCTGAGAAAATAAGGGAAAATCAAGGAGAAAAAAATTGTCATTTAATTTTTTTGTTTTCCTCCTCTGAAACTCTACTGATCAAAGTAGCTGAAACCATAGTAAAAGTATAATAATAATAATAATAATAATAATAAAGGGAAACAAATGTGAATGAATTACTTTTCTTCTCTGGAACTGCACTGATAAAGTAGCTGAAATTGAAGTAAAAGAATGAAATGAATGTGAATGAAATTAACAAGAAAAAAGCAAGCTTTGTTTGAATGAATACAACATAATCAAAAAGTTGAAATACAAGAAACCACAAAGAAAGAAGAAAGTAATTAAAGGCTGCCGAATCATTTGTCTGGTTGAAAACTGATTCGGGTCCCTTTTTTGTAGCTCAACTACTTGGCCTCAATCAGAATTGTTGTTTAAAACATTCAGGAGGTATCTGTCCATTGGATCGTTTAGTATCTTTGCAGTAGTCATATATCATGAAATTTTTCCTGACCCACTTGAGCTGGCCGTGCTGAGAACTGTTCAGCTGGCTATATATAGGGGAGGTCCACCAGTTCCCCGGGGAAGTGGCGGCGCATTCACTAATGCTAGTAGGTCCATTCCACTTGCAGGCTCTTGCCCTGAAGTTTCGGAATCTAGCCTTGAAGGGTGCATTGGTCCAATCTATCTTGACTAGCCCACCTCTAGTTACCCATTTATCTGCATTCCATAAGCTGGCGTAAGCCCTCATCCCTTGCTTGTTAGGGTAAGCAATCCCCTGGCTCTCATAGTTTCGGAAAACACGAATTGGCAGGCTATCGACATACCACCTAAAATCATAGAAGAGAATTTGAAGTTTAGCAGTTGTTTGGTTCCATGGCTCGTAGAACTAGTAGAAATTTACTTTGAAGTTTGATAAAATATGATTTTTTGTGATGTTTAGACAGGAAAAAGGTGCCTTGGTCGTGATTTAACTTACACAATTTCAGTAGGGTTCCAATGTATGGTGTAGTTGTGGAAATCAGCAGTTGGGTCAAACCAGAGATAAAATTGCTGCTCTTTGCTTCCATTTCCTTGTGTATAAATGTTTGTGTGGACAATGTAAGGTTGTCCAGAAATGTTACCTAGGAATTCAAAATCTATCTCATCATGTGTTGCTCCTGTTGACGAGACCTGCACAAATTTGAGTACAGACAATCAGAACATGTTAGTACATTACTGTAGCTTATCTGAATTGACGAGAATGATGAATCGAGACACAAATTTTGGCCCTTTTATGAACTTTGAAGTAACTTACGAAGTAGGCTGTTACTGTCCCCGCGGAATTCCCAGGTACCAACTTAATGAGCATCTCAAAACTTCCAAATAAGAAACCTTTCTTTGATTGTACAGCAGACCCTGCAAACCAAAGACATATATGGTAGTCTTGTTAGAGGAGAAAAAACTGGCCTTTGTATGATAGTTGTGTTTCATAGATATTTCATATTGATTGACATTCTGATGAATAGAAGAGTTTCAAATCTCATGTAAAACACGATATGAACCTGCCAATCCAAGTCTTTACAGATTAGTACAGGATTTGAATCTTTGTATAGCAAATTTGTCCACTGTTTTATAGCTTATTTATTAGCTTTGATCATCATAAGTAGCTCTAACCTGAAACTTGATCAAGCACAAGGTCAAGATCCTCGCCATTGGCTTGAATTGCGGTATGCTGGGCGCCCCAGGTGATGTACATGCTCTTTGATATGTTTGCATCAACATATAAATCTTGATGAGACACAATGATAATGCATAGAGCTACCAGAACAGCTTGCAAGACTGCCATTTTAATTAGCTTGATTCACAAGTTTCCTGTCGTATACTTTTAACAATCTATATGTCGTTGACAATGGAATGTCTTGTCTTGGATTCTTTGATGACTTATATAACTTGACATTATGGGCGGCCTTGTAGTAGTTTTCGACATTTTTAATTGTTAATTCGTTAGAAAACACTTAATTATGCTGTTCAATCCGAGATTTATGTGGTGATGGTGCAAATGACATATGTTGTATGATTTATTAGCTGGGACGCGTTTTGATTTGGAGAGAGAAATTTAGTCGTGCTTGAGACTAATGCAAGTAGTAGGGCTTCTTTGCTGGGTTTTGGCCAGCTGTGAGAGTTTTTTATGTCATACGAGGATGAGTTTCATTCATTTTGGTTTGGAGAGGGACGTTTCATACAAAGGTCTTTACTGTATAAATGGCCCTTCAAAAGGGTACGTACGTGTTCATAGATTTCTAGTCATTTGCCTTTGTGTCAGATTCATTTCACACAAATTTTGAAGAAAATTGAAGGCTGGTTTGATAATGATTTCGCCCATTTAGTGTTTTATTTCGTTTTTGTGTTGGAGATTGAGAAATACACTCGAAGTCTTTCCAACGAAACAAATACAAGAGGAATAAGAGCAATACTTGCATCACTTTAGGTTAGAAGTACTTGTTTTTTCATGATTGATTATTGAATTTTCCTATCCAAGTCCGATTATCAAAACTGTTAATTTCTTAAAATTTTATATATAGATTATTTTTATTAATATCAATCAAATTGAAAATAATTTATTTATTTTTATATAATTTGAGTTTTTTTTAAATTCCATTCCCATTGTCCATTGAGCCCACCCTGAATAACCAATTTTTTTCGGACCATTAATATATATTAAAAATATACAATAATGTGTGATAATGTTCCACTAAATAACCACCTTTGAGTAGATACACGTATATTCGGAAGAAAAATACTCGACGGAATGGGGAAGAATGAAACTTGCAAAGGAAAATATCACTAAACTACAAAAATTGCATAAATTTTCGATGGCAAACTATGTCAACCCTTTGAGGGAAAAATAAAGCGTTTTTCAACGCGATGAACTAAATTTATGATTTTGTTTCACACATTAGTAATTTTATGTTATCCAAGCCAAATAAATATTTGACAATTTGATCCCGTATAGAATATATTTCTTGGACTTGGAGGTACAACAGACCTTTTAAGACGATGGTTTAATCTCAATTTAATCACTGATTCACTTGGTAATGAATCGATCAATGCATGCATCGCATTTATCAGTTAAGAATCTGCACCCACAATCCCACGCTGGGCACACCACGGTGGACAACGAAAACCAGGTAGTACCCCGGTGGAGCCAACACATTCGACGGCGGCGCCGCAACTTCAAGATTGTAGAGCCCCATGCCGGCCTGCGTCAACGCAAGCTTCCCCAAAACAAGCAGCCTCTGGTTCATCGAGTACCCGTGAGTTGTGAAGGGCGGTGCATACATGGTCACCTTGATGTCGGCGATGCTCACCGGCTCGTCTTGGAGATTGAACTCGACCTTGAAGGGCTGTCCGTACTTCAACTTGGCGGCGGAGTTCTGAACGTTGATGCCCGGCCTGTGGACGGCGAGTTCCTGGGCCAAGTAGGGCGGCGAGAAGTGTTCGACTCTGAGCTCGGTTGGGTACTTGGCCTTGTAATCGTAGCCCGGGTTGGTGTTGCTGCCGGCTACGAGGATTTTGCCGTTGGGGATGACCGCAGCGGTGGAGTGGTACATTCTGGCGATGGTGGTCGGGGCGAGATTCGTGAACCGGGTGCCAGGTGGCTTGTTGGGACCATACAGCACCGGAGTGAAATTGGGATCCTCGGCCAAGAACCATGCAGACGTACCTGTAAACTAAAAACATTAGGGCAAAAATAAATAAATGTGTGTGGATGCTTACTCTTACTCACAAAATTTTCTCAAAGAGTTTCGAACTTCTGCCTGTTACGTAGCAGAAGAATATTCACCCGCTAGGGATAACAGCTATGAACTCATGACTTTGTTTAATTGTATTTTGTTGTTTTTATTTTGTGAGTAGTCTACTCATCACCAGAAATCAAAATAATAAAATGAGAGTAGGTGGAATATATATACCTTTTTGGGCACCGTTAAGTAGCAAGAGGTCTCCGGTGGGGAGGATGAGCATATCTCCCATGACACGGCGAGAGGGCATCTGTTCCTCTACCCACTTGGGTTCAGGGTCGGTGATCCTAAGCCTCGCACAGTCTTGTAGAGCCGGGAGGAAGTTTTGCTTCCCTGCAAGGCCATAAGCCTCCGGCTTTGCACCGCCGCAAACGATCACCTCCGCCGGGATCAGTGGAGGGTTCCGAACACTAAGGTCTAATGGGAGCAACGCCGACATCCCCGATGCCGGGTAGTTTCTCGAGCCGCCGCCCAACACCTGGAACTCCTTGATGACCTTGTTGGTGAAAGGGCTGAGCAAGACGGAGCGGCGGTTGGCGAGGATCCAGAGGTTTCCGTCGGTGGAGAGGTGGACGAATGGGTAGAGGTTGTTTTCATCCAGGTCAGTGGTCTCGTCGAGCAGCGGGAAGAAAATGGCTTGCTTGTTGACTTGCCCTTCTGGCGGCACGTACTCGAAGCTGTACGACTTCCGACCACCGGCCAAAAAGAATCTTCCGTCGGGTAGGGTGACCTGAGTTGCATACCTACATCACCAAGCCCAAAAAATTACTGTAGACATGCATCAAGGTCGATATTTCGTAAAATAAATGATCTCTGCATAATATATATTAACTAAATAAATGATTTACAATAAAAAATTTAATTATTATTGATACAATTAATTTATTTGATATTTATATATGATGATTAAACAAATTTTAATTTTATTAATTTTTTTACTGAAATGCTATAAGGAAATAAACAGTTTTAATATATGTATGCAAATATTTCGATAAATAATGAAAAAATGAAACAGACAACTAGCTAGATTTCATTAAAATGGCGATGCAAGTATTATCCATAATGCATGCATGCGGATACCATCTTGCTTCTGCCAACGCATCTGGGAGATCCCTAAAGTCACAGGTGGGACATGCATCCAAGTATCTAACGGTTCTAGTTCCACCCATCCAACCGCCAGTGCTGATAAAGTTACCATCAGCTGTGAGCCCGCCTGACGAGCACCATGGATCTGTAGTAATCTGTAGTAATGTGCAGTAATAAAATATTAATGTGCAGTATATATATTAATACCGGCATCCTATGGCAGATGAGTACTTTTCCAATTTATCAAATTATTTATATATATATATATATATATATATTATATATTGAATCGTTTATTTTTTAAATCACCATGTCAATATAATTTCCGTAAAAAATCAACAAAATTATATGTATTTTAATCATTCATATATATAAATTAAATTGACGGTTCACCGTAAGAATTTTAATTCTTACCAAAATCGTTAATTTATTTGATACATATGAATAACCAAACGATTTCCAATTTTAATGATTTAACATGATAATTTAAAGAATAAACGGTTCTGATTATGTTAATATACAAATACAATTCGATAAATTGAAAATGTGGTATAAGAAAGTAGAATACAAGTATTTCCCTCTCTATATATATATTTGTGAATCAAACCTTGAGAGGCCTGACGGCGTTGGTTACGACGTCATATTCAATCCCGTGGGACCAGCAGTCGGTTAGGTCGACGCCCTTATCATCCTTGTAGGGAAGGCATTCTCCATTAGGCAATTTGAGGTTGGAGATATGGAAAGCCGAGGCATCGTACATTATCATCTTGTTATTGGGTAGCAAGTTCAAATGCATGGCTGAGACACCGCTGTTTATGTTCACAACTTCCCACGCGCCGGCGAATTGGGTTGGGAAGTCAGGTTGCGCAACCGCATTGGCGTCACCACCCTCGCCGGCTTTCCTACCGCCAACGTCCGCTTTGTTCCCGCCAACAGAGCCAAGGCCGTCCACGCTCAAATTCCCGCCAATGTTAGTGTTAAAGCCGCCGTTGACTTCCCCGCCGCCATTGGACACAACATAATCATCATTATCCCCTCTATTGCCGTGGTGGCCGGATTCTTGGGAAAAAGGGTTGGGGAGAGGAAAGTGGGGCAAGTGAATTCTAGGGAACCAGAACCAATTGGCATGGGCGCCATTGATGAGAAAGAGGAGAGGAATAATGTACAGAAGCTTGGTGTGCAAGGCAGCCATTAATGAAGAAATTGAATATCTTCAAAATGGCTCTTTTTAGTCCCCTTGCTTATTAACTTCTCTTAGTTTTCTTCCTTTCTCCTGTGACTCTAATTTAATTTCATGCTTCCCTTCTTTTCCTCTCCATCTCTCTTTAATTTATAATTTGCAAGTAATATTGCAGCCAATTCATCGGTTGATGCCATTTGCAAAAATAGCATTCTCCTAGCTTCTCGATCCTTATTTGCAGGAACCCTAAGAAATAGACGTGTTCTCGCTCTTACTCATCCGTCAATGAATATCGTACATTTTTTTAGAAAATGAAATTCAAACTAATTCTTTTTGCACTAGTTCATCATATACTATATCACTTTTTGTCTTAGACGACAATGAAAAATTGTTATTTGATTGCAAAAAAAAAAGTGTTGTCTATATGAGTGTCGTCTATTTGAATAATATTATACGACACTTATTAATTGTCGTATAAAGTAACATTAGACGACAATTTTTTTTTAAAAAAATTGTCATCTGTTGAAAAAAAAAATTACTAAACCCAGAAAAACTGTCGTCTATTAAACTACTAATAGACGACAGTTTTCAGAGACGACAATTTTTGTGAAAAAAGTGTTGCCTGATGGTGCATCAACCAACAATTTTTTTTTTAAAAAAACTGTCGTCTATTAGTCTAATAGACAACCGTTTTTCTGTAAGGTAGACAACATTTTTTTTTTGTTGAGATAGGTGGACATTTAAATCACTCTTATTAATTTTAAATCACTTAAGCATACGTTTCTTTCAAGTAATATTCATATTTGTATTCTCGTACACATCCCACTTAAAGCGAACATAAATTCATTAAAATAAAAAATCGATTCAATTTAAACCGTTATTGGCGAGTAGCATACAAATTGTAAAAGATAACTACAAAAATATAATCAAGTAGCATAAAAATTGTTATTATTCAAGTATTAGTCGTATTACAATAGCATAAAAATATAATGAGATTGATAAATTGTGTCACCCTTATGTATACCGAAAGCAACTGAATAAAGGTGAAAAAAGAAGAAGCCAGTCCTCAACTCAACAAATCTAAAGAGATGTGTAGTCACTTGATCAACAAAATGAAAGAGTCCAAATTACCCTCCCGCTGAGTGAGAGACACTGGTGGTTTCAAAATAACCAGCCTTGAACACATGAATAAACAGTTCAGACAATGCATGCTCCACCTACAAGATACGAAAAAATGGTAAGCCATTAAGCCTTCCCTGATAAGTCTGCAATACACAAAAGATACAGAACCCTCACTTGCAGGCACACTAATTATAGCATACATTATCTCCTCCCTAAGACTAAATTTCTTGTGACATGGGTGTAAAATTTAATAGAATGTCCAAGTCCTAGTCCATATGTAGGTTTAATCAATCGTGTTATAAATAAAGTTGTACTGAAAAAATGAAAGCACCTATCAATATATGAAATACCAGAGTCAACTGAAGCAATAGATTATACTAGTGATAGCGCCCGCGCGATGCGGCGGGTATAAAAAATGTAAATATCAGCATGGAAAATGAGTGTCTAACTATTATCAGTTGCAAACACCAATTATGTCAAAGTCAAGATTGGAAAGAAAGGACCTTGGGAAAGCTAGCAAAATAGATTGATGAAATATGAAAAGGAAATGAATAAAATGAAGCAGATAAATAGCAGAAGAACAGAAAACTAGAATGAAAGGAAGCCAAAAATTTAAAATGTGAAAATAAGAATGAAATGAAGCAGATAAACAATGATTATGAAATGAAGAAGATGAACATCAGACGAATAGAAAGCCAAATAGTAGAAGAGCAAAATAATCGCAAAATAGCTAAGTGAGGCAAATGCTTGTGAATTCCACAGTTTTGATTGATCATAACAATAACGGACCAAACTTGATCATAGTTTACAACCAAACAGAGTTACCTTAGATAGAACAGTGGCCATGATTCCACAGTTTTGATTGATCATCGACAATAAAGCAACTATGAGACAATAATTACACAGCATGTGCTAAATGGGAGAAATCAATAAACAACAGAAGAAAAGGGTTAGGGTGTGAATGTATGGCTATCCGGGAATAGCATGGTATCAGTGTTCAAAACAACTTTTATAAAAATTGTAAGCAGAGTTAATAAGTACAAATATTAAATCATCCGAAGACAATGACAACCTCTTCTTACTCTTCAATTAGTCTCAAAAAAAGGAAAGGGAGAAAAAAGAAAAAAAAAATTGATAAATCCAGATTCAAATTTATAAACCCATAAGTTTTTCATGAATCCTAAACTCAATCCATATAACCCAAAGCAAAAATCATTAACCAATAACTATATTGTTAGCCTAACTATCATTCTAGATTTGTCTGAGTACCCCTGGATCAATGACATGACCCATCCCAATCCTTTCGAGATTAACGTGGGATGTGTCATACTCTCGTCTGCCAGGATTAGTGGAGGAGTGTAATGTCTTGATCTTTACTACAACCCGCATCTGCGATCAACCTGAAGGGTATTAAAAATTGTGAGTGAACGAAAATAAATAGTTTAATAAAACACATTTCAGAAAAGACCTTTATACCCTTCACTAAAAAACATGCATGCATTCGAAAACAAATTAACTCAACCGGATGTTAAATCAAATCAAGGTTAATAAAATCGTTTATCAATCAAAGTTATTTCCTTTCTCAAATCATTAGGGCCTTAGCCCAAAACCGTAAAACCAAAGTATGTGGGTCACTGCCCAAATCCATGTGGAAACTCAGCCCAAAACCAAGTGTATGGGTCGCAACCTAAATCCGTTAATACCAAATAACCAGTTTATTGAAATACAATTTACTAATCCTTGACATCTCAGATGCTTGACATCCCAAATGTCATAATGTCACGATCTAAGGCTATGCGTGCCCCTCAGTCTCAATTCCGAGTCTCCACAAGGTCCACCCAGGTCTATGACCCTCCTTTGGGGGGTGGAGGTTTTAACCTCTAGCAATCCTGATCCTGAGTCTATCTATGGTCTTTCACGTAGAGCGTGTGACGACCTGTCCCTAATTAACGGGATTAATTAAAGATTAATGATGGATTAGCGAGACTAATCGGGGATTAGACGAGGATTAACGGACGAGTAGAGCGAAATGACGATTTTGCCCCTAAATGGGCAAATCGTTGAATTTTCGTTTAGGCGGTCAAATGGACTTTGGCCGATGACTGTGACGTAGTTCGGGACGTCACGAGTTCATAGACAGGTGGCACGCCCGATTCCGAAGCTCGAGGAAGAAGTTATGATTTTTGGAAGTTCGGGGGTATTTTGGTAATTTGGTTGAATAGGAGCCAATAGTTGACTTTTGACCCGGGAGGTCCAATGGACGAGGGCCAAGGACCGTTACGTAGATCAGGACGATACGAATCCGTAGACAGGCGGCACGTCGAATTCGGACGTTCGACGGAGAAGTTACGGTTCACGGAAGTTCGAAAGTACTATTGCGCGTTTTACGAGACGATGGACTTTTGGAATTAAGTGGGGCCCAGATATTTCTGTGCTGCCCAATGGATGAGTGACAAGTGTCACCCATCCACTGGCCAACCCTTTTTCATTCATGCATATCTTCCCCTTGTTCTTCATCGATTATTTTCTATTTTCTCCAACCAAACCCGATCTCACTACCCATCCCATTTACTTTGTCGATCAACCATGAGCCAGAGGACCTGAGAGGGAAAGACAGAGGAGGTAGATGGTTGCTGGGGGCTGTCTGGACCGCCGTGCACGACGTTGATGGCCAGGAAACCACCGATTACCTAGTTAGGCCCAAATTCCCTTTTATGTCGATTTTTACATTATGGTTGATTTTGGGTGCTTAGGAGATAATTAGTAGGTTGTTAGGAAGGTTTCAAGATGAATTTGGGTGGTGGTTAGTGGCTGAGAAACCGTGGGGAGGTGTTTGAAAAACTGGACCGTGAGGTTCAAAATCAAACCATGGGTTATAGGTAGTTTTTCTTAGGTTTGTTGATTGGAATTGATAGAAAACTTGAAAATAGGAAGATTGGAATCGAAAAGGAAAATATTGGACAAAAAATGAAGGAGGAAACTGGCCGGACCAGACTGCACAGGAAAACCGGTCTGGACTGGTTCGATTGCTGGGGAAGAAGATAAATAGTCCTAGCGCGTGAGGCCCACGCGCAGGACGTTCTTGGGGCGCGTGAGGGCGTGTGCTCCCTCCTTTGGGGGTGGTTTCAACATGTGAAATCATCTATTCGATGTAACGAACATTTTGGGACTGGTTTCGTGTCAATCGAACATCGTTTCGATATAGTTCAGGTTGTCCGAAGGTTTAGATTCGCGTTTAAAAATAGTTAGAAATTCTGGAAAATTACGGGGCTTTAGTGGGGGGTTATTTAAGTAGTTAATAACCTTCTATTATGATTTAGACAGGTTCAGGAATCCCGGAGGCGACGAATGGCCCAGGAAGACGTTTTGGCACGCGTATCGAGGCACGACTTCGGACGGTCTGTGAGTGGACTTGTTTTATGAATTCGATGCATGCATAAATGTTTTATAATTATTTTAGAATATATTTTGCGATTCCATGAGTTCATTTGTTTGTGGTAGCTTAGGATCGACATAATTGCACGTTTTTCGAGGTTTTCTGTTTTATGTCGTACCTTTGCGTACTGTGTTTTCAATGACGATTTAATGAATGGATTTTGGATTTAGTAATATGAAATCGGGCATGATGCCCATTTGATTTACAAACTCTCGGACTTGGAGTCCATTTGATTTGACGAGAAATCGGACTGAGGGTCCATTTGAGTTACACAATTGGACCGAGGGTCCCGTTGATTTATAATCTGGGCTTGAGGCCCATTTGGTTGTAATATCGGGCTGGAGGCCCATTTGAATGTAGTATCGGGCTTGAGGCCCTATTGGTTGTGAAATCGGGCTTGAGGCCCTGTTGATTTGTGGTTTCGGGCCTAGGGCCCAATTAGTTGTGGTATCGGGCTTGAGGCCCAGTTGAGTCCCAATTCGGTTTATGAAATGAGTATTCGGGCATGAGACCCTATTGAACTGTGGATTTAGGCCGAGGCCTATGAAATGGATTTGAATCGGATTCGAGGAATTCTGTTGAGATGAATCGGGTATGAGACCCAGTTAAGAAATGTTTTGAGAAAGAAAAAAAGAGTTTTGAAAATGACTATGAACCCTCTATATGATGATATGGTGTCAGGACCCACCCCGATTATCCAAGGTGAACCCTGCTCCCGTCTGACAACCCAACAACACAAAAGACTGAAACAACCTCACACCCACAATTTACATTGCCAGACAAGGGAGAAGTCATAACCCAACAAGTCAACCGTTATACAGAGCATAGTACCAAACAGGGTAAAATAGAAACTACACGCACAACGGAAAAGCTGAAAACACTCATGGAAAACTCTAGAGTACTCTGGATACTCTGGATACTCTATGCCTCTGCCTTTGCCTCAACGTCAACCCCAGCGCTAGCTCCACGATCTGGAGGGCATTTAAAAACCAAAAAAGTGTGAGTGGATTAGAAATAAAAAGAGTTTCAAAAACAGTTTAATAAACAAACCAGGGTTTGGCCCTCCGTTTTGAAAACATGCATGCATAACCCAATGTCTGAAAAACATTTATAAATCATATCATTTTCATCATGGAAACCACAACAACATAAACACAGTATGATAATCGTTATAAAACATTAGCAGTAAAGCATAAGATACCAATATAATCATCCGATCAAACCTGCTGGATGTATCCGAGTCTTTAAACTCCCGAGTCTTTAAACTCAATCCAGGCCTCAATATAATCCGAGTCTTTAAACTCAACAAGCCTACGGGGGAAAATATCAATATCCGAGTCTTTAAACTCCCGAGTCTTTAAACTCAATCCGGGCCCGTCCCCCGTCAAACATAATCCGGGTCTTTAAACCCAATAACCAGATCCAGAAAATCCAATCCAAAACCGTTTGAAAACCATTTCTGAATTCACATCCAAACCCGAATTCGAAATCACTATTTCGAAGCCCTTTCGGCGTCCAGAATCGTCATTCCGAACCCAAATCCGGAAATCCCCTTTTCAACTTTAAAACCAAATCCGATAATCCGATTCTAAAATAAAAAACCTTGATCATCAAATCATGTCTCAAAATCCATTTATAATCATTGAAAACTAATTATAGATTGAAATCCCAAAAGCATAGCATCAAAATCATAATCAAATCATTTCTCGTAAAACGTGCTAAAATACGTAAATTCCTAGAAAAACGTGCAAGTTCGCAACACAGATATAAAATACTCAATAATCATGAAATCATAATTAAAACCATAAAATAGGTAAATAAAAACAGTTATGCATGCTCGATTTGAAAGAAGAAGTCCACTCCCGGGCACGTCACTCGCGTCCCGTACGTTCCTCAGTCGCCTCAGGGATTCCCGATCCTGTCACAAGTCACCAAAACGAGTCACTAACATGTCCACCAAGTTTCTCCTAATTTTCCCCAATTTTCCCGAACTTTAAACGTAATTAAACGGAAATCCTAAACCTTCGATCCCGTAGAACTAACCCGATCCGGTGTCCGATCGTCCCGAAACTTATCCCAACAGATTCGTTACAATGATTAGACCAAAAACTATGTTGGACACTTCCTCGGAAACCGCCCCACGCGCCTTCACGCACCACCCAAAGGGGCTGCGCGTGGGCTTCACGCTCCTGCACAGGGTTACTATTCATATTCTTCTTCGATGGTCACCCTGTCTGAACTGGCGTGACTGGTTCTCCGCCATCCCTCAGCCGTTTCTGTTTCTTTTTCAACCAAAAGCTTCGTCCTCATCCTAGCAACCTATTCCAATCCTAAAAACTAGACATCACGACCCACAACTCGTCTTCCCAAGCTCAAACCAAAACCCGTCCAAAACCCTTTTTCAGTTCCCGGCCACCCGTGCTTCCCCCCGTCACGGCTTCACATTCTAAGGGTTCTTAGGGACCTACTACACCCATTAGAACCCATAGGACACTTCGACTCAGCCTTAAAACCTACGACTTTAACTTTGAAACTAAACTGAAAAACAGGGGAAACAGAGGCAACCAAGAAATTACCTGCTCTCAGACCGCCACCGTGAGCTCCGCCGTGCTCCACTGAACCCCCAAGGATTTTCTCAGGTCACTGAACGCCACCGCAAGTTCAATTCGATGGTTTGATCACTTAAGGTGCACAGCCGTGCACGGTGGTTCTTGGTTCTGTGTTTTCTGATTTTTCCTCACGGTCCCAAGTCTCTCACACTCTCACCACTTTCCCAGAACACTCACTAGCCTTCCAACCTCTCTCTGCTCTCACTTACTTAATCACAAGGCCTCACGCCTCCCTGCACTCGATCAATCTCTCCTCTAAAACTCAGTCTCTATTTCTCTCAAGCGCGACCCAACTATTTTTAATTGCACCGTGCAAATAACTAGAACCCACTAGACACAGCCCACGTGTCCAACTCATGTGGTCCCAAACTCAAAATATCCAACCATCTCTGTACACTTGTCCCAATCTGGTTTGCACAATTCCCAATGTGCAAAAAGACTAAAATACCCTTGTGAGTCCAATTTACGATTTTACCCTTCACCGTTCTAGACCCGTATCTCACTCGTCCTACGTCCGATGAAGGCATGCCGCCTGTCGTTGTACTCAAGACGACGAGATCTACCTAATGGTCCTCGGTTTATGTGTAAACACTTTTTCGTGTGAAAAGTCAACTTTTTCTCTTCTTTTAACCAAATTACGAAAGTGCCCTCAACCTTCCAAACATCATAACTTCCTCCTCGGATGTCGAAATCGGGCGTGCCACCTATCTACTGACTCGTGACGTCCCGAACTACGTCACGGTTATTGGTCAATGCCCAATTGACCGTCCGAACCAAAAGTCAACATTTTGCCCGTTTTAGGGGCAACATTGTCCTTCTGCGCTAACGGTCCAAAAGTAACCAACTAAACACCGATTAATCTCACTAATC
Organism: Prinsepia uniflora; assembly: GCA_032719365.1. Classification (NCBI taxonomy): domain Eukaryota; kingdom Viridiplantae; phylum Streptophyta; class Magnoliopsida; order Rosales; family Rosaceae; genus Prinsepia; species Prinsepia uniflora. The sequence continues at coordinate 8,765,118 of CM064876.1, read as the reverse complement.
CGTTACTAATTACTTCTCTAATCCCGACTTCCGGGACGGGTCGTTACATATGGTCTCTTCCAGACGTCGACCTCGAGAGTCACGATCCACAGACCAGAATGGGTATCTTCATAGGGATCCAGTTCCAAGAGTGGGGGTTACGATTTATGTTGTGGTCCCGGACCAGATTCCGGAGAGATGTGTGGACTAGATCCTGAGATAGAGCTCGGACTAGATCCAGAGATTGAGCCTCCCAGATGGAGAATTCCTGGGAGAAGACTCGGAGTGAGACCCCGAGTAGTGTGCACACTAGTATAGATATTATATCGTGACATATATCAGGGATATGTTCCTTAGGGGCTGTGTGCCCCGAGTTGGCATCTTCTCGAAAGTTCCTCGGATGGGTTATACGTATGTCGATACGTATGAGGTTTTACAGAAAGTGATTTGGGGGCGGAGACCCCGTGTTTTATGATTTAGAAAGTGATTTGGGGCGAGACCCCGTATTCGATGTTTTGAGAATGGTTTTGGGCTGAGACCCATGTGACGTGATTTGGGCTGAGTCCCTATTGATTTGGTTTCCGTATTCCATGGTTTTAAGGTTATGATTTTGGGTCGGGGACCCAAATGAATTTACGGTTCATGACGGTTTATGAGAACTGGGCATGAACCCTTGAATGATTTTGAGAATATGTTTGATAAATGAAACGGTTTTATGAACGGTTTGATAAACGATTTTTGAATGCATGCATATGCTTTTATTGAAGGGCATAAATGTCTTAAAGTGAAAATGTTTTATTAAAATATTATTTTGTCCACTCACAATTTTCGTGTTTTAATGCCCTTCAAGTTGATCGCGGATGCGGGCTACAGCAGAGACGAGACATCACACTCCTTCTCCTACGATCCTGGCGTACACTGGAAGCCCAGTGAGGGCTAGAGACGGAATTTTCCCTGGTCTGACACTTCGTGTTAGATGGGATCAGGCGCGTCTCACGTTAATCCCGGGGGATTTGGGACGGGTCTTGATAGAGCGGCCCCTCTCAGGCAATGCTCTGTGACTACTCCAATATCCTTGACACCTAGAGAGAAAATCCACACATAAGATGGTATATGGAAAACATTTTATAAATCATCTCAAAACCTCTCCAAGGGGCCCATGCCCGGAATATAGTTTCATCCATTCCGTTTCCATAAAACCATTGTAAATCCACAACTGGGTCTCATGCCCGAAGTATAACTTTCATAAACCATTTCTACAATTCATTTACTTAAACCACAATTGGACTCGAGTCCGATTTCATAACCAATTGGGCCTCAAACCCGATATCAAAAACCAACTGGGCCTTAAGCCCGATAGTATAAACCAAATGAGTCTCTAGCCCGATACCTCATTAAATAAAATGGACTTCTAATCCGATAGTTCATAAATTCAAATCCAAATCATTCCATTAATCAACCATAGAAAATACGAGCATGTATAAAACCAACATAAAACCACAAACCTCGAAATACGTGTAAATACGTAAACACCAACTACCACAATCATATGCACTCAAGGCATCTCAAATCATCGATATAGAATATATAAAACAGTTATGCATGCATCATATTTAGAAAACAAGTGTCCACTCACAGACCATCCTTGATGCGCCTCGATAACCGTGCCATAAGCCTCTCCGGGCTAATTCAACCTATCTGGTTCATCCAGAGCTGTCCAAATCACACTCAAAGGTAACTAACCATATTTACATGTCCTAATCATAAACCCCTAAGACTCCTGAAAAAGTCAATCTGTCTCGGACACGCTTTCCTAGGCTAAAAACCTCAATTTGACCAACCTAATGACCTTTGATCGATCTGAAACCACCACCATTGGATCCGGATTATCGAAATGTTTAAAATGGTACTGGTTGCACCTCGAAATTTTATCCACGCGCCCCTATGAAAGGGTCAAAGTTGCTCGTTAAAAAGTCAATGTTGATGTTAGGTCAATGGTCAAAGTCAACGCTGACATCATCCTGACAGGTGCCACGTGCCAGCACCCCGTGGTTCCACATGTCTGACATGTTAGTGACACGTGGCATCATCTGATTGGTCCACGTCATTATCATGTCAGGCTGATTGGGCACTAACAATTGCCACGTGTCGATCAGTGACTGGGCCACCTGACCTGAGAGCCTATTAGGATGAGCCACGTCATCGTCTTCAACCTCTCGACGGGTCGACCCGTACCCCTGTAATCGGGTCAATCGGACCCGTGACTAGACCCGACCATAACTCGGGCAAACCTCAACCAAATCGATCCGTTTTTGTTCCTATCGACTCTTCCTAATCCCTAGAACAGACCTATGAACCTAGAAATCCAAGAAAAGGTCTATATTTTTACCTCCCATGAAGAACAATTGTCACGACCCGGCCCATCTAATACAATATTGCCTGTTTTAGGCACAACCCTCACGTTTTGCTTTCGAGAGCTCACTTGCAACTTTTCAGTAGGTTACCATCCTAGGATTATACCAGTCTTAACTCGCATAACTTTGGAGTTTCCAAGGAATCCAAAGTCAATGAGCTCCCAAAAGGCCTTGTGTTAGATGGATACGTGCTCACACATATAAGACACTTCACCTTTCCCTCCCTGAGCGATGCGGGATTGTTCACCGATCTTGCCTAGGGGTGGCAATGGGTCATGTCGTGTCGGGTTCATGTCATGAATTATGTTTTACCCATTTATGCCCAACCCGAAACCGACCCGTTTAATAATCGTGTCAAGAATGTCCAACCTGAACCCGACCTGTTAATGACCCGTTTAACCCATTTAATAAACAGGTCATACTCAAAACCCAATTAACCTATGACCCGTTTGACCCGTTTAACATGTTTAACCTATTTAAATTATAAGATTTAATAAATATTTAGGTAGGTAAATGGGTAGATATATGGGTTAGTAATGACACGTTTATTAAATGGATCAACATATAAGTCAATATACGGGTTAACCTATTAACCCGAAATCTACCCATTTATTAAACGGGTTAACATGTCATTATACAGGTTAACAGGTTGATCCGAAACCCACCCGTTTAATAAACGGGTCATAACGGGTTGACCCGAAAATGACCCAAAACTTTAATCATGCGGGTTGACCCGGATAAATTTCCTGCGGGTTTCGAGTCGTGTCAAAAATTGCCACCCTTAATCTTGCATTTTCAAGCTCACGGGTCTTGCTCACCATTCTTGATTACAGGACCGGGTCTTACAATCCATCCCCCTTGGGGCCGAGCGTCCTTACTAGCACACTTCCCGGTCGGGGTTTGACTCTGATACCATTGATTTATGGAAATTATACATAGGGTTGAGACCCTGTTGAAATGCTTAAACTGGTATAAATGGTGTTACGATGGTTTTCCACTGGTTGGATTTTGGTTTTTATACATACCATCCTATGTGTGGATTTTCTCTCCAGGTGTTAGGGACACTGGAGTAGTCACAGAGTATTACTTGAGATGGGCCGTTCTACGTGAAAGACCTTAGAGAGGCTCAGGATCAGGTTTGCTAGAGGTTAAAGCCTCCGCCCCCCCAAGGAGGGTCATTGACCCGGGTGGACCTTGGGGAGACTCGGACTTGAAACCGAGGGGCACGCGTAGCCTTAAACTGTGACATTATGACATCTGGGATGTCAGGCATATGGGATTCCAAGGATGGATTAAATATGTTTTATTGGACTGATTATATGGTATTTATGGATTTGGGTTGAGTTCCCACGTGATTGGTTTCAGGCTGAGTTCCCACAAAGATTTGGGCAGTGACCCACATACTTTGGTTTTATGGTTTTGGGCTAAGGCCCCAATGATTGGAGAAAGGAAATGGTTTTGATTAAACAATGTTTTCACTGAGATATGATTTGCAAAGCCTATGATTTGATTTAAAGTAAAGATTGAGTTATCTGGTTTTCGAATGTATGCATGATTTTTAGTGAAGAATATAAGTATCTTTTCTAAAATGTGTTTGATTAAACTATTTATTTTCGTCCACTCACAGCTTTTAATGGTTTTAATACCCTTCAGGTTGATCGTGGATGCGGGCTATAGCAGAGACCGAGACATTATATACCTCCACAGATCCTGACGCGCTCTGGAAGCCCCGAGAGGGTCAAGGCTTGGGTTATCCCTTGTCTGGCACTTGGTGTCAGACGGAAGCATGACACATCTCGCGTTAATCCCAGAGGAATTGGGATGGGTCGTGTCACTTTCATTGTACAGTCACTTATACTTTGTAATACCATTGGCTGGTTGAACATTTTATCTTAACAGTTATGTAAAGTTGGTTATTCCTGTCTGACAATTGTTGTCGTTTATACTATCACTTTTAAGGATATTTTCAGTATTTCACTTTATTTGGCAAACAGGAGTATGACTTTTCACGATTATCAAAGTATCTTTGGGAGGAGTCCTGCCACTGGCACCCGTTGGAACACAGGGACGGACTCCCATGGTGGGATTCAAAACCTTTCATATCCCATTACTTTTGTCTGGAGTTGTAGATCCAAGTCTTCCCATAGTAAGCAATCCAACTCTTCCTCAGAGAAGCACTTCAAGCGTTCCTCGAGGAAGCAATCAAGCCTTCCTTTAGGAAGCAATCAAGCCTTCCTTTAGGAAGCAATCAAGCCTTCCTTTAGGAAGCAATCCAAGTCTTTCCTCCAGAAATAATTCCAAGTCATTCTCCGGGAAACAAGCCAAGTCTTTCTCCGAGAAGCACTCAAAACCTTCCCCATTAAAGCACTCAAAACCTTTCTCATTGAAGAATTTCAAACCTTTCTCGTGGAAACACTTCAAGCCTTCCTCCAGGAAGCACTCCAAGCCTCAGAGAATCACTCCAAGACTTCTTCGAGGAAGCAATCCAAGACTTCTTCAAGGATGCAATCCAACCCTTCCTCCATGAATCAATCCAAGTCTTCTTCCGAGAAATAACCCAAGCCTTCCTTCGAGAAGAAATCAAAGCCTTCCCTTGGAAAACACTCGAAGCCTTTCTCCATGAAGCACTTCAAGCCTTTCTCCTGAAAGTACTTCAAGCCTTCCTCCGGGAAGCACTCTAAGTCTCCCTCTAAGAATCGTTCTAAGCCTTTTTTTCTGAAAGTTTTTCCTTGAAGACAATGCAAAGTGACACGACTCGTCTTACTCCCAATTGGCAAATCCTGTCAGATTAGAGATTTCCTAACTTACCCAGCTTCTATATTTGATTAGATTAACCAAACTAAGAAGTCCATCCTTGCTGGGTTCCGCTCACATGCATCCCCATTTACCCCGTCAAGTGGTGGAGTTTACATATTCAACCATATTCGTGTTTTATTTTTGTTATAAAAATTTCACTACTCACAATAACAATTAGATCATGTTGCAAGATGTGAGCTACGATCACATAGTAATTAATACAAGAACTTTGATATAATAATTTATTAATCCATTAATAGGAAAGTCCTTTACCTTCTTCTTCGGTCCACAAATCCTTTTTAGTCTTTCTAATTATCATGGAAGTCTATCTATTTTTAATAATCCTTCATAGCAACCTTTCACTAATTCACGCAATACCTAAATCAATTTTTCTTCTCCTCACTTTCATGAATTTACCACTTATCATAATTGTGTAACGACCCATCCCGAATATTGGGATTAAATATTAATTAATTATGGGTTAGAATGACAAATCTAGGATTAGTTGAATGAAATCGGACGAAATGTGCAAAATGACCGTTTTACCCTTGGATGTGGGCAAAATATTGACTTTTAGTTTGGGCGGTCAAATGGACTTTGACCAATGACCGTGACGTAGTTTGGGACGTCACGATTTCATAGAAAGGTGGCACGTTCGATTCCGACATTCGAGGAAGAAGTTATGACGTTCGGAAGTCGAGGGGTATTTTCGTAATTCAAACGAAAAGGAGGAAAATGTTGACTTTTTGATTGACCACTAATTTTCACACAATTCGAGGACCGTTAGGTAGGTCTCGATGCCCTGATTACAACGACAGGCGGCACGCTGAAAACGACGTCGGACGGACAAGTTACGGGTCTAGAACGAGGAGGGGCATTTTGGTAAATTGCCAAAGGAAGGGCAAAATGGTAATTTGGTTGTTGAATTTTGAAACAGCCGTGAGTGGAGTCTTGTTGAACAGAGTGATGGCTTGTTTAATCTTCTTAGTGTTTTGGTTAGAAATCCAGTGACAATTGTCACTAACAGGGGCTGTAATCAGGAGGCATTTGGGGCTGAGTGGGAAACAAGCATGCCTGGGATGGTGAGGTGCAGTGCACGGGCTGATTGTTGTATTCAATTGAGAAAAAAAAAACAGAGCACTCAAACTGGGTTTTTTTTACAGGTGAGCAGAGCACGGGTGGCTTGATTTCGGGTTTGAAGTTTTGAAAATGTTGCTGGGGGAAAGACAGAGAAACTGAGTGACTGATTTGGTAAGGAAGAACGAGGGACTGGGTGGAAATGCACCCAGAAACCCGAAACCGGTGTTGAACAATTTCAAACTTCGAATTTGAAATGTAGGCCAGCCCAAGCCAATTTGAGGCTCGAAACACTCTTCTGGGACCTCACTTAGTCGATCCAGATCAAGAATTCGAAGCTTGAAGCCCTGGGAAGCCATGGACAGACACGACGGAGTTCAGAAAAATCGAGGATTGAGTCGTGTAATTGGAGGGGTTAGAAGATGCAATTGGGCTTGGAAACCAGTTTAGGATAACCTTACGAAGCTTTTGGCTGGATCAATTGAAGAAAACGATGAGGATTGTTGCACTTATAGGGATGAACAGTGGTCGGATGTTCATCGAAAAATCGAGCTGGGATGGACGGATTAAGTTAAGGTTTGTTGAAATTAAAGTTACAGACCCGTAATTAGATTCATAAAAATGCCTTTGAATAAGTCAATTGAAGAATACAAGTCGATATTGGCAGGAATTGAACCGGGTCGAACACGTAGGTCGCAGACCCATTTACCAGGTGCATCGGGTGAGGAAGATGAACAGTACCTGATACTGTAGCAGGCGCGTGAGTTTCACGCGCAGCCAATCACAGCGGCACGTGAGGGCGCGTGGGTCCGATTCTCGAGGTAAGCTCAACATGACTTCTGTCCTATACATTGTAACGAACATTTTAGTGTTGATTTCGAATTAATCGGACACCGTTTCGATGTTGTTTCGAGGGTTCGAAGGTTTATATTACGTTTTTAACTAACGTTTAATTTCCGGAAAATTATGGGAAATTAGTATGCTGTTATTTGAGTCCTTAGTGACACTAAAGAATGATTTCGAACAGGATTCGAGATTTCTGGAAAATGTCAGAAATTACGGAAACGCGTGTAGCGCGAAAACGAGCGTTACAGACGGTATGTGAGTGGACTTTGGTTTTAAAAAATTTATGCTTGAATAACTATTTTATATGGATTATGATTGTGATTATATGATGTTGATTTGGATATTGGTGACTTATATGGTTTCACACATTTTGAGGCAATTTACGTGCTTGCACGTAAATCAAGGTTTTTCTGGTTTTACACTGATTTTCCATACTTATGGCTTTGGATATGATTTCATGAAATGGTTTTGAAATTAGAAAGATAAACTCGGGCATGAGGCCCAATTGAGTTACGTAATCGGGATGGGGGCCCAATTGCTTTATGAATTCGGGCCAGGGGCCCAGTTATTTACGAAATCGGGCTAAGACCCATTTGAGTTATATAATCGGGCCAGGGGCCCAGTTGATTTACGAAATCGGGCCGTGGGCCCAGTTGATTTACAAAATCGGGCATGAGGCCCAGTTGATTTACAAAATCGGGCATGAGGCCCAGTTGATTATAAATGTGACTTAAGGCCGGGGACCCTAAGTGGATTTGAATAAATGGTTTTGGATTTAATAAATCAGATGTTTGGACTTGTGATGGTTTTATGGAAATTCCGGGCAGGGCCCTTGAGATGTTTGAAATAATTGATAAACTGTTTTCCATAAACCATCTTGATATGAGGATATATGATGGTTTCCTCCAGGTGTCTGGGACACTGGGGAAGTCACGGTGCATTGTCTGCGAGGGGTCATTGTACGGAGCTACCGGACCGTATAGTGACTCAGGGGCAGGATTGCTATGATTGGACGTCTGGGACGTCAGACATCTGGGATGTCAGAGATATTGACCCGGAGAGACCCCGGGCAGTACGCGTTGCTTATTATACCGTGAGATATGACGTCGGGGACGTCGAGCGTCTGGGACGTCGAGCGTCTGGGACGCTAGGCATATGGGATGCCCAAGATGGTTTAAACATGTTTTTCCTGGAAATGGTATTTATGGTTGTAAGACCCGTGTCCTGGAGGGAATGGTGAACAATCCCACATTCCTGCGAGGGGGGAATGGTCTGGGAAGGGAATGGTGGTGTGCCTTAAAGGTGTAGGCACACACCTATCTAGCATGAGGCCTTTTGGGAGCTCAGTGGCTTTGGGGGGGATTGAAACCCCAAAGTTACGCGAGTTGAGGCTGGTGCAATTCCAGATGGGTGACCCCCTGGGAAGTTGCACCGTGAGCTCCCGAAAACAAAAGCGTGAGGGCGAGACCCAAAGCGGACAATATCGTGCTAGATGAATCGGGACCTGACAGAAGAGGGTCGGGTCCTGACAATTTGGTATCAAAGCCAGACCCCGACCGGGAAGTGTGCCAGTGAGGACGCTGGGCCCTAAGGGGGGTGGATTGTAAGACCCGTGTCCTGGAGGGAACGGTGAACAATCCCACATTCCTGCGAGGGGGGAATGGTCTGGGAAGGGAATGGTGGTGTGCCTTAAAGGTGTAGGCACACACCTATCTAGCATGAGGCCTTTTGGGAGCTCAGTGGCTTTGGGGGGGATTGGAACCCCAAAGTTAAGCGAGTTGAGGCTGGTGCAATTCCAGATGGGTGACCCCCTGGGAAGTTGCACCGTGAGCTCCCGAAAACAAAACCGTGAGGGCGAGACCCAAAGTGGACAATATCGTGCTAGATGAATCGGGACCTGACAGAAGAGGGTCGGGTCCTGACAATGGTTATGGTTTTGGGCGATGGCCACTTGGAATTGGAATTGGTATTCTGGATGTCGGATTTATATAATATATGTTTGGTTTTCGGTATTCATGGTTTTGGGTAGCGACCCACATGATTTGGTTTTACGGTTTCTGGGCTAAGGCCCTAATGGTTGTTTTTAGTAAATAGTTTACTTATTGGTTTTCGATGCATGCATACGTTTGAATGAAGGGCATAAATATCTTTGTGAAATGTGTTTTATGAACTTATTTATTTTCGTCCACTCACAGCCTTTGTTGTTTTTAATGCCCTTCAGGTTGATCACGGATGCGACTGCAGCAGAGACTGGGACATTGCATACCTCCTCCATCGATCCTTGCGCACTCTAGAAGCTCGTTGGGGCAGTGGCTTTAGGTTATCCCTTGTCTGACACGAGAGCATGACACATCCCACGGTAATCCCCCCTGGGTCGTGTCAAATTGTCTTCAATTAATACCCAAATATAATCATAAGTCTCACATGGTAAATATTCTTAACAATATATATATATATATATATATTTTATCCTTAATAATACAATTATATACATCACATTCTTTAGCCAAATGTTTTACATATTCACCCTTTTTATATTTTTCAATTCATTAGAATTCATCTTTAAGGTTCATTAATTTCCAAATGAAATTATAACCAAATCTTTATTTTTCCCCAAATTAATTTAGAATTTAAAGTATGAATATACAACTATGGACCCTTACAACTATACTCAAATGATACGTAATTAACTTGGAAATTATACCACTGAACTCATAAAATTGTAAGGAAGAACTTTTGTGTTGACCAGACGGCGAGAGAACATCAGACGCGCCCTCACGCTCCACCACAACTGACAGGACCCACCCCTAATCCCCCGTGATTAAGGGCTAAATCCCGATCCCGTCTAACTTACGCATGACACGAAGGCTAAACTGACGTCCAACCTGCATGTGACACGTAAGTCTGACAAGGGATTCTCGAACCAACCATCCGAAAGTGTACCGGTCCTCCCAGAGTATACCGAACTACTGTGGATCGCAGGTGTGATGTCTCCGTCTCTCTCGACCAACAGCCCGTGCCGCAACAACCTGGATGGTATCGAAAACACGAAAAGACTGTGAGTGGACAAAAATAAAGTATAATTTAAAAACAGTTCAATCAAACAAGTACATTTATACCCTCCGTTTCAAAAACCAATGCATGCATATCCCATTCATGTCATAAAACCATGTAAGAAAACCAAACACAGTTCTTTTTCTCAAAACCCGGGCATCAACCCAAAACCATCAAAGTCACCATCATCAAGTCTCAGTGACAACCAAAAACATGTGAAACCATGTAACAACCCGTCCTGAGAACCGAGATTAGTAGTATGATTAAGGTGGGATTAGTGAGGTTAATTGGTGGTTAGGTGGTCCCGATAGGTCGGTACGTTTAGAATGACGATTTTGCCCCTAGTTAGGGTAAAAAGTTGACTTTTCGTTCGGATGGTCAATTGGGTGTTGACCGGTGACTAGGACGTAGTTTAGGACGTCACGAACCCGTAGACATGTGGTACGTTCGATTCCGACATCCGAGGAGGAAGTTGTGATGATCGGAAGGTCGAGGGTATTATAATTTTGGTAAAATAGGGGGAAAAGTTGACTTTTTGAATAATCGGGTTTTGGTATGTTGACCTAGGATGGTTAGGTAGATCTCGTCGTCCTGAGTTCGATGACAAGCGGCACGTATTCATCGGACTTACGAGGCGAGAGATACGGGTCTAGGAAGTTGTGGCAAAACCGTAAAAAAATGAGTTAACTTGGAGGGTATTTTGGTCTTTGTGGCATATTGGGATTTGTGCAGAGAGAGAAGAAATGGAAGGCTGAGATTGAACCAGGTGGGAGAAGGGTGAGTGATTGTGACATGTGGCACAGGACTAGAGGGTTCTGGGTGAATCCTGTGTACGCACGGCCCAAATAATTGGGGTGCAACCGTGCCCGTGTTCTTGCTTGTACGCAGAAGGAAACAGAAACAGGGTGAGGCGGTGAGGTAAAATTGAAGGCTGATTGTGGTGGTTGATGAGTTCTGGTGAGTGAGTGAGGGACGGGAGATCGAAGGGGAGCTGGTGAGTTGTTGAGAGGTGCAGTAGGTGTGTGTGTGAGAGCTGTGGGCTACGGGAAAATCAGGGGGGAAACTCAGAGAGGAAAACAGAGAGTTGGATGGAGGTGCAGCCGTGATCGATCACTCGAGGTCAGCGGACGTGCTCAGAGAACGGAGGAAGGCAGGAGGAGCTACTACCTCGCGGCTGAGCTCACGACGGCGGCAGGAGGACAGGTAAACCCTCACCCCCGTTTCCTTGCTCTGTTTAGCCGTTGAGTTTCAAGTCGAGAGTCGTGAGTCTAGAGGTCGAGTCGAGGGAATTGGAGGTTAGAGTGAGACTCAGGGAGGTCCCAAGAGTCACCTGAGTGTGCAGCCGTGACGGGGAGGTACACGTGGAGGATGGCACGACAGGGGTATTTGGGTGCTCTGTTTTGGACGTGGGTTCAAACGGCAAGCCGTGACGGTTGGGGCTGAGTCGAAGGTCTAAGAGGGTTGGTTTAGGTTCAGTACTGTCCTAGGAACCGTCTGGTGTTGCCACCATGACGGGGGGTGACCGGAGTGGCTGGATCGTGAAACAGGGGGAGTATGGCCGTCTGGTTCGAGCTTGAATCGACGATGATGGGGCCATGTCGAGGTTAGAGGAGTAGAGGGATGAATTCATGGTGCCTGGATGAAGCTATAGGAAAAGAGAGGAGATGAAATGATGGCCGGACGGTGGAGATTGCTTCTCGCCGGTCCAGGTTGCAGCACCGGTTCAACACAGTGAGTCGAGGTTGATGACGGTGCACTGTAGCAGCGCGTGAGGGCCACGCGCAGCCACTTTGGGCGGCGCGTGGGGGCCCGTGCGGCGGAGGCTGGAGAAGTAGTCAACATGGTTGTTGGTCTAGGAGTTATGGTGAGTTCAATGGAGTTGGTTTCGGGTCAATCGGACGTCGTTTGAGTTTAGTTCCGCGAGGGTGAAGGTTTAAGGTCTCGGGTTTTACGTTTTCGATTCGGGGAATTTTGAGGGCATTTAGGTGAACCTTCGTAGACGTGTTAGTGACGGATTTTGGTGGTTGTTGACAGGATCGGGATTTCCCGAGGAAGCCGAGGAACGTGCGGAACGTTCGGGACGCGATTGAGGGCTCGGTACTGTGAGTGGACTCTTTCCTTAAACTCAAACATGCATAACTATTTTCTATACTTGTTTTCTATATGTGATGTCATAATGGTTGGATTTGTGATGTGATTTTACATAATTGCACATTTTCGAGAAAATACGGTATGTGGCACGTTTTATGATAAAAGGTTGATTTCTGATTATAATGTTATAATTTGGGCTTTCAAATTTCGATGATTCAAGGTTTTGGAAACGGATTTAGGAAAAAGAAAAAGGGTTGGTTTCCAAGTGAAAAAGTGGATTCCGGATTTGGGTTCGGAATGACGGTTCGGGATGCGGGAAAGGCATCGGACCGGTGATTTCGGATTCGGGTTTGGATGTGGATTTAGAAATGGTTTTCAACTGGTTTTGGATTGGATTTGCTGGATCTGGTTATTGGGTTTAAAGACCCGGATACTGATTTGACGGGGGACGGGCCCGGATTGAGTTTAAAGACTCGGGAGTTTAAGGTCTCGGATATATTGATTTTCCCCCGTAGGCCTTTGAGTTTAAAGACTCGGGAGTTTAAAGACTCGGATAGTGTTAAGGCCTGGATTGAGTTTAAAGACTCGGGAGTTTAAAGACTCGGATAGGTCCAGCAGGTTTGATCGGAAAATGATGATTTCATGTTCATGGTTTATGATACGGTTTTATAATTCACATGCTCTGGTTTTTCTAACTGTTTTATAGTGTTTCTGTTTCTTATGATACGGTTTATGGTAATTTGGTTTATAACTGTTTTATAAACTGGGTTATGCATGTGGTTTTCAAAATGGAGGGTGAAACTTGATTTTCTGATAAATGGTTTTAGAATTTTTTCTTTTAATATGGTCCACTCACACCTTGTGTTTTTAACTTGCCCTCCAGGTTGTGGAGATAGCGCGGGGTCTTGACGTCGAGGTAGTGTCTGAGGCATAGAGGTCACGTGAAAGATTCCAGAGTGGTTTAACGTTTTCCGCGTGCGTGTAATTATTATCGGTTTTATTTCCTTGTGTTTCGTACTATGCTCTGTACATTATACCTTCGGGATGTTATATATAGTTTCTCCTGCGTCTGACTGAGTTTTGGGTGATTTTGAGTGAGCTTTACTTGGGTATTGTGTCGGGGAGTCAGACGGGAGCAGGATTTACCTCGGGTTTCGGGGTGAAACCGGGGTGGGTCCTGACAAACCATATTTCCACCCATCGAACCTGCTGGATCTATCCGAGTCTTTAAACTCCCGAGTCTTTAAACTCAACAGGTCTACGGGGGAAATATATAATATCCGAGTCTTTAAACTCAATCCGGGTCTTTAAACCCAATCCGGGCCCGTCCCCCGTCAAACATAATCCGGGTCTTTAAACTCAATAACTAGATCCAGCAAATCCAATCCAAACCATTTGAAAACCTTTTTCCATTTCCTAATCCACAATCTCATCAGGATCCCGAATCCAAACCCAGAACTCATATCCATCTCCTTTTCCAAATCCGAGTTCGAAACTATCATCCCGTAAGCTGGCATTCGGAATAACCATTCCGAACCCAAACCTGGAATTCACTTTCAAGTCCCAAATCGAATCCCGAATCGTCATCCGGAAATCCGATTCAAGAATCCGAAATCACGTTTCTCAAAACTACTTTTTGAACTGGGCCTCTAAGCCCGAAATCACTTTCCAAAATCCTTTTACTTTCATTGAAATCAAATCGTATTTCAAATCCCGAAATCAAATCATTAAAACCAGGTTCAAATCACAATATCCGTCAAATCTTGTAAAACGTGAAATTCCGTAAAATAACTCAAAAAATGTGTAAAATTGTCAATCATCAAAACCATAATTCAATTCATAGAATCACATATAGAAAACATATAAAACATATATGCATGCATCAAGCGTTAGAAAGCAAAGTCCACTCACAGACCATTCCGACGTCGCCTCGATACGCGTGCACTTACGCCGTTCCCGGCCATTCCGCTATCCTCGGCTTTCCCGAACCTGTCCAAATCCCAAACTAAGGTCACTAACTACTTCACAAAGGTCATACTAAAGCCCCATAATTTTCTCGTATTTTTAACTATTTTTAATCAGGCCCTAAAACCATCGAACAACCCGAAACATATTGAGACGATGTCCGGTCGACTCGAAACCAACGCCAAAATGTTTGTTACATCGAATACTTTAAAAGTCATGTTGGAAACTTCCCCAAAAGGGGTCCCACGCGCCCTCACGCACCGCCTAAAGGGGCTGCGCGTGGGAGCCACGCGCCTACTGTTCATCTTCTTCAACCTTTGATCAACCGGTTCAGCAAACCGGTCGGTTCAACTGAACTGGCGTGAGCGGTTCGACATTATTTTTCAACCAATTTCAGTCTAATTGAATCCTTTTCATCCCTAATTTTTGTCTTAGTTCTTGTAATGACTTTGTGACCTAAAACCTTGAGTTTAAACACTAATATTTACCTCTCCAATTCTAGCAGGTGAACCAGCCATGTTTCCCCTGCCGTGTCCCGCCACTTCTGGCCATCTCCCATTGTTTTTTTTTTACTCCAAAAGGTTTTTGGAACCTCAAGACCTCTGTCATGCTTCCTTCACCCTGCTCACTCGCGTCCAAAGGTTAATTTGCTCACTGAACTCTACCACATACCAAGGTTCAAGATGGGTTTGATCTTCGGTCTAGTCGTTCACGGCGTGCCTCCCTTGTTTTCTGTGCTTCTCTCGTCTCACACACATTCTGCACTAGGTCCCCCCCCCCTAGACACACGCACAAATAGTCACAACAAACCTCCTAATCTCTCACTTCATCATAAAAACTCACAAACACGACTCACTCACTGAAAGGATCGATTGGTTTGCTGCCCCTGTTTTTCTCTTAGTTGAACGGTTAAACCGTTTAAACACACCCGTATGAATTGGCTAGAATCCACTGGAGGCTGGCCAGGTGTCCTCCAGCCAGTGGTTCAGCCAAAAATATCAAATTACTCAAGCCCACTTGTCCATGTCCGATTGCTCACCATGTTTAAACTGCCAAAAGACCATTTTGCCCCTCTACTGTCCAAATTACCGTTTTGCCCTTCGTATGTCTTAAACCATAACTCTATTTCCCGAACTCCAAATGACACATGCCGCCTGTCGTTGTAATCAGGGGATCGAGACCTACGTAACGATCCTCGAAATACGTGAAATTGACTCGGCATTCAAAAAGTCAACAAAATGCCCTAATTTATCAAATTTACCAAATTGCCCTTAAACTTCCGAATGTCATAACTTCCTCCTCGGATGTCGAAATCGAACGTGCCACCTGTCTATGAACTCGTAACTTCCCGAACTACGTCACGGTCATCGGTCAAAGTTCATTTGACCGCACGACCTAAAGGTCAACATTTTGCCCATTCTAGGGGCAACATCGTGAGTCTGTGCTAAACGTTCAAACGTAACCACCTAAGCACCGATTATCTTCGTTAATTCGTCATTAACTACTAAGCTAATCCCTACTTCCGGGACGGGTCGTTACAACGACCCTCTGCGCGTGGGGTTCACGTGCATGTACAAAGGGTCGTCTTCAACTTGGTTTCCTGCAACTACGTCGTTCATACTCAAACTCTAACATGCTTATCATGCATCATCAGTTGAATGATCTCCTGTAGATTAAATGTAGTTAGTTTACTTAGTAATCTTATTATAATTAGCATACTATTATAATAAGCGTTTTTTTTCTGAATATTATCATATGCTTTTAGAGGAATGCATTTTTCACAAGCAGATGCCTTCAAGCATGGGGTATCCAATAATATTATTTACAATTAATATTATGTGAAAAATGAGCAATCAAGTGATCTAGTTGAAACTCAGGTCTCGTTTGATACGCCTTATTGTACTGAAGATTTTAGTCGGATAGACTAATATGTACATCAGATAGACTGGCTATTTAATCAGGTATTTGGTGCTTAATCGGATTAAAATGCCGACTATATCATACTAAACGAATTATATTATAATAGTTGATAACAAATATTTATATATAAATATTAATTATGTACATTATTATTTTATTTTTATTATTTACTTTAATTAATTATTGGTATATTATTATTTATATTTTTTTAATTTTATTTTCATGATTATGATTGTGATATTATTATTATTATTATTATTATTATTATTAGTCATCCGACTATTTAATACGGACAATTTGGAGAGTATTATTTTAGCGTGTCTGGACCATATAAAAACACTCAATCGTATTAATTTATATAGTGACTAATTAATACGTGTAAGACCCGTGTTCTAGAGGGAACGGTGAACGATCTCACATTCCTATGAGGGGAATGGTCTGAGAGGGGAATGGTGGTGTGCCTTAAAGGTGTAAGCACACACCTATCTAGTACGAGGCCTTTTGGGAGCTCAGTGATTTTGGGTTCGGTTAGAACTCCAAAGTTAAACGAGTTGAGGTTAGTGCAATTCCATGATGGGTGACTCCTTGGGAAGTTGCACCGTGAGCTCCCAAAAACAAAACCGTGAGGGCGATGAGGCCTAAAGCGGACAATATCGTGCTAGATTCGGGTCCTGACCGAGGAGGGTCGGATCCTGACAATACGAATGATACTAAATACTAATTTTGTATTATATTATCATTTGCAGTTCCTTATACGCCATATTAAACGTAGCCTCAAATTTTAAGTTAAATTTGATCATTAATATTGAATTTGAAACACAAAACTAATATTTAGCTTGTGGTCAAATTGAAATTCAAATTGAAATGCCTTGAGTTTTTTTTACATGTAACGTCAATTAGTGATTGATGGAACGGAACGATTTGGAATACCATGTTAGAATCCAAACACATAATTAATAAACTATATATATTATCAACACAAAAAGTTTGACCTGACGATGTATTATCAGTAAATAATAAAATTTCTCTTTTAACCGCAACAAAACATAATTATTTTGAGATGAGGCCTATACATATATGTGGCTGGGTTATAATACTTGAGCATATATATGAAATTAAACTATTGACTTTAATCATCTTCCAAAATTCGATGGAAAAAGTACGTATTCATTTTTTTTATAGAAAATATGAAATTTTATTCTTAGAATAAAAATGTAAAATAAAGATAAGTTAGATTATAATAATTTGACAATAAATATGAGTATTTAATAATAAAACTTGATATCTATCAAAACAATTTATAAGGAATAACGTACAAAATAATATAACTTGAATCTCATAATTATCATCAAGACCATTACTGTTTGAATAACTAATTTTTGCAATCCTATAAAAGGGAGATCCTAACACATGCAACCCAAAATTAGAGCAATTAAATTATTTGCATAGAGAAAAGAAAAAGAAAAAACATAAATAACCCAACAAAATGTGCGCCACTTTCACTATTGTTGTTGCCTATCAGTTCTGTTGTTGATGTCTATCACTTCTATTATTATTGCCATCGCAAAATTCCAAAGATGACAAGAATAACATCGAACACCATACAGTGGATGTGCCAATATGCTGTGATTGACATCACCACCACCAACAATGGAGTACCGCGATTGCTCAATCAAAATCCACAAAAAACTTGTGAAGACAGATCAAGCTCCTGCGGATAAGAGTTGCACTAGAAACCTAATCCATCAGGACGCCGAAATCCGTGAATATGATGATAGAGTATAGACAAGAAAATGAAACTAAGACAAACAAATTTATGTGAAATCGACACAAAATCATATTAAATTATCTAATTTATTTATTACACCCCTATGGGTATAAGGGAAACCCCTCATAGACCCAAAGAAGATCCGTCAACGAAAAATTTCTTGAAAGAAAATAAATTTTGTTGGCACTTGAATATTATATATAACAACAAATTAACCAATTGACATCAAAATCAAAACCAAGATATTATGTTTAGGTTCTTCCGTACTAACAACAAATTTAGAGATGGTCAATATGAAAATTGTTTCGATTTTAGAAATAAATGGTCATGTCTTTTTCTATATTTTAAGGCCCAATTACGTTGATTACAAAATTATAAAATCAAGCAACTTCTTGTGATCATATACACGTAAAAAAGTGTTTATATATAGAGAGAGATTGCAATTATAATATATATATATATATATATATAATCAAGCAACTTCTTGTAATCGTATAGTTTTAAACATGTTAAACAAGTTTAACCGATTAAATGTGTCATATGTTAATTGGATTGCGAACATAACTTGTTTATTAAATATGTTACCTGTGTTACTTGGTTCGCGGTTCATTAATAGGTCGAATGTGAATTTGACATATTTAACACAATTATTAAACGAATTAAATTCAAATTAGATATATTTAAATAAAATAAAGTTAATAGGACGATAAAAATCCGATATGACACAACTTATTATCAACCCCTAATTTTTAACTATGTTATAATTTATAAATAGCACGGTTGAATGAAAATATATATCGTTAGGGAAGTATATTAGACGAGGGTTTTTTGGTAATTGCAAGAGTTCACATGTGTGTTTATGAAAATGGAGCATTCCCACTTTCCACCCCACAACAACTCATAAAATATGACCCACAGATCATGCGTGAAACAGCGCAATTAGATTTGGTCCTCACCCATTCGCAAACAAACCATATATAATCCATTTTCTCACGCTATTCGGTCAAATTCTCCATATATATATATATATTTAACTTAATTAATTAATTTAAATTTTGAATTATTTCCGTATTTATATAAATGGGAAAAATAAATTGAATTAATTAATTTAATAAGATGGATCTACACACAGCTGACAGCTCAGCTAGCAGCTGCGGCTCGAGATGCCAATATTTATTTTTCATTTGATCCTCATCAGTACTGGAAAGTGGAAATATACAATCCCTATGAAGCTGCGAAAAGATTTATAGAATCTATAATTTAAATGTGATTTGGAGTAGCTTCATATATATAATGTCCTATAATAATAATAATTAATATATAATATTATAGTAATTTTCTCCTTTCTTAATTAATAAGTTGCTTAAAGAATGTAACAGCTGGGGCTTTTAGGGCACACTATTGTGTAAACTGATATTGATCGTAGACAATGTGATGATCATGGAACTGGAAACCACATGCAATGTGGAACCCACCTTACCCTTCAAACCCTCAGTAATCAAATTACTAAAATAAAAAAATAAAAAAAACATTTTTAGGTTTATTGGTAATTTTCTTATTTAAAATTTTGCCTAGTTATATTAATTGTTGGATTTCTATAATTTGTTACTGATATTATATATCTTAATTATTTTATAATTAAGGAAAAGATTTCAAATCCCAACTTGGTTACATTTCTCGTATCTTTTCTCATCAATTCTGAAATTTACCTTAGATTTCTATGTTTGTTTTTTCTTTTTATTTACGTGATAACGAATTAGAATTTGAAATTTTGTTAAATATTGAAAATACCTAATTGTTATTTCTATATGCGCCCTAGAAGATACTAATGTAAAAAATTCTGTAATAAATGCCAGTCACTAAGTATAATAATTGTTATTTCCAGAAAAAAAAAAGAGTATAATATATAATGTTATGTTTGGGAAGGAAAATGGTTATAATAAACAAATTAATTAATTAATGAGCCCTTGAAAAACAAAATATTTATAATAAAATTTGCAGGCAGCATGAAGAAGTGACATATGCAACTGGTGTACAGCGGGCGTGGTGGGGTAGGTTTAGTTTTCTTGTTTGATTAATCCACAATTTTATAACACTTGGAAATCATATAGACAATCGCTTTCAAGTGGTAGTCTCTAACGTCCACATCGAAAGGGAAAATAAATATATTTTTTTAAAAGAAATAACTGTAGATCTTATTTGCTTATTTATTTTATTTATGATAGTGATCAAAATAATTTAGGAAAAAATAATGAAAATTATAGAAGTTCTGAAATTATGGCAAAAGAGAAGGAGCATAAAATCTAAGCATATAAAACATTGGAATCTATACACAATCTGATATCCAGCGATGCAATAATTAGTGCCTTTGCAAAACAGCTTAAAAAGGGCACTGCTCAGAGATCTCTCTCATTTCTCAGGTTATTGCCACAAGGTTTGGGGGACTTGCAAAAACTCTTATGTTACATCTCTCTTTCGATCATTCTCCGGTTCTTTCGTACGCGAAATTTCAATTCTGGACTCAAATTATCGACTGCGATGGGGAGTAGTTATTTTGGGGAGCCAAACATGGGAGGAGGTGGAGGAGGTTCTTCTTCTTCTTCTTCTTCTTCTTCGTCAAGGAAAGGAAAGAAGAGTAGTTCATCAGATAAGCCAAAGCAACCTCAAAGAGGGCTTGGAGTTGCTCAATTGGAAAAGATCAGATTACATGGCCAAATGGGTTGCGCTTACCATCCCTCCCTTCACTCTCCGTACTCCACTAATTTCAATAGCGTGCGTATATTCTCTATATTTTCTCAATTTATGAGCTATTATATATTCTGATAAGACTTCTCAAATTTGCGATGTGAATTTTTTTTCGTTTATATCGCTCTTACAATTTCTAATTATATGTATTTATACATGTAGGAGGAGCCAAGAGTGCAAACAACTTATTCATCAATACAATCATCATCTCTCTCTTCTTCTTCATCCTCTACATCTTCTTCTCTCTCTTATGGCTTCCAACCCAACATTATGGTACGCCGTCTCTTCTAGCTCTAGGTCATTCCGCATACATATCGTCAAAATTTTCCATTTTTGGTCTTTGATTTATTGATGTTTTATTAGCTAAGTCATGTCCAATATACTCTTCATATCTTTCGTCATCTGTAGCAAACACATCACATTGGTTTGAAATACTTAGAGCTAAATTCGAGCAATTCTAGTTTCTCTCCCGTTTAATTGGAAATGGAGACTTATTTTAGATATGGAAATCTTAACAAATCAATTGTGGATTGACTTTTTTAAATATAGAAATTTTCGTTATTGTTAATTTTTTAAATATACTTTAATTGGCTCCAAACCCTAGCTAGATTCTTGTCATAGAGAGCAATAAATCACAGTTTCTAAAACCAAATCCTCACCATCATTAGAGCTAGAGAAAGAAAAAATCAATATCCACAACAAAAAAAAAAATCGATCAAGTTTCATCAAAGAATTTGTTAAAAGATAGAGTAATTAATCATTTGTCATAAATAATTATTTATAAATTAATGGAATAGAATCAAATATTATTCTTGTGGATTTTGTCTTGAGATTCCTTAAAATTATCTGATATTTTGCAGATGGGGGTTGGTGAATATGAAAGAGCAAACATCATATATGGTGGTGATCATCATAATTCTCAACTCAGTACTACAGCAGCAAGGTATGCCTATATATATATATACACACTTAATTAATATTCTCTCTTGAATTTCTGTGACTTTTGTGAATTGATGTTCATCTTTCCCTAGCTCTCAAGAATATGTTTCTAATGTCCGGCATTAAAATTTCTTAATCTAGATGGGACGTCCCCCATAGTGCCATCTTAGACTCCCAACATTTTGTGCAACCAAGCATGACAACTACTAGACACCTTCTAAATCCTCCTCCATTAGAGGTACTTAATTATACGTCGTGTTATTAGTTTTGGAATTGTTTTTAACCGATTCTACAACATTTTCATATATATATATATATGGCATTGTGGTGTTGATGAACCCACTTTTTGATCTTGGTTTAGGAATCTCATCACAAGAAAAACAAAAAACATAGAAGTAGTTTAATGGGTTCGAGCAGTCAGAATTCTGAGTCAAGTGACACTCAAGAACTAGATTTGGAGCTCAGACTCTCACTTTAACCATATGAGTTTACAGTGACGGTACGTACATGCTTTTACTTGCAATTTCGAGCTGATCAAAATTGCAGCTCAAATTGATCAAGCAAGGCAAAATATTCAATTTTCATTTTCATGTGGGGAAGAAGATAGAACTCAGGGCCGGTCATGTAGTGCAAGTTAATTTAATGACATTTTCTGCATAATACAATGATTAAATTTCTTCTTCAATTGTTAATTGCCAAGTAAATGATCGAGAAAGCCATTAATATATTGACCAGGTTCTTAATTAGTAAATATTAGTTCCATAACGATTTATAAAGCATAAATCTCCCGATTTCTTTAGTTGGAAGACTGTTCTTATTCTCTCTATTAGTCCTCGACCCTATTGTTCAATAGCAAACAGTAAGGCTTTTGAAAAGAACAAGATTAAAAAGGAATAATCGAGAAAGAAAACGAGCTAAGAAAAAAACGATTGTTAGGTAAAATTGAAAGTGACAACTTAATCTCGGGAAACAAATAATTTATTTTCATATATACGTATAAAATAATTAATTAATAATCGTCTTCAATTAACAATTGTCTTCTATCATAAATATAATATTAATATAGAACATATAAATAAACAGACGTAACACATAATTACTTTTTATACTCAACCTAAATCATTTTGTATTCCTATCTATTTGGCCAAATAAAATTCTTGTGGACAAATTCAAATTGAAATCCTTTTAACTTTGGAAAGTACGATACCTTAATTATGATTATATATCAATATATATATATATATTGTGAGTAAGAAAATCTTGCTTATATATACTAATTAAGTACTGATTCCTTTTCAGCTTTTTTTTTTACCATATCGACTTCGAAGCACGTTATCAATTATCCTCTTACGTATATTTTTATCAATGAATATCATATTTGCAGTAAAAAAAAAAAACCCAATTACACTGTGATATGGAATCTTGGATTTGGTCACTAATTCAAGCAATTTTTCAGATAAAAGCTGGTAATTAAGATCAAGCATCTTATTCAGATCTTCCACGATCTTACACCCAAGATTTTCTCGACGTTTATCAGTGAATATATATATATATATAATGACATGGCATTTTAGATGTTTTATTTGAGGATTTAAGTGGCTGTTAGTAGTCGGTATGTGGCAATTTTTTTTTAGATCAGGCTGAAAATGCATCGTCAACGTACTGTACAATTTACTCCGACATCCTAATTCCTTTAAAAAAACAAAAATAACTTCGAGCAAGAATATATATAATCGGGCTGTTAAAAGCTAGAAAGTATCTGCGGCACACTACCAAATTCCCAGTAACTTAATGGGTAAATTCACAGAGGAAATTAATAATTGTTGGTAAAGTTGATGCAAAATTTATTTAGAGTGAACTGACAGAAATGGAATCTTGAATCCCCTAACGTTGTAACATCGTGCATGTATATAGAGCCGAAACTTCCTGATTGTTTTGCTGGTTGGAAGAATGTTTTTATTCTCTATCTATCTATTGTTCAATATATATATATATATATATATATATATATATAACATCTTTTGAAAAGAAGTTTAATAAAACCTGTTAATAATTAAGCTGGTAGGTAAAAGTGAGAGTGACAACTTATTAACATCGGTTGTCAAATGATTTACTTTCACGAATAGTTAATTATATTTTTTTATTATAATTAAGCTCAAATCAATACAGAACATATAAACAGAAAGACTTACTTTTTACGCTCAGCTTAAATCATTTTTTGTTCCTATTTGGCTAAATAAAGTTGTTGCGGCCAAATTCAAAATGAAATCCTTAACTTTGGAAAGTATCTTATCATTAATTACTTACTTCTGATTATTCCTCTGCGATTTTTCTTTACCTTATTGATCCATTTTGAAGCATATTATTATTATCATGTTTGTTCGTATATTTTCATTAATGAATATCATTATTTCGATTAGAAAAAAAGGCGATGCGCGCAACTTAATTACAAGCAATACGTACTGTGATATGGACTCTTGGTTTGATCTCTATAGTTCATGAAATTTCGCTTCTAAAACTGGTAATTAAGATCAAGTATATATCTTCAGATCTTCCATGATCTTATTTTTTCCAGGTTTATCAGTTAATATATATATATATAGCACGATGACATGGCATTATTAACAACTTCAATGAAGATATATATCTCTATTATTAAAAAGTTCAGAGAGCTAAAAAATTTCACCAAAATTTTCTGACAAAAATAATATGTACTCTTATATTCTGAAAAAGTATCTACAGCAAAGTCCCAATGAATAACTTATTGGGTAATCTCACAGAGGAAATGAATAATGGTGGGCAAGCTTGATATATGTGTGTTACCCCAATCTCCTACAAAATTCACAGTGAATTGACAAAAGCAGATTCTTCACTCCATTAACGTTGTTTAGCATGAGTTAAAAGTTAATTATGTGTTGATAATTTAACATAATTTAATTTACGTACACACGTGGAATATAAATACCGACTGTCCATTGCAAATTTGACACGCTAAAAGCAATTATTGTTTAATCTCACCGACCAATGAATAGATTAGTAGACAGAAAGAGATGACTAAGTACTAAGTGTACGATCGAATTCCATCACCAGAAAAAGGTAGGGCCAAGTAACAAAATCAAGTGAAAATTCAAATATATATCATCGATCGGTAATTAGTGTTCAAGTAGTATGTGGCTAGCATTTGCCAAACAATACATGGTTAAATTAGTCTTTGGTTTCAGGCTCATCTCAATTGGTCAAAAATAAGAAAAATTATTTACCACAAAAAACATAGAAATCGAAGATTAAATTACAATTACAATTACAATTAACTTTGCAATTGTTAATTATGCATTTGTTCATGATTAACCCATTCTCATAATTACTTGTCTTATCACCCCTTCTAAAGGGTCAAGAGTAATCTTCTATTTCTCATTATTTAAATTAAGATGCGTCCAACTGTTTAAACTATGGTGCCGACCTTCTCTTCTATTAAAAAATTAATAAAAAAAAAAGGAAAAGGTGTCAACCATATATATATATATAGAAGAATACTTGTATCACACTCTAATAATATATATATATAGAAGAATACATGTATCACACTCTAATAATACCTTCTTGTAATATCCTTTCAATGTATCAAATTCTTTTTATATATATATATATCATAATCAACAATTGCTTATTTTCTAAATCACTATGTCAAGATCATTTTTGTAAAAAATTAACAACGTTGGAAATCATTTAGTCATTTGTGTATACAAAGTTGGTCCAAATGTCTGAAGGTTCAGGGAAAAAATAGAAAATGTGCCATCAATTCACACATCGAACCATTAAAAACATAAATTTTATGGAATGATTAATTCATTTTTATATTATAAGGCCTCGTTAAAACCTAGTTAGGGAAAATTTTTTGGGACAAAATCCCCAACAAAGAAAAAAGAAGGCCTCATGTCCAAAACATTAAATTAAAAAATTATATATTTATAACTTGTATATGGATGAAAATGTCCAAATTTAAGACTATTAGACTACAACTTTCATATTCAATACAAGCATTTAACCTTCATAAAAAAATACAAACATTTAGTCTTCAAATAAGAGCTCCACTATTTAGAGAACTTGACCGACATCAAACTTACATACTCTTATATTATTTATTTATTTGCATGATTTATGTATATATATATATATATATATATTAATTTTGGACTTATTTTGGGCCCCGACATATGCCCTTTGGGCCCCCTCCCCCTGTGGCCGGCTCCGCATGTGTATTGACAGGACCCGTCCCAACTGGACGTCAAAAACCGTACCCGGTCCTGCTCCCGTCTGACAAGTCAACTGAAAGTCCGAAACTACCCTTCAGTACCTGCCAGACAAGGGAATTTTTGCGCATGTGCCCGCACATACCTCCACCTCTGGAATAGCCTCGATCAACGCGCCACGACCTGAAGGGTTAACAAAACAGAAAAGGTGTGAGTGGACAAAAATGACCTCTTATAAAAACATTTACCAAATACATTCTTACCCTCCAGTTTTCACAAACTTGCATGCATATCGTAAAACATGAGTAATAGTATGAAATCATTCAAGTATGAACAGTGAACCGATAAAATCAAAACATATTTTCTCATGGTCCACAAAAACTCATGTTCACCAAATCAGTTTAACATCTCAAAAAGTTCACAGTTTCTTTAAATCATTTTAACCGCTAAACCACGGTTTCCTCAAAATCATTTTCCATAATCCACGAGACTTATTTCCATATCCTGTTGCTTAGAGTCACGTTTATCCCTGCAACGCGTGCATATCAATAGGCTCAAGGACCGCTCAAAATCCGAGCATCCGCTGTTGTGAACACATCATCAGTCAGAAATCCGTCGCTGGGAAAAACCTCACCAGCCGACGATCCGGATCTCGTGAACACATCACTTACCGATCCATATAATCCAGCACATCTGATCTGAGTCAAGCCTCCCTTGGGCTGCAAGACAAAGATCGTGCTACGTGACCTCTTCGGGGTAAACACTTCCATCCCGAAGGCGAGCGTTATCTCCAGGGTGCACTCCGGGGAAAAACATATTTTCTCCCGAAAGCCCTAAATATCCGCAACATATCACCATCACCAAAAACCAGTGAAAAACAGTTGCATTAAAAACCAAATCATATATCAACACAGGGTCTCAGCCTCAAGTCCCGATTTACTTTATAAATCCGAAAATCATCAATATCATCATGTCATCACATGGAAATACAATTCCAACCAAAATCACAATTCCATTGGGTCTCAAGCCCAAAATATCAATATCACGTAAATCCGTGCAACTATAAATCCGAGTTGCCACGATCACGTAAATCCATGATGCCACGATCACGTAAATCCATGAAATCAATCACTGACTCATAATCCGAGTCCAAATATCATTTTCAATTTCCTGACTCATAACCCGAGTCAAAACAACATTTTCAATCCGGGCTTAGCCCAAAACATCATTTGCACGTTCCTCGTAAAACGTGCCCGAAAGACTGATTAAAATAATCACAAAATCACGAGGATACCAAAAATCATCAAATCCATCAAATTCACATGTAACTCCAAATCCGAGTCAACATCATTATTTACTTGGGTTCTCACGCTCACAATATCATTTTTAACCAATTTCATGATTTCTCGAAAATCGTGCCAGAATATAATAATATAATAATCACAAAACTGAGAAATCACCGAATTGAAATACCAATCATGCCAAAGAATATCAAATCATATAATAAAGCATTTTAAATCATATATGCATGCATCACGGTTAGAAAACAAAGTCCACTCACACACACCGTTCAAAACGGTTCGTTTCCGAGCTGCACGTTTTTCCGTAAATTCTGGAAATCACAACTCCTGCCCAAAATCATTATAGAGGGTTACTAACATCTCAAAATACTTCATATAATTTCCCCCAAATTTTTCCGAAATTTAAATACGTATTTTAAAAGTGAAACAAAACTTCGGATACGCGGAACCTTATCGAAACAATATCCGATTTCATCGAAATCAACGTCAAAATGTTCGTTACACTGAGAGGATCAAAAGTCATGTTGACCTCACCTTGAGACTAGGCCGGACGCGCCCTCACGCGCCGCCGTGAGTGGCTGCGCGTGAAACCCACGCGCCAGCTACAGTGCTGTTGACAGGACCGCCCCCGTAAGGGGCATCGATAACCGTGCCCGGTCCTGCTCCCGTCTGGCAAGATGACTGAAAACCCCAAGTTATCCTCTGTACTTGCCAAACCAGGGATAGCCACACGTACTTGCTCATGCCTCCGCCCCTCGTACTGTAACGACCCGTCCCGAATATCGGGATTTAATAATATTTAATTATGATTTACTAATCTGGGATTAGTTGGGTGATTTCGGACGAATTGTGCAAAATGACCGTTTTGCCCCTAGGCGTGGGCAAAACGTTGACTTTTATTTCGCATGGTCAAATGGACTTTGACCGATGACCGTGACGTAGTTCGGGACGTCACGAGTTCATAGACTGGCGGCACGTTCGATTCCGACGTTCGTGGTGAAAGTTATGATGTACGGAAGTGCAAGGGCATTTTCGTAAGTTGGCATATTAGGGGCCAAATGTTGACTTTTTGACTGGGAGGTCCAATGGACAAGGGCCAAGGACCGTTACGTAGGTATCGTCGATACGAATCCAACGACAGGTGGCATGCCGAAATCGGAGATTCGACGACGAAGTTATGGTCAAGGAAACGAATTTGCGAACCGAGGCTCCGATTAAAATAATAATATAATAATGAACAGTAACCAGTGACTGAACACACTTGGATGAGTGACAAGTGTCACTCATCCCTTAATTTCAGGCATAAGACCAGGATCCATGTTTTGAGGGAACATTATGATTATGTTTTATTAATTAATTATGTTTAATTATTGTTTAATTTCCATTAAACCTCTTCTAATTTCCTAACCGTGTACTACCCAAAACCACAATTCATTCCACCCTTAATCTCCTCTCCATCAGCTGATCTTGAGTGTGCAAATTGGAGACAATTCAGAGACGGATTTAGTGAGGGAAACACGAGGGATTGAGGGGGACCGTAGAACTGGAATTCGGAAATTTGATTTTTGGGAGGGAAATTCGAATTGGGAGAATTAGGCCGTGAGGATCGCAATTGAGCTCACATTCAGCTTCCTGGGATCACAACGATCATAATTGTCGAAGAAACGAGATGAATTGGTGTCGTTTTGGCTCTGATCGAGCTTGGTGACAGAGGAAGAAAATCGAGGTTGAGTCGTGATCGTGGAGTGTTTAGACTACGGAATTGAGTTGGGGGAAATGCTTAACGGAGTCCATGGAAGCTTCTGGTTGAATCAATTTAAGGAAATCAATTGGAATTGAAGGAATTCCATGAACGAACAGTAACCGGAGTGTTCTTGGTGTTCATCATCGAATCGTGGAATTGTAGGTAAGGAATGGTGTAATTGAGTTTACAGAACTTAAATTGAATTTAAAACGAAACCAACTGAATGATCAATTGTAAGATTTAGGGTTGAATTGATGGACTTTGAACCGGGTCGTCTCGCGGGCTGTTTGGACCCGTTTACCAGACATACGGGTTAGGCTGGTGACACTGTAGCAGGCGCGTGGCTTTCACGCGCAACCACTCACGGCGGCGCGTGACGGCGCGTGGGCACGAATCTCGAGGTGAGGTCAACATGACTTCTGTCCTATTTAATGTAACGAACATTTTGGAATTGGTTTCGTGTCGATCGGACACCGTTTCGTTATTGTTCGGGATGTCCGAAGGTTTTAAATCAAGTTTAAAAATACTTAAAAATTAGGGAAAATTACGGGACTTGAATAGGATGGTAATGATGAGGTTAGTAATCCTCTAATGTGATTTGAACAGGATTGGGAGTCCCGGTGATAGTGGTGTGGCCGGGAAGGCCTATGGCACGTGTATCGAGGCGCTCGGTTAAACGGTCTGTGAGTGGACATTGGTTTCATAAATTCGATGCATGCATAACTGTTTTATGATTGTTATAATTATGATTAAATGATTTACTTTGGATATCGGTGAATTTAAAGTGATTTCACGTATTTCGAGGCGATTTACGTATTTGCACGTAAATCGAGGTTTTCTGGATTTGCACCGATTTCCATAAATATGGTTGGATATGATTTCATGAAACGGTTACGAACTTGAATAATGTAAAATCGGGCCAGGGGCCCAGTTAACTTGTGAAATCGGGCCAGGGGCCCAGTTGATTTCTACATACGATTGCGGGTCGGGGACCCTAAAATGGAATTGAATAAATGTTTCCTGGTTTACATTTTATATATGTTCACATGCTGGAATCTATAAATGGTTTTGATGATATTTCGGTTATGGCACGTTTCACGGTATTTGGGCATGAGACCCGTTTGATGAAACGTAACGAATGGTTCGGATTTTATCTATGTATACCTATATGTTTTGCATGTGGATATCTATAAAATGTATTTGGTACTGCACTGTATAGATCCTTCCATATTATATTGTCTCCTCCGGATGAGGTACCCCGGAGAGGTCACGGACGTCTAGTACGTCCAGCGTCTATGACGCTAAGCATCGGGGATGCTGTACCCGAACGGGGTTCGGGGATTGAACTCGGAAATTGAGACCCGAGTGGCACGCGTAGCCTTGTGATTATGACCTTATTGACGTCAGGGACGTCAGACATCAGGGATGTCGGATTGGAGTGTATAGTGCAGTGGCTAAAATAATGGTTATGGTTTATATTATATGCCTTATAGTTCATATTACTGGATTTATGAAACAACTCTTGGATTTACTTTTGGAAATTGAAACTATGCTTTGGTTTCCGGGCTAAGGCCCTAATGGTTATTTCTAAATAAATATGGGATTATTGGTTTTGGTGCATGCATATGATTTTACTGAGGGGCATAAATGTCTTATAAATGTTTTAAGCAGACCTGTTTATTTTCGTCCACTCACAGCTTTTGTTTTCAATGCCCTTCAGGTTGATTCCGGATACGACTGCAGCAGAGACTTGAGCATCGCACACCTCCTCCATCGATCCTTACGCACTCTGGAAGCCCGTCTGGGCAATGGCAATCGGTTATCCCTTGTCTGACGCCTCTTGTCAGACGGGAGCATGATACATTCCATGGTAATCCCGGGGGGATTGGGATGGGTCGTGTCACGTACTGCCTCGAACAACGCGCCACAACCTGGAGGGTCAATAAAAACAACCAAAAGGTGTGAGTGGACAAAAATAAATCAGTTTTGCAAAACAGTTACCACGAACGTTTTTACCCTCCGCGTAAAAACCAATGCATGCATACAAAAATCATTTCGCAATCGGTTAACATTTTCCACATAAGAAAAACTGTGTATCAAATTCCAACATAAGGAAAACTCGTATGACTCTCAAAATCATTTTTACCTTTCCCAACCATCGGGTCTTAGCCCACAGTCATAGATACCGGGCCTCAGCCCAAAACCACAAATCAACCAAATGCACAACATGATCCAAAACCATCAACCACATACCGGGCCACTGCCCAACTCAACCGAAACATCAAAAATCATCGATAAATCATAAGTCAATCATTTTGCTGGATAAAAAGTGCGCCCGAGTCTTTAAACTCAAAACCATTCGCATAAACAGGCCTTCCCGGGATATCAACGAGTCTTTAAACTCAGAACATACTCAATAGGCCTCGGGGGTATCACAGTAACCGAGTCTTTAAACTCACGAGTCTTTAAACTCATTAAGGGCCCTCCCCCGTCATCAATTAACCGAGTCTTTAAACTCAAAACGTGCTCCAGCAATAGCACCGGGTTTTTAACCCAAAACAGTTTTCAAACACAACAACGGGTCTTTACCCCAAGCAGTTTTCAACGGGTCTTTAAACCCCAAAACAGTTTATCAATCACGACAACGTGGGATCCATCTCAAAATCACATTTTTCACAACAGGACGCATGGTCCGAATTTCCACATTCAATTCTCCAAATCATACTTCACAAACATGATCAAATCATTAAACACGGGGCATGTACAATCATGCCAAATCTTAAGAGGCACACCTGGAAATGGGGACCTTGGAAACTAGAAAGAGAGTTGCTCACCCACATGTGGAGATGCGTCACAATTCAACACTTGCCCTAAGAGCATATCTAATGGGAGAGGGGCTAAAGATAAGATTTAGCTCCTCAAATGGTACTATTCATAACATCTTGCCCAAGGCAAGACAAGATTTAGTATTTCTAATAGGGAGGGGTAAGAGGCAAGAATTCAAATTTTTAATTGAATTATTTTCATAAAGATTAAATTATATTTGAAATACAATTTAATTATACTTTATTTTATTTAACTTATATGAATATATATATAAAAAAAATTAAACATTATCATAATGAAGAAACTTTATTTTACTAAAATTTAATTTACATCAAAATTATTAATAAGTCTAATAAAATATATTATTATCCATTTAAATTGAAAATTAAAATCAACTAGTGAGGAGGGGTGAACTAATATTGATCATTCTGAGGCTGATAATCACCTTCTTGATCATTTTAAGGGTGATAATCACCTTATTCATGATTTTCATAATAGTTATCACTAAGATTACTTTCTTGTCCATTTGTGATTGTCAATTGCCTTTTTTTCTCCAGTATTTTTATTTGTTTGAACTCATCTTTTCGGTATCCTTCTCCATAATTCTATCTTCTCGTTCTATTTGTCTTTCTTTCTCTTTTCGCAATTCCAATGCTTATTCAAATTGTAATGCCTTTGCATAATCTTCATATATTTACTTCCTCAATGTCGCATCTTCCAAATTTTGCAATGCAATGGCCTCCATGGTGGCATACAATCGATTATTATCAATCATATGTAACTTTCCCTTTCTCCGAGCTTCTTTTGATTGCTTCCTTTCTGAAAGTCTTACAGAGGA
This sequence comes from Prinsepia uniflora, assembly GCA_032719365.1. NCBI lineage: Eukaryota > Viridiplantae > Streptophyta > Magnoliopsida > Rosales > Rosaceae > Prinsepia > Prinsepia uniflora. The sequence continues at coordinate 8,732,565 of CM064876.1, read as the reverse complement.
ACTTATATTGACTTCGGGATTTTCCTTTTCCTCATCTTTATTCAAATTAATTGAATCTTCAAGTGGTGATGAGTAAAATGGAAATACTTGACTTACTTCAGATTCTCTCTGAGGTGGATCATTTAAATACTCACAATCTTTACGTATCTCCCAACAATGATGAAACATAAATTGCGAATTCATTTTTTTCTTTATAATAGACCTTAGTTTATATCAGCTAAACATATAGTCAAGAACAATTGATTAATTTAAAATATAAATTGTGCACAATAATACTACATTCATAAATTTACAAATTCTCACCTCATCCATCTAATTGGCACCGCTAGGATGAAAATTTGCAGCTTGTTTTCAAGCTCTTTGCCACTCTTTGAGCATCGGTCGTAATAGTTTCGAACTCGTACCCAGAATGAGCTGTTTGTTTGATCCACTCCTTCAATTGCATCTGAAGTGACAAATACCCAAGTTTTGCATAACATAACTTCTTCCTCATTTGACCATTTATGATTTAGTGCCATATTTAAAGGAATGAATATTAATTTCATGTGGATATTTAAATTGTCATATTAACAACCATAATAATATAATAATATTATAAGTATTAAGTTAGACTTTAATAATAATAATAATAACAATAATAATAATAATAATAATAATAATAATAATAATAATAATAATAATAATAATAAAAACATACAACTATCAATTTAAATTGAGAAAAATATAATAACCAACAAATATATATAAACAAACAAATAAATCAGAAGAAAAAAGCTGAAAAAAAATGTTAATAAATATAAACAAATAAATCAGAAAAAAAAAATGTTAATAAATATAAATATAAACAAACAAATCAGCAAAACAAAATGTTAATAAAATGAGCAAAACACACTCTTTTGCCTCTCCTTTGTTTGTACAAAGGGAGAGTTCTCGACTCTCTCAATTATTCTCGAACGATTGAAACACAGAGAGGGGCGATAGACGGAGAGGATCGAGGGAGAGCGGTCGAGAAGGGAGAAGACACCGGTCGAAAAAGAGAAGTCGAGAAGGGGAGAGACCGTGAGAGCCGTCTCTGAGGCCATCACAGTTGTTCTACCGTTCAAGAGTCATTGATTGCTTCGAGCAGACGATCGGGCGTCGATAGGTTCGAGGGATTCGCAAGGTTCCAGCGACGATGGTGAGGCCTTCGACTGGTTCGAGAGGTTCAAGAGGTAAGTGGGTCATGTAATTTGTAGGCAAATGTGTTAAAATCATATAGTGATTTATTATTTTTTTTCCCCAAATTGAACATCCGTGTTTGCTGTCCAATTTTGGTTTTTTCCCAATTTCTATTCATCCGTGAATTGTAGCATATTTGGATTGTTGTGTGTTGATTGCATTATTTTTATTCATCCGTGATTAAATAATTTTCATTTTTTCCCAATTTCTATTCATCCGTAATTTTGGCCCTAATTTATGTTCAAATTGAATTATGGATTTATGAATTCTTGGATTTTGATAGTCATTTCTAAGTTTTCTAGTTGAATGTTGGTTGTGATGAGCAAAGTAGTCGTTGAGCTACTTTTTGATGGGTAGGCCAACTACCTTGCCCAGACATGAGGGGAGGCCAAAATAGCCCCAGAAAAAACCTTGCCCAGACTATCCTCCCTTCCGTTAGAAACTGAAATTTGAAGGTTGTGGACTAGTTGTTGCCTAGCCCTGACCAAATTTCACCCGTTAGACTTGCTCTAACTTATTAGTTATATATATATATATATACATATAACAAATCGTTATAATAACGTTATTTTAAATGAATCACACACTATTATAAATTTTTTAATTTTTTTAAGTACAAATAAATGAATAATAAAATTATTTATCATCGTAATAACATCTCGATCCTTTTCATATAAAATTCTCTTAAGGTCCTGTAGGAAAATATTTTCTTAAATCATGACTTGGAAATGAAGCATAATATTAATGCAATTGTCCTCATTGTCTCCTCTTTTGAAATAACCCAATCACAAAACCAACATCCCCAGTGCTCTCATGATCTATCTTGGATATCATTTCTGATCTTCTATCATTTAATAATCAAAGATTTGTGATTACCATAATCTTCAACTTTAAATTCTAATAATTCAAACTATAATATCATGTTGAAATTTTGCCTAACATAAATACTTTAAAATACATATATTACGTCATTATATATATATATATATATTGAATATTTGATTCTTTTTATTACACGGAAATTCTTTCTAACATAAATATTTTCAAATACTTAAATCAAATTATTATATATATATATATATATTCAATATTTGATTCTCTATATTGCACGGAAATTTCTGTTCGCTTCAATTTTTTGCCCCTGACCTTCCAATTGAATATTTTCAATATCATGCAATTGAATATATTTCATGTAAGTGAAATGATCTAAGTTAACCATAAATTGCGGTGAGGTTGAAAAATTGACACCCCGAGATAGTGAATATTTCCTTGTGCCTAATTAATGGGAGTTCAAAATTCACTTAGAGCACATTGTGACTAGAGATAATTCATACCGTAAATAAAGAGACTTTTAAATATAGGAACATCTCATAATATTTAACACGAAAAATGCTCAAAGTTGAATCAATTTATGCCGAAAATATGCAACAAAGTAGTCTTCCATTCTCACCTTCGCTTTGCCATCAAATTATTAAAAAGATTAAAAAATTGAAATATGTTTATATTTTTTTCTTTCCTTTCCACGTGTTAGACACTTTTATAAATTGGCACCCTTAAAAGTTTTTTGTTTAAAAAATTAAATAAAAAGTATAATAGTAATGATGTCATCTTCATTGTTAAATTCTGCTCTTATCCTCTCATATTTATTTACTAATTACTATGGTGTTGATGAATCAATGGAATTTGCTACTTTGTTTTGTAAAGTATAAACCTTTTTGGTTTGCTTGCATGCATGCATGTGGTCATATTGTCATTTTATATAATTTACTTCTTATTTTGTGCGAATATTAAAATATAAAAAAAATTAAAAATATAATTTTGATTCGACAATTATCATTCACTTCTTATATTATACTGTAACGTTCTTTAATTAATCACCTCATGTACATTCCTCTCATATTTTGAACTGATGATCTTACCCAAAAAAAATTGAGATTAAATATTACTAAATTGAATCATCATTGACAATTATTAATTATGCATTATGTACGAGAGATATTAGTTATTCGACATATTTTACTCATTTTCGTATATGACTAGCGAAATGCCCGCGATGCTGCGGTATTTTTGAAAATTATGAGAAATGTTATTGAGAAGACATTCAAATAATTAAAACCTGAAAATTTTCTACAACTAAGAATATTTTGAAATGCGTAGTTTGCTCTTATCTTATTCTTCAATCAATTATACAACTGTTCTTATGGGAAAAAACTAAAACCCACATGGTGTTCTCCAAGTGCTGCAAAAAAAAGGTCTTGCTACAGACTCGAGAACAAAAACTATCACAACTATCTACAAAATTAAGTAGGGTTTCAATATATTTACAATCACATGAAAGAAATATTAGAATTTGAAGCATCCTTTGGACAACCAAATAGTGATAACAATTTCAACAACTTGAATATCATACACAAAATGTGGAGGCGACAGCTACGAAACGAAAAAAATTAGATGAAGAGAAAACAGAGAGATGGGAAGAAACAAATTATGAACTTGTAAAAACACAACAGTTTATTGTAAAGGTGAAGGTGATCTTGTTGTTGTTCAATCTTTCCAAACAATCAACATATAAACTAATCAACTTATTATGGAACCAAAGCAGAATAGTTTAAAAGAAATTTGAAGCGAACAATTTAATAGAATTATAAATCGAATAAGGAAGACCTAAATCCTTCATGTAGTTTGTCTTTCCTACAGTGATTGCAAGGGAACCAAAACGGAAGAAAAAAAATTGGAGAATAAATTGGAAAAAAAGCTCGAAAACCAAAAAATGTTTTTTTAACCGTTCCAAGAAATCAACATGCAAAAGGGTCAGAAAAACCAATATATCAACAACAATTTTATGAGATTTAAAAATAATAGAATAAGAGAAAACAATAAACTTAAATCTAAATGATATTTGGAAGAAAACATTACCTTAAAAAATTTCCTAAAACTAGGATTTTTTTTCTTCGCCATTCAAAAGGACTAACCTGCAAAAGTCAATAATACTGGATGATTAAAATGTAAGCATATATAGAGAGGTCAAATCGGAGAAAACATAGTTGGACTATGAATTTAGAAGAGGGATTTTGGTGAGGGTAGTGTACGGTGGTGATGTTTTTTGTTTACATTTGCATGTGCAATTAAAATAATTTGTGGACAACCTCATATGTTTCTTCTTTGGAAACCAAACGCTGGACTCAAATCTACAATTTTCAGAACAATCACAAAAAATAAATTAAGGATATTTCAATTTGAAAGAAAAAAGAGATGCATCTCACATTCTTGAGGAAAAAGCCAAAACTAAAACTACATCTCCCACTAAGCTTTACCTCGTGATTTTTCTCAGGATTTTATAAAAACTCACTAATTTTTTGTTGAAACAACATGCAAAAAGTTGAAAATTATTCTAGTAAATACTATTTTGAAGATATTGCATAATGTTAATTCTTGAAATGAAAAAATCATAAAGCTAACTACTACTTCATGAATTAAAAAAAATCATAATCAGTGAAACGATTTTGGTAAAACTGAAGATAAAATCAAATGCAAGAGGAATAGGCAAAGAATTACCAACCTATCAGTCTGTCTGTCTTTTGCCATAGGTTGAGGGTTGAAGCCACAGTAACCAAATCCTACGACAATCAGATGACCTACGGACCCAACAAAAAAAGAGAGTTAATCAATGTTTATCAATTTAATGAATACACAAAGAAAAAAGGTTCAGCCATTATTGTTCAATCCTTCAAACAACTCAAAATGGAATTTCAGTAATCCAATTTTATTGTAGATCAGCTTCCTATAAACATTAAATGAAAATTTTCTGAACAAAAGACTACGATGTTTTAGGTCGTTCTCACTTTTGAGTCCCTTTCTTGTCCTTTTTCATCGCTGCATAAAAATTTAAGAGAAGTAAGTTGACAACCAATATCTAAGAAAGCAATGTCAAAAAACAGATAATTAATAGGGAACTGCCCTTCCAAATTTGATTGAGAATGAAATAAGACCAATGCATATATAGTCAAATTTGAAATGGATATAATTAACTAAACAAATATTCCTGATTCTTGTCCCCTTCTATCCCATCCAATATTCCTTAAATATTTTATTTTAATTAAACAAATATTCGTGATTCTTCTCCCCTTCTATCCCATCCAATATTCCTTATATAATTTGATTAACGGGACCAATATCTCATTTCAAATTTAACTATACATTGATAAATTCACTTGAAAGCAGAGAAACTACCTTGTTCACATCAACATCTTTTCTCAAAGATTATGGTCGTGTTTCACTCAGAGTAGTGCATCGGCTTCAGCTATGTCTCAAACTCTAAACCGAACCCCTGGAATTTGTCATTAACATAGAGTTTTCAAACAAACTAAAACCAGAAATTAAAATTCGAATGGGAAAAGAAAAAGTTGACCGTGATGTAGGATTGCCGACGAAAAAATATGAAAACAAATATGTTATAAATGCTGCTCATTCCCCCTCCCTTGACTCCAAATCAGCTCAACAGACGTAATCCAAAGAACAAAATCTGATAAAATCATCTACCATTGTCATGTTTGTAACGACCCGTCCCGAATTCCGAGATTAGATTAGTAACTAATCAAGGAATAGTGAGGTTAATCCGTGATTAGTTGAGCGAAATCGGACGAACGATGCAAAATGACTGTTTTGCCCCTGGTCGTGGGTAAAATGTTGACTTTTGACCCGGGAGGTCCGATGGCCGAGGGCCGAAGACCGTTACGTAGATCGGGTCGATACGAATCCATAGACAGGCGGCACGCCGAAATTGGACTTCGAACGGGAAAATTATGGGTCACGGAAGTTCGATTTCACTATGCATGCATTACGAGATGGGGATAACGTGGTGATATCTGATTGGGCAGATATTTTAGTGGGACCCATGGATGAGTGACAAGTGTCACTCATCCCATTGGTGGCTTCCCCAAAAAGTGGATCTAAACCATTAAAATATTATTATTTTATAATTTTACCCACTTCTCATCTCCACCCTTCTATATTTCTTCCTTCCATCCTGGCCGTCCATTTTTCCCTTCTCTGTACCATCATCAGCCATCACCCCCTTCATTCCCCATTCCAACCCGATCTCCCATTTTCCCTCTCAAACAAGCACGACCAACTATGCTCCCAACCCTCAAACTCAATCCTTTGCTTATGAAACCTGAAGGAAAGATAGAGAGGGAGGAAGAACGAGTTGAATGGTGGCTACAACACGAGCCGCCGTGGATGGCGGAGGTAAGTGACCCGAGGACCCCTTTTTAGTTTCAAAAATTGGAAACTGAGATTTAGAGGTTTTTAGTTAATTCTATTAATAGGGACAACTTTATGGTGATCTAAGAGGAAGCTTGGGATTAATTTTGAGGGCTGGGACGGCCGGAGGCCATGGCGGTGGAGGTTTGCAGGTGGTTGGTTCATTCTTCAATCATGGAGATTTGGGAGTCTTGGTGACGATGATTGGCCCGGGAGAGCCGTATGACACGCGTATCGAGGCGACAGCTCGGACGGTCTGTGAGTGGACTTTGTTTTCTAAATTGATGCATGCATAAATGTTTATTATATGTTTTAATACTTGTTTTGTGATGCCTTGAGTGCATTTGTGTGTGGTTACGTATTGGTACGTATTTCGAGGTTTCGGTGCTTATACGGGTTTGTATTTTTACATTGGTTTAAATGAAATGGTTTTGGATTTAAAAAGGATAAACTCGGGCATGAGACCCATTTGGTTTTGTCTCGGGCATATGACCCCATTGATGACCTACGGGTCTGAGTCGTGGTGGCGGTAGGTGCTAGGTGTACGGCGACGGACGATACAACACTCGCCTCCGGATTGTGATGTGTTCCTTCCGGAGAGGTCATGATGCACGATCCATTGTCGGGCAGCCGAGGGAGGCTCGACTTCGAAGTGCTGACGGTTCAGGATATCGATCGGTGATGGGTGCACCATGATCTTGTGGTGGTCGCGTCGGTTGATTCGTTCACGGCGACATACCAGGATTAAGGGCGATCCTGGACGGATGGTTGCACGCACCACTACGATCGGAGTCGTGACTGACCCTGAGATATCGAGCACGAGACCCAGTTACTTTATGTTTATGTTTTCGGGTCGGGGACCCTAAATGAATTTCCAAGTTCATGACGGTTTATGGAGACCGGCATGAACCCTTGAAAGGTTTTATGGTTCATGATGGTTTATTGGGACCGGGGCATGAATGTTTTCGATATATAAATATATATATATATATATTCATATACCTTCCTTATTTGGATTGTCTCCTCCGGGGAGGGTCGTTGGCCTAGGTGGACCCCGGAGTAGTCACGGAGCACTAACTGAGTGGAGTCGCCCTCGTTGGGTACCTTACTCTCAGGAGGGCTTGGATTATAACCTCATGGAGGGTCATTTATCTACGGACATTGATCTGGGTGAACCCTAAGAGACTTGGGCTTTGAGACTTCGGGTAGCACGCGCGTGGCTTTAGAAACCATGACAGAATTGGTTATGTGATTTATATGTATATGCTATATGTTATATGATATATGATGTACAGGTTTTGAGCTGAGTCCCACATGGATTTGGGCAGTGGACCCTTGTGATTAGTTTCATTTACGTTTTTGGGCTAAGGCTCTAATGGTTCGGTAACTACTTTTCGAATGCATGCATACTTTTTAGTGAAGGGTACAAATGTCTTTATGAAAATATTTTTTTTATAAATTATTGTTTTGTCCACTCACAGCTTTTAAATGTTTTGACTGCCCTTCAGGTTGACAACGGATGCGGACTGTAGCAGAGACCGAGACATCACATACCTCCTCCGGATCCTAGCGTACTCTGAAGTCCGAGAGGGCTAAAGTCGGAATTTTCTTTGTCTGACACTCTGTGTCAGACAGGATCAGGGACGTCCCGCATTAATCCCGGGGGGATTGGACGGGTCCTCACAATGTTCTCTACATTACATTTTTTGTTTCTCGATCATTTTCTGCTTTAACAGCTCACACACCCCACCTCACAGTCCAGTGATCAAACAACTTAGTATGCACCACATAATATTAATGTGAGCTTGAATATGTCATTAGTTATTACTCATAGAATCCTTAGCCTTAGGAAGAATTTATTAGATCTTTGTTGTAAGTACTAATTAAGTAGTGACCGCAACAAAAAAGCCAAGGCATGTAATTTACCACCTTGCGCGCCATGATTCCTACAAAGTGCTCATAATAATATATAAGCATATCAAATCTAACGCAAGCAAGTTTGTCCTTCTATCCTTGAAAAATTGCACACATATGAATTTGCAAAGCATCAAGATTCAATAAATCGTCAAAAAAACCTATTTTAGTGGATGTGAATGTGCACAATGAAGGTACAGACATTAAAGAAATTAACGTACTGATGATTTATATGAAGGAAGAAACTACATATTCATCTATTTCGTACGTAATTAAATGTTGAAAGTAGAGCAATTTTCAAAAGTCAGAAAGAAATAAAAATAACAATCAAAGTTGTTATGTAATTCAATCATTCATCATCAAGTAATAATTACAAACCAAAATCAAAATTTGGAATATGAAGAAGCAAAAGATGACCAGAAAACATCTAAAACTATCAAAATGAAGGAAAAGTAAATGTAAAAAACAAAATGATTTTTAGACAACCAAGAAAATTGATGTTTTCTAGCAGCACATACTAGAGTCAGTGAAAACACCCAAACCAAAAAATTAAAACTAGTAAAATCAACTGGAAATAATATCAGGATGTCCAACCTATGCCAAAACAAAACCAAAGGCCAGCAAAAAAGATCGCAATAAGAACGAAATGAGCATACCAAATCAAAAATCGAAAATGCGAACAAAAATTTAAGAAAATAAGCTAAAGTAAAAAAGGTTGTTAAATCACTTTATTAAAATACAAATCAGGTAAAACCAAAGGAAAATACTATTAGAATGAATAATTAAGGCCAGAAATCAGAATGAAACTAAGACTAATAGAATAAAAACTAATCAGACTAATAGAATCAGAATGTCCATTCCAGTATCAGAATGAAACTAATGAGACTAATAGAATCTCAGCTGGAAATAATATCATAATGTTCATTCCAATTCATAATATAAATCATAGAATAAAAACTAAGACCACAAATGAGAATTTACCTTCAAAATCGGGAAAAATGAAAGGGAAAATCTTTTTCTTCAATACTTGCAAAAAAAAAAAAAGACTAAATAATATTAAATACGTCAAACTTAATCCAATAATGAAAGCAGTGAAAAATTAATTATATACATGAGAACTATATTTAAATACTGAACCAATATTTGGAATTGCAAACCACTAAAAACAAAAGCCATAAAAGCAAATACAATAGTTAGAAAGCTGGACAACATAAAAATATTCAAAAGAATGCCAACAAACATAAATAAGAGAATACTATTGCTAGTAGGGAAAGTAGAATGTCCAAGAAATCTTAAGAGGGAAGATATAAATCAAGTCATGATCATTGAAATCTATCAACTACATGGACGGAAACTCATCACCACCTACATTTTTTTGTTAGTTATAAAATGCTTTAAGATAGTTTTGAAAAACAGTTTTATGAATATATAATTAGTTTGTAAAGACTAATATGTATATATATATAACCCTAAATCCTAAATCCATCTTATTACTTATTCTGAATCTAGTTCAAAATATTAACCCTAAATCCTAAACCTAGTACAAAATATTAAGCCCCAACGATTATATCTATATATGTGACTCTAAATCCTAAATCCACCTTATTTTAAATCCAGTTCAAAATATTAACCCTAAATCTAGTGCATAATATTAAGCCCCAAAAATCATGGGAAAACCAATAAATAATCAAATTATATGGCGAAAATTATAGTATAATTGGAGAAATAAGTAATTAAATCAGTAGTAATAAAAAATGAAGAAATCGAATTGGGAAAAATGCTTAGAAATCGAAGGCACAAAGAGTGTTACCTACTAGATGTTCAAACCGAAATTATGTGAGCAGATTTTGCTCTTTCTTCGACAGGTTGAAGGGAAGCAACATACGGCTGTCGGTAAGGATTCGATGGTCAAACAAATGGGTGAACAGTGATTCGAAATTCCATGGTCGCTTGATTTCTAAAGAACAAAATGGGCAATGAAAGATTAAGAAGAGCAGGAAAACGATGGGCACAGGTTGGTGATGGTTGCTGGAAGTGTCAGCAAGGATTTGTGAAGGGTCGCTGGGTTTGTACAAAATAAGCAAATAGCGGCCGGAGTGAAACCCTATTATTATGGGAAGGGCATAATAGTTAATATATTGTTCATACACGTGTTAATAAGTGGGTATTATCATAAATTTACTGTTCATTTCACTGTTCAAGAAACATACCCCCGACATACAGATTTTAGTAAATAGTTAATTATAAATGCACAAACAAACCCAAGCGAGAGGCCCAATTAGACTTGACCCTCTTCAGCCCAACCCATTAGTGAATCTGGTTGGGCCTTGTTTCTTACCAAATACGTGGGTCCTAGAATCAAGGTTGACGAGATTCCGGTTCATATGGCCCAGCGTGGCAGATTCAAACCGGACCAGGCAGAGCCGAGAAGCTCGAGGTGGATTTTGCTTTGCCCCATCTTTAGAGCATGCAAACACTGCCACAAAGATAAGGATTTAAAGCCCCACCTTTCATTTTCCTCGCCTTACCAGAAATGACTAACCAGTAGACTCAATCGCCAGCAGAAAAACAAAAAGAAAAACCTTACAACACTCGCTCATAAACCCCTCTCCCTCTTGGGTTTGGCTCAATTTTGCTTCAAAGGTAAAAATTTCAACTGCATGAGCTAAATGGGTTGTTGAAATTTTACTCCTTTTGTGTGTTTGGATAAGTTTGCAATAATGGGTTGTTGAATTATGTTTGATTTTTATCTCCATCGCCAGTTTTCTTGGCTTTGCTTTTGGATATCATAACTGGTTTTCTATTTTTTGTGTGGTTATTCTGTTTGAAAAAATATTGGGTTCTTTAATGGTGGCTAGTGTTCTCACTTCACTTCACTATGTCATTGAAACGGAAGAAATTGCATGGCTATAGTTTTTTAATATGTCATTGACAATGCACACAGGATTGGGGATAATTGTTTTGTGACTGTTCAGTGTTCATTTTGATATGCTAGTTAGTTTGAAATTCAGATGGGATTGTAAGTTCATTTTGTAAATAGTAGGAATTTGGATGTTGATATCTATACTCTCTTTTTTCGTCGGCTGACTGATAATACTTAGCTAATTCAGATGGATTCTTTGTGGGAAAGTATCAACTATATATCTTTTAGTACTTGTAATATACTTTTGACGGAACCACCATATTCTCCTGGTTTGGGCTGTTAGCGTTTTCAATGTACTTTTTGAACCAACATCTCTCGCTCAATGGAATTCAATGGCACCGGCGAACTAGGTGCATTTGTTGGAATTGAGATGCTATCTACTTCATGCTCATAATTATACTAAAAATTTCCGGCTGCATATCAAATATCATTTTTCATATCGCTCAAAGATGGAATTTTTTGCTCTTGTTCATTGATTTGATATGCTGTGCAGGTGAGCAAGGAATGAAGGACTTATGTTAACAGAAGGCTTCAATTCTATTCTTCAAGTCAATATGACTCCTGTGATTCCGTATTCTATAAGCAGTGTCTCACGTATTCCTGGAACTCACTTTACTGCACGAAAGAACAATTCTTTAACAAAATTCAGCTTTTCAAGGAAATCCACGAGACATGCTCTATTCCCGCAGAGTTTTCTTTTACCATTTTCAACCTCTATGAAGTTGTTTCCATTGTACAACATCAGATGCCATGTACATCATAGATCTAGAATCCCTGTATCTGCCACAGGAACTGAAGTAACGGTTGAGGAACAAGATTCACCAGTTGCAGATTCTAGTGAAGTATTGGATAATTCTTCTGATGGCAGTCCTGCTACATCTCAATCAAGGCGTACCAAACCTGTTAGGAAAAGTGAGATGCCACCTGTGAATAATGAGGAGTTGGTACCTGGTGCAACTTTTACTGGAAAAGTGAGATCAATCCAGCCATTTGGTGCTTTTATTGACTTTGGAGCTTTCACAGATGGCCTTGTACATGTTTCACAGTTGAGTGATAGTTACGTTAAGGATGTTGGAAGTGTTGTTTCTGTTGGGCAAGAGGTGAAGGTGACATTAGTTGAAGCTAATACGGAGACGGGGCGGATCTCTCTCACTATGCGTCAAGGTGACAATGGCAGTAAGCCTCAGCAAATGAAAGAAGCTTCTGCTGGTGGGGATAGGGCTGGACCCAGTAGGAGGACTGGGCCAAAGAAAGGAGATAGGAGAAATGAGGTGAGGAAGGCTACTAAGTTTGTTCAGGGGCAGGACCTAGTGGGCACAGTAAAGAATTTGGCAAGGGCTGGTGCTTTTATATCTCTTCCTGATGGAGAGGAAGGGTTCCTGCCTACTTCAGAGGAAGCTGATGATGGATTTGCAAGTGTTTTGGGGGAGTCATCAGTGCAGGTTGGCCAGGAAATAAATGTCCGTGTCCTGCGTATTACAAGAGGACAAGTAACCTTGACAATGAAGAAAGAAGAAGATGTTCTAAAGTCGGACTCACAGGTCAGTCAAGGAGTACTCCACACTGCAACAAACCCATTTGTTCTGGCTTTTCGCCAAAACAAGGATATTGCTTCATTCTTGGATGAGAGAGAGAAAATAGAGAAGGCAGCTAAAGCAAATGCAAACTCAGAGAGTTTGGAAGAATTAGAAGAGAAGGTTAATAAAAGTGAGTCCAATATTGATGAGGTGCTGAAAGAAGAAGGGACTGGTGACGAGGTAAGTCTTGGAATCTCTTATGCAGTGGATGAAATAGTTGAAAATGGTGGTGCTCCGTTAGAGGAGGCTGTTGTTGGAACCAGCACATTAGATGATGCCTCAAGCATTTCCACGAACGATGAAGAGGGTCAGGAAACGCCATTTTCTGGCTCAATTGAAACACTAGAAACACCAGTCGAAACCAAAGAAAAAGTGGAGGAGGCTGCTGTTGGAACCAGCACATTAGATGATGCCTCAAGCATATCTACGAACGATGAAGAAGGCCAGGAAAAGCCAGTTTCTAGCTCAATTGAAACACTAGAAACTCTAGTCGAAACCAAAGAAAAAGTGGAGGTGAGTTCAGATATCTTGGCTCCTGAAGGGAGTATATCTACTCCGGAGTCTATAATAGAGGAGCGTCCTTCAACAGATGGAGTGGAAAATGATGCATATGCAGATTCGTCTAGTGAAATAGCTAATCCTGCAACTCCTTCTGAAAGTCCAACAGGCGAAGAGGTTATAGAGCATCAAGTTGATGATACCATGGTTAAAGATGAACTGCAAGTACAACCCCCTTCTGCTGAGAGTGAAAATGCTTCTACAGCATTAGCTGGAGAAACAAAAGGTTCTTAACTTGGTTTCTTGTTTAAGTTCTGTTATTCATTTATGGAAATTCCAATAGGTACTCCAAGTCCAAGATTCAAGACTTGGTGTTTTAGTCCAGTGTAGTCCATTTATTGCAATCAAGAAAATTCTGAAAGCTGCTTCAGGTCCAAGATAACGAAAACATAAGATGTTTAATTTTTGCAAAATAACATGCAAAATTGTTTTTTTTTTTCTAACCTAAGTCTCTGACTACTACATGTTGATTATTTGCATTGTTTAACAGTTCCGATGAAACATTGATGCTATTGAGCTGTGTGGTTTCTTTTTAAATATAAAAATACGAAATAAAATTACAGATGGAGCAGAAAGTGATAGAAGTTCTAATCCAGATTTCTGATCCATCTGGGCATTTAGCTAATGATCACGTCCTTTTGTCAGAAAGTGAGGCCACCAAAGTTGTAGAGGAAGTGCAGATGCAAACATCCGGTGCCGGGAGTGAATTGTCTTCCATTTCACCAGTGGAAGAAGTAGGAAGTGCTGCCGAAGAGAATCCTGGTGTTTCTAATTCGAATGGACAAGTTGACAATCCTTCCCCGAAAGAAATTGTTACAACAGGTTGTTTGTCCGCTCATCTTGCTCATTTAATGCATTTCAAAACTTTATGCAGCAAACTAGGCAAACAAATGAATATAACGACGTGAAATTGATAGGCATTCCCCCATTCATCCAATATCATATAAATAGTTACCTAAGCATTTTTCTTTCAAGCTAAAGGTTAAACCATTAAGAACTATGAGTTTCTAGATTCAAAATTAAGAAGTTCAGTAGGATAGGAGAGCGAACGCATGGTTGTAGAAGTGTTTGAGCCTCATGAAATTGCTGCTGCTTAAATATTTGTTGATTTTTGAAAAGATTACACATATTTTACTGTGTATCACAACGCTCTATGTGTTGATGTATCATGTTGCCGTTGTTCTAAGTGAACTTCTTTTACTAAGTTGGATCTGCCTCTAATTGTATGTATTTATATATGGATTACAGCAACTATATCACCAGCTCTTGTAAAGCAGCTGCGTGAAGAAACAGGAGCCGGAATGATGGATTGCAAAAATGCTTTATCAGAGACTGGTGGGGACATTGCTAAAGCTCAGGAGTTCCTTAGAAAGAAAGGCTTAGCAAGTGCAGAAAAGAAAGCCAGCAGAGCTACTGCTGAAGGAAGAATAGGCTCATACATTCATGATAGCAGGATTGGTATCTTGCTAGAGGTGAACTGTGAGACAGATTTTGTTTCCCGGGGTGACATTTTCAAGGATCTGGTTGATGATCTAGCCATGCAAGTGGCTGCATGCCCTCAAGTACAGTACCTTACTACAGAAGATGTACCTGAAGAGTTTGTGAACAAGGAAAGAGAGATTGAGATGCAGAAAGAAGATCTTTTGTCAAAGCCCGAGCAGATTAGATCAAAGATTGTTGATGGGAGGATCAGGAAGAGACTTGAGGAGCTGGCGTTGCTTGAGCAGCCCTACATTAAGAATGATAAGTTGGTGGTGAAGGACTTGGTGAAGCAAACCATTTCTGCTATTGGAGAGAACATAAAAGTGAAAAGATTTGTGCGCTACAATCTTGGAGAGGGCTTGGAGAAGAAGAGTCAGGATTTTGCTGCGGAGGTGGCTGCCCAAACTGCAGCGAAATCCGTGCCCGCAGAAACGAAAGTGCAGCCTGCTGCAGTGGAAGTCAAGGAGACTGTTCAAAAGTAAGTTCTAGTGCCGTATATGAACTTTTTGTCTACATGAGTCGGTTTCCCCCTTTGGCCTTTGACAACGTATGTGCTTATTAGTGCCAATCTTTACGTTTATTTTGTGAATGTCGCTGACCTAATTGCATTACCATATCGCAGAGCACCAACTGTAGCAGTCTCTGCCGCTTTGGTTAAACAACTACGTGAAGAAACTGGAGCGGGGATGATGGACTGCAAGAAAGCTCTCTCTGAAACTGGAGGGGATCTTGAGAAGGCACAGGAGTACCTGAGGAAGAAAGGTCTTTCTTCTGCCGATAAGAAATCCAGCCGGCTTGCTGCTGAAGGCAGGATCGGATCCTACATTCATGACACCCGCATCGGGGTTCTAATTGAAGTAAACTGTGAGACTGACTTTGTTGGCAGAAGTGAAAAATTCAAGGAGTTGGTTGATGATCTTGCAATGCAAGTCGTGGCCTGCCCTCAGGTGCAGTATGTATCCATTGAAGAAATTCCAGAGAGCATTGTAACCAAGGAAAAAGACATTGAGAGGCAGAGGGAGGACCTTCTGTCAAAACCGGAGAACATTAGAGAGAAAATCGTGGAGGGGAGGATCTCAAAGAAGCTAGGGGAGCTGGCTCTTTTAGAGCAACCTTTCATTAAAGATGATGGTCTCCTGGTGAAGGACCTAGTAAAGCGGACTGTTGCTGCTCTTGGGGAGAATATTAAAGTTCGCAGGTTCGTTCGCTTCACTCTTGGGGAAACAGTTGAGGGGCGCTGCAGCAGAAGCAGCAGCCGAAGCATGAAGCAAAGAATAAACTTCCGAGTTAGTAAGGAAAGGATGGTAAGGATCGGCAAACGGTTTTAGATGGAAGCTACAAGATTCTAGGCTGATCAAATGCATTATATGGTCGGAAAGGTACCTTTTTTGTCGTCGATATTTTGAGAGAGGAGCAGCATCAGGCTTCTCTGTTTTTTTTTTCGTTGCACCATTGTTGGAAATACAATTCTGCTGAGGCATTTTTGCAGTTATAATTTTGTTGAATATGTCAAAATTCGAAATTTACGTTTATGGACATTAGAATATGCCAAAATTATATTGAAAACAGAGCTAGTTGTTACAAGCCTTGAACAAATCCAATAAAATTGAAGAAAACAGAAGCAATTCCTACAACTTATACGTGTATATTTTTTTGCCTTTATACAACATATATGATCTTTGTTCATCGTCTTAATGTGGTGCTAGATACTCTTGGGGACGAATCGCCACAAGTCTACGGCAATATCAACCTCCTTTTTCTTGTGAAATTTGTAGAGTTGTGGTACATCGTATCGAAGCTGATGACAAGGTATCAAGTCAACAACTAAAGCATGCTCATTCTTCATATAAAACAGATGACAGCAATGTCTTATTAAGGAAATCGAGAAACGAAAATGCGAAGAAACCTAATTTGAACCCACCTCACATATCACTTCAGCACTGCTGGCATTCAAGTTCTGCAAGGCTGCCCTTCTCACATGCTGCAATGACCAAATGCGAACCGATTGATAATGTATCACAGTGAAGATTAGAAAGAAATTGTGATTATGTGTCAAAGCAAGACATGGAAATGCCTTAACCAGTTCCCTTATCAATAAGAAGAAACTTGGCAGCAAATACTTACTTCTCTCGTAGAAGTCTTGTGTAAGGAGTAAACAGCTTCAGAAGCAATCTAACAAAAGAAACGAAATGAGGGTACGTTTATGCTAGAACAGGCTTGATAAGAGAGATTCCATGTAACCTGACCGAGCATAATCGCCGCTAAAAGCATTACTGAACAAAATAAAATCAGACATCAGTTCCTGCACTTGCCTTCAAAGCCACAGAGAGAAAATCCATGTCAGCACCTTTCTTCCGAGTTCCAAATGGTGGATTCATCACAACTGTATCGACAACTCCAGCTGAATTAAAGATCAAACCATTAGGCGAAGAAAGAACTTGAAAGCATATTCCTGCTGAGATTATGTACTTTTAAGAATCAAATGTTTATCATAAACCATCCTTGAAGCATCAAATTACCTAAAAACCAGGAGGTTATTCAAAGCCTATGGTGACAAGCAAAGAATTACGTGCAAATCTAAGGGCACCCCGCAAATGTATAGCCATCCAATACATCAGATAGTAAATGAAACATCTAAACTTTTTAATACCAGAAGCTATTGGATTAAGCAACAGATTCTAATTATTCTAAACCTCGGAACACATGATCCCAGTAAGATTAAGTGCCCTAACTTGTATAACTAAATGAAATCTCTAGCCAATCTCCAATGTTTCAACGAGAGAATCAATTCACCATCGTAGACCTTCGAATTAAAACATGAAATTCTGAACAAAGGATAACAAATGCCCACATGAAGATACCAGAAACCATAAAACAAACATTTTAAGGGAGAAATATTTTGTCGCATTCCTAGTAGATCTTGGTCTCCCACAAAAATTAAAGCCAAATGTATCTAACATAATCAAACTAAATTTACAAAATGTACTAAGAGAGGGGATTCATACCTCTCAATCCCAAGTTCTGGATGTTGCATTGAATATAATCCATGTCCAGCTGCAGGATTGCCAATGGAACAATGCATTAGTTAACCAACACCAATCACTACACAAAAATGATTCAATTCTTCAACCAATTCGTTCAACCTTCGAACACATACTAGAAGCCAACCAAGCCGTAAAGGCCTTCAGATTACTATCACAAAGTAAAGAAAGTGAAAGTACCTCAAGATCTTCTGCATTTAGTGTTGCTATTTCAAGAGATTGAGAATCGACATCAATGCCAATAACACGTCTGTTCAAAGGAATAAAATGTTAGACCAAGAACTAAAACAGAAATTAGCATTCATCTGAAACTCATAAACTTAGCTGTAATATATATCCTTCAACATTAACTAACTGAGTATAGGAGTTATACACACATCTTACAAGCTTTTATTGAGTTGTATTACGAGAAATAGTTCGAATTTCAAATGAAAACTTAAGTAAACAAAAGTAAGGGGAAGATGTGACTCACTCTGCACCCAAGAGAGCAGCAGCAACACCCAATGTACCACAACCACACCCAAAATCAGCCACTACCTTCTCAGTCACATCCCCAAATGAATTCTCCGCCTAATCAATCAAAACTCAAGTTACCCAAATGACCAAAGAAACCCAAAGTCAAGTATTTTGCAGAAGACCAAGTAGATTTAAGCAAAAGTTAAAGACTTTGATAAGAAACAAGAAGCCGTTTATCTTATAATACGAATTTAAAGAGAAAAGAGAGGGAGCAATACAGTGAAGAGCATGCGAGAAGCAATGTGGGGTCCAGTTGGGTACTGTTCCAGCTCCACCTGCAGCAATGAAGAATATCCATCAGTCTCTAAGTTTCTGTATGGGAGAGAGAGAGAGAGAGACGAAGAGAGACATTTGGGTTGGAGAATTGTTGAAGACCGCCGAGGAGGCCTTCCAGCTGCTTCAGCTTCATCTTTCACTTTGTGGAATCCCTCGGACCAAAGATTCACCTTCCAAGAGTTGTCTCCCTCATCTACAGTCCACACTACTCTTTTTACCTCTTCCCTATAACCCTAATTTTTAAGGATTCTGGCTTTGTGTTCTTATTTTACTAAAAAAATTCATTTTTTTATTATTTGATTTTTCTTTTTTACATAGATGAAACACGTAAAGAAAACATATAACTCTAGACTATATCTAAATTAATTGGAAAATTAATTGTTTAGTATTTTTAAATTTTATATTAATTTTAACTATTATTCATAAACTTTATTATTTATAACAGATAACTCTAGACTATATCTAAATTTAGATCGTTGTTCTATTAAATTTTCAATGATTTTTGTTAAGAAAACATATTTCATATGATAATTTTACTTTTATTCTTAATCGACATCATTGAGAAATTTAATGGAGAGTGCCCTTACACGTTTAGATATAATTCAAGAACGTCTGTTATTAATAATAAAGCTCATAAACGATAGCAAAAATTAGTGTAAAATTAAAAAACACTAACAATCATTTTTCCTATAAAAAAAAATTGGACTAAGTAATTGTTAATTATTAAATTTTCAGTGATTTTTGTAAAAAAAATATTTAATATAATAATTTAATTTTTATTTTTATCCTTGAGAAATTTAATAGAAAGACTATCCTTACACGTTTAAATATAATTCAGAAACGTCTGTTATTAATAATAAAATTTATAAACGATAGTTAAAATTAGTATAAAATTTAAAAACACTGACAATCATTTTTTCTATTAAAAAAGAAATTAGACAAGGTTAATGTTAATGAGTTTGATTCACAAAAAGACATGAAAGATGCACATCCCATTGTCAGCCATTTTGTTAGGCATATTTGGGTCAAATCCAATCAGATCGAAAAATTAATAGTACAAAATTTCTTAATTTACTAGGTGAAAACTGAAAAGAGATAATACTTCAATTTAAAAGAGCTAACATTTCTATATAAACAGAAACAATCTTAGGAACTCCCCATCATATAATTCCAAATTCAGTTTTTCCAACTTAATGAGGCAAAGTATGTTGCAATATGGGCTCAAAAATTTCATAACAGGTTATTAGTTAATTCTTTTTTGTAAAGGTCATGGGCTACACAAGGTTGCCATGGCAAACAAACCATTTTTCATTCATAGTACAACAAGGCACTAAGCAGCCAACTCTCGTAATACAATAATAGAGGATTAGAGGGGTGAGAGAACAGAACTAATAATACTACTAGCTACGCCAGTTTACAATACCAAATTTCCTACTACAATCTCATAATAATTTGTTACACTAAATAATATTGAAAATTTTGAACCACAAGTATCAAGGACCAGATGGCTGTAACCTTGCCGTGCTTTCTCCAACATCATTTGCTTAAGATTGCTAGATCCATTCATGGTGAGGATGACACTAATTACTATTTTGGCACTTCTGCATCGCCCGTGGGGCTGCAAGAAGTAGAAAGAGAAACATAAGATCTGGTTCGGGTTTTCACTTGCCAAACAAAAAATCTATGGAACATGGATTGAAATATTCTAAATATGGGAACTTTCATCCCTTGCATACTAAATATGAAAATATATATCATTAAATGCTATTCTTATACATGACAGCATAAGATACACGTACCTAGCCCTATCGCCTCTGAACTCTTCATGATCCTCATCCTCTTACATGTGTCAATGAACATTCTGCAAGGACAAACAGTCACAAAACTAAGATAGATTTCAAAGAAACTATGACGCAAGTTATGAACATGCTAGATTACAAGATGTAGCACATTCTCTTAGATGGAGAAACCTCATTTGAAAAGCTAGTGTTTCAAGGAGTAGGATACCTTGGAATAGTTTGAGTGTTAAGGAAGCTTAAAACTAAAATCTCGGTTGGCAGATGAACATATGATTTACAAATTGTGTCAAATGTCACACTTACACCCAGGGAACATCACCAACAAGCATCCAATCCTCATCCTTGTCTTCATAGGTGAGGACATATTCAGCACCATGTAGGAGATCCATCAACCGGCTCTCGCTCAATCCATCTCTTGAAGCTCCATGTGAGCCATATTGACCTGTACAAATATAAGTGATTATTAAAATGAAAACACAACGTAAAAAAGATGCTACTTTCATCTTCAACAAACCACCCTGAGTGGAGGAAAGCATGACGAGGATGTAGATTCCCATTTTAAGCCACCATTGATTAGTTCAGGTGTGCAAGCATGCATAAAGCCTTGGACATGATTCTCAAGAAGTAAACTGGGAAAGAATACCGCCAGACCATGTGTTATAAAGACAGGTAAACACTATTTTCTCAGGAAAACTCTGTTACAAATTTGTTTTTGATAATCTTCCACAGCTAGACCACAATCATTTCAATAATATCATACATAAAGTACAGTACAAAGATTCAAAAACCCCATGAAGATAGATTGCTTCCATAAGGGTTGACATGCAATATGGGATAGTTTTTAGTAGCATTGGTGTCTTTGGAATTCAAAAGAATCCTCAACTCGTGTGAGAAGGAAGGGAGTCAGAGATTCACAAGCTTTATGGCAGGTGACTTAGAACAATGGATGAATTAAAAAGAGAAATTACCAATCGTAAAGCAGCTGAACATCTTTTCCAGAGCTAAAGATAATTCCACATAGCTGCCGTAGGTTTTTAGATCAACTTTCCTCAGATATGGTGCACCATCCATGCTGACCTTAACATAAAGACACCGGGCTCCCGGCTTGCCCTCTGCATCGTCATCATTCTTTGAAGGAATGGAAGCCATCAAATTCTTCCTCATAGAACGAATGGGTGGCCATCCAACAACCTGTGCCCTGTTACACATGACAGAAAAAAAAAAATTAGATTTCACAAGTAGTAGTTTGTGGACACGGCACATCTCAGAAGATTTCCGACAAGATATTTCAAAATAATAGACTAGTTGACAGATTACGGACTTATCTTGCACGCATGAAACCCTCTGACTATTTGAGACAAATTTTGAAATATACACAGCCTGTGAAATTATAGACCTTGACACAAAATTTTAGGCGGTACTTTCAAACATGGAGGGCGGACGCTAGTAAAATTATTGGCAGAAAGGTCACAAATATAATGCAGCATTGAAGATAGGTAACAAACAAAGAAGGATAAAGAAAATACACACACTTTCATTAATGAACCCATTGAATTATATGCTTCCTTGATAATAACACAAGAAGTCAAATTTCAAGATGACATAAACGAAAACGCAGAACCCAGAAGAAAAAAAATCAATGTTTGTAGACAAAATATTCCATAAAAATAAAATAACAAATAAAGCATAACCCAATTCAGGAACCAAAGTATTCCACTTTCTGCCCACA
Organism: Prinsepia uniflora; assembly: GCA_032719365.1. Taxonomy (NCBI): domain Eukaryota; kingdom Viridiplantae; phylum Streptophyta; class Magnoliopsida; order Rosales; family Rosaceae; genus Prinsepia; species Prinsepia uniflora. The sequence goes on along the minus strand of CM064876.1, from coordinate 8,710,270 downwards.
ATTTTCTAAAGAAACAAGAAAATGAAAGAGAAAGAAAGCTAATTACTTTGCTGCTGGGGCAGAAACCTGGGGCTTCTTCTCATGCAATGGCTTTGGAGACTGCAGTAAACCATCTTTCACAGCTGAGACAGCTAAACATTTTGGTTGATTGTTAGACTCCGACCCAGCAAGAGCTTTCCCACCATTAACGCCTCTGGGCGAGACCAAGTTTCCACCTTTACCCAATTCAGCCTCAGATCCACCACCACTCCCAGAGAAAACCCACTTCCCTGAAGCTCCATCAATGGCGTCTGAAAATCCCCTTTTTGCCCCAGACACCAAGCCCTTGAGCAACCCACTACCGGCACTATCTCTCTCTGGGGACTCAGAGCCTGGCAAGCCCAGCCTCAGCTCAGTCGCTCTGAGGTTCAAAGAACCCCCTCTCTCAGAAACTTTGTCACTTTCCATGGACTCTGATAAGCCTATGTAATCATGCTCTAGTGACATAGACATGTAAATGCTTCAAAACCCAGAAAGCATTAAATGAATGAACGGATTTAAAAGAAGAAAAATTAAATTTTTGATTGAGATTATATATGGGTTTGGTGAAGAAAATGAAAAAGAAGAAGCTTCTTTGGGGAAAATACACACTCTCACTCTGTAACTGGGAAAATGAATATATAAAAAAGCAAGGAAAATGTGGGGAATATTAAATTTAAAAAATTAAATAGACAGCTTTGAAATATAAAAAGTGGAACCGGGTTGGGTTTGGCTTTTGGCTTCTTTAGCAAAAATGATAATAATTTAATTAATATTTTTGTAATGAAACCTTTTTTGGGGGCAACCAGTCCGACAGGTCACTGAAAGTTCCCGGCAAACCTTCCTACGTTTATTTTGTTTATGCATCTTTATACGTTATTGTTGTAGTAATTTAATTTCATGAAAAGATATAGAATTAGAAAGGGATTTTTTTTTTGGACCATGGCGGATAGGGATAGGACGGCAAAAATGCAGACGGAGTTTCAAGGCGGATAGGGAAATCGCTGGCGGGGGATGTTTTTGGCGGATTTGTTGTTTGGAATCTGGGAAAGAAAAGGAAAAGCCGTGGGAAAGTGAGGGAATTTTGAGAAAGCTGACACGAAGTTGGAGAGATGCTCAAGACGCCAACGGAATCAGAAGACGGCAGTTTCACTCACTCTGTGGCTGTTGTTTGGTTGCTCGGAATTTTGAATTTTCCCTGAAATTTTTTAGGGGAGAAAGAAACAAAGCCAACCTAGATAGTACAATAATTAACCAATAAAAAAGATTATCCTCTTTAATTTTTCTTCTTTGCAATAATATAATATCCATAATATTAAAAAAAACTTAATTATTAATGCGACTTAAAATTAATTTTTTTCCTTCATAATCTTAGATGTAGAAATTGAATTATAATTAGGAAAAATGGGGTATCTCGTCAATCAATTTCATATTAGAGGCCAAAATAGTGGACGGGACGGCACTAAACTTTTGCACGGTTGGAAGGGAGGATGGGTTGGTGGGGGACAAACGGGGTTAAAGTTTTGGTTTTGTGGATGCCACTACATAAATTAGTTTTGGTTTTGGTTTTGAGGATGGGTTAAGACTCCGTTAGTTTAGATGAAAACATGAATTTGATAAGAAATCTAAGTGGTGGTAGGGATGATAGTTTAGGTAGGAACTTTCGAGTAGGTTTGATTGATGTTTCTTATCCTGTTCTGAATTGATAATCAACTCATGAAGTTTATCTAATATTCCATTAAAAAATTTGCACCAGTGTATACTAAGAAATCTCCAACTTAAAATAGAAGAGAAAGTGAATTATCTCTTGTGAATGTGAGGTTTTGTATTCTTTCAAAACGAAAATTACATTTCATTAGAAAGAGGAAATTCAGAGAAAACTCTAGTTGTCCTCTCTTAAAAAAAAAAAATCTTCCTTAAATTTTGTTTTTTCTTCCCATCAATCTTCATCAGTTACAAGGGGCCTTCTTCTTTGTATTCATAAGAAGAATGTAGTAAATAAACTGGACAATTCAACCAGTCTCAGGGTCGAGTTCACTAAAGTTTGTTTCTCTTTAAGTTCTATTTTTTTGTTCTATTATCATAGTGCCGATCATGGTCACGAGTTTCGGTATTACGATGGTTCAAGTTGCAGGTAAAGTTCTTGTCTTCAAGAGTTTGATTTGTCTTCATAGAGTTTTTTTTTTTTTTGTATACGACCTTATGAGTTTTGATTGAGTGACTACAGTTAAGCGTGTCAATTTTTGACTGGACTCGATATACGACTCGAAACCCGCACGACATTTACTCTGGTCAATCCACCCAATTAAAATTTTGGGTCATTTTCGGGTCAACCTGTTATGACACGTTTAATAAACGGGTGGGTTTCGGCTCAACCTGTTAACCCGTATAATGACATGTTAACTCATTTAATAAATGGGTAGATTTCAAATTAATCTGTATATTGACCTATATTGTCACGACCCGGACCCGACTCATCTAGCACGATATTGTCCGCTTTGGGTCTCCTTATCCTTACCCTCACGGTTTTGTTTTTGGGAGCTCACAGTGCAACTTCTCAGGGGGTCACCCATCATGGAATTGCATCAATCTCAACTCACTTAATTTTGGAGTTCCAACCGAACCCAAAGCCAATGAGCTCCCAAAAGACCTCATGCTAGATAGGTGTGTGCCTACACCTTTAAGGCACACCACCATTCTCCTCCCAGACCATTCCCCTCGCAGGAATGTGGGATCGTTCACCGTTCCCTACAAGACACGGATCTTACAATCCACCCCCATTATGGCCCAACGTCCTAGCTGGCACACTTCTCGGTCGAGGTCTGACTTTGATACCATTTTGTCACGACCCAGATCTAACTCATCTAGCACGATATTGTCCGCTTTGGGCCTATTTAACCTTACTCTCACGATTTTGTTTTTGGGAGCTCATGATGCAACTTCCTAGAGGGTCACCCATCATAGAATTGCACTGGCATCAACTCGCTTAATTTTGGAGTTCCAACCGAACCCAAAGTCAATGAGCTTCTAAAAGGCCTCATGCTAGATAGGTGTGTGCATACACCTTTAAGGCACACCACCATTCCCCTCCCAGACCATTCCCTTCGCAGGAATGTGGGATCGTTCACCGTTCCCTCCAGGACACGGGTCTTACATATATATTGGCTCATTTAATAAACGTGTCATTACTAACTCATATATCTACCCATTACCTACCTAAGTACCTATTAAATCTTATAGTTTAAATAGGATAAACGGGTCAAACGGATCATAGGTTAATTGGGTTTCCAGTACGACCTGTTTATTAAATGCGTTATACGGGTTACCTGGGTCATTAATAGGTCGGGTTCGAGTTAGACATCATTGACATGATTATTAAACGGGTCGGGTTCGGGTTGGATATATTTGGGTAAAACAGAGTTTATAACACGACACGACCCATTGTCACCCCTAACTACAGTCCTCCATTGCTAGTGGTGTTATTAATCACAGTGGTTCAAAACATCTGTGATATGGTGATGGACAATAATAACGACAATGACATAATAATGACTCATTAGTACATTTGTTTGAGCTTTCTTTTTTCCTTTGTAGATGTGCTTTATGCAAATAAACTCAACGGCTCTTTGGGCTAATTTGGGATTGATGTGCTTTTTTGAAGATGTTTTTGTTGTGTTTTTTCGAAAAGTTATTTATATTGTACTTTCATAATAAGTAATTATATACTAATTTTTAATTTTTTTTTTTATAAAAGTGGGTTTCAAAAACAACCTACAAATTACTTTCAAAAGTTGTTGTCAAAAGTTTAGCGCTTCTAAAAAAAATAAAGCATATTTGGAAGAAAAAAGTAATACCAAACGAGACTTTATGTCAGGTTGGTTGTGTTTTTTTCAAAAAAAAAATTAAAACAAACATATTCATTGCTATGAACAAAGAAATACAAGGAATTGAAAGCCAAAGAACAATGACAGCCTAGAAAGCCAAATAAAATGCAAAGAGCTAAACCAACAAGACCCACAAACATAAAATGAACATAAAATATTTTAAAAAAATTAAAAATCCTAATGGAAAGTCTAGATTTGAAATTAGAGAAACATCCACATCTCTAGCAGCCACCACTGCAGGACACAGGTCTTACAATCCACCCCCTTAGGGCCCAGCGTCCTCGTTGGCACACTTCTCGGTGGGGGTCTAGGTCTGATACCATTCTGTCACGATCTGACCCTCCTCAATTAGATGTGCTTTGTGCAAATAAACTCAACGACTCTTTGGGCTAGTTTGGGATTGATGTGCTTTTTTGAAGATGCCTTTGTTGTGTTTTTCCAAAAATTTATTTATATTGTACTTACATAATTCATAATTAAGTAATTATATACTAAAATATATTTTTTTTTTTTATAAAAGTGGGTTTCAAAAACAACTTGCAAATTACTTTCAAAAGTTGTTGTCAAAAGTTTAGCGCTTCTAAAAAAAAATAAAGCATATTTAGAAGAAAAAAAGTAATACCAAACGAGACTTTATGTCAGGTTGGTTGTATTTTTTTCAACAAAAAAAATTAAAACAAACATATTCATTACTACGAACAAAGAAATACAAGGAATTGAAAGCCTAAGAACAATGACAGCCTAGAAAGCCAAATAAAATGCAAAGAGCTAAACCAACAAGACCCACAAACATAAAATGAACATAAAATATTTTTTTAAAAATTAAAAATCCTAATGGAAACTCTAGATTTGAAATTAGAGAAACATCCACATCTCTAGCAACCACCCCTGCAGGACACAGGTCTTACAATCCACCTCTCTTAGGGCCCAGCGTCCTCGTTGGCACACTTCTCGGTGGGGATCTGGACCTGATACCATTATGTCAGGACCCGACCCTTCTCAGTTAGGACCTGACTCATCTAGCACGATATTGTCCACTTTGGATCTCCTTGCCCTCACGGTTTTATTTTTAGGAGCTCACGGTGCAAGTTCCCAGAGGGTCACCCATCATGGAATTGCACCAATCTCAACTCGCTTAACTTTGGAGTTCTAACCGAACCCAAAGCCACTGAGCTCCCAAAAGGTCTCGTGCTAGATAGGTGTGTGCCTACACTTTTAAGGCACACCACCATTCCCCCTCCCAGACCATTCCCCCCCTCGCAGGAATGTGAGATCGTTCACCGTTCCCTCAAGACACGGGTCTTACAGATAGCAAGAGTGCGAGAAACAGAACAGCGAAAAACCGAGAGACTGAGGGCGAGAAAATGAGAGACAAAGAGCGAGAGCCATAATCCGAGGCTTCGACTTCAAATGGAGCAAACTTCCGACTTCGAGTTTGCGAGAGGACTAAAGCCTTGAAGAGTCCAAAACAAAGGTCCAAGGACAGACGACAGAGGCGATTAGCGAATAGTAGGGTTCAATTTGGGTTCAATTTTCCTTTTTTGAATTCTAATTTCTGGGCGACTCACTGGGTAATCTGAGTTTGATTAAGATATTAACCATGTCATTGATTGGGTGTAAATATGTAATGTAAATTGTTGTGTTTAATTGTTTGTTTTGAACTTTGATTTATGAATTATTATAAATTATAACATATGATATTTCAATTGGGTAATGTTAGGAATTAGGAGTATGATTGATTGATTGTGTGAATGTATCATATGGCATTTCAGTATTGGTTTGAGTCTGAATTAGAATGAATTCTTGGATTTTTTTTTTTAATTTCCAAACCGCCCAACTGTCGCAGTCTAGCCCGCCTAGGCCGCCCAGGAGCGCCCAGGCCCCGCCTAGGTCGCATAGGCGTCGTAGAATTCCTCAGGCGCCTAAGGCTTATTCGCGGCAGCATCCTTTCGCCTAGCGCTTAAGCGCCGCTTAGGCCGCTATTTTGAACATTGATTACAAGCAGGACCTTAATATTAAGGGTAAGGAAAGGGTACCTGTTGAGCTGGCATGCTGTGCTTTTGGTGTTTAGGCCTAGCTCGCCTCTTGTGAATCTCCATATTGTGGATGGTTGTTGATAGGTTGTTGGCCCTACATGCCACGCACTTTTTGTTGTAGTGAAATCCCATGAGGTGAGCAACATGGTAAGATAAAGATAAGCCCCCGTTCCTCCTAGTTCTCAAACCCTAAACCCCCACCAATATTAGTGAGGAGGATTCCAATCTTTCTCCTCAATACTCAAAATTAGAGCATCTAATCTAGGATGGTGGAGATAATTGCATGCCATGATCATCACAATTTTGAATTCCTAGTGCCATGCTCAATCATTATTTTATGTGATAATAATAATTTATTTAATTCATCAGTAATTTATATAATTATCTACTGTAATATTAGATAATTAATTAAATGACTGATTAAACATATTACGTATGCAACTTACGTTTCTCTAAGTATACAATGAACTGCATGTGATGTACATTATTGATTTATTCAATAATAATCTGATAATTATCTGCCCTAATATTGGGTCTCTAATTACATATGTTATGTGGGCATTAATGTCTCTCTACGCCCACAATGAAGCTGTACATGATGTACATTGTTAATATATTCACTAACAGTATGCATAATTGTCTACAATAATATAAGATGTTCGATTACACATATTTATGCGTGCATCTTAACGTCTCTCAAACGTCAAGAATCAAGCTACAAGCAAAGGAAGGTGTGGGCGATAACGGCTCGGAGCTTTCAGGGGAAAAAAAAAAAGATAACGGCTTGGAGGAATTATTTTGGTGAAACCAAACAAGGCCTTAAAAAAATGCCTAACACCACACATGCCAAATGGTTGTCATAATCAGACCAAAGACTTTGCAGCAAGGGTTAGGAGACAGCATGAATCTTCAAAATGGCACCCACCTGACCCCATGCTGGATTTGATTGAACATCAAAAGGAATCATGTAGCTTTTCTTTTAGTCCCAAATGGGCGATCCATCATAGCCATCTATGAATTATAGCACATCAGACACATTTGATCAGAGGGCAATGGACTGATGGAGCCCATTCACTCCACAATGGAGAGAAAATTATAGAAACCCATAGTAGTAATTAGGCATAATTGCAGATTTATGAAGCATAATCACTAAAGCATATTGTAATCTTGCATTATTACAGATAAGCACCACAAAAGTAACAACATATCACCTTGGCATTACCTTATTAAGTCTCGATGTGAATTATGATGTTTTATCCCTTTTAAGTCAATCAAAAGTCACATTCATTTATTTCATTTCTCAATTGAAAACACCGTCAAATTAAACACCATACTTTGATTTAGCCGTTGCACAAGCTGTAATTCTGATTCGTAAGAAGCTAATTCTGCAGTGGAACAGAGTTACAGGTAAAAGACAAGCATTCAAACCAGTTAAACCAGAGTCTACTAGCAATGTGATTGGATGAAACCAAAAAGCACACTGACATGCCACATGGCTTCCCTGCAGCAAAAACCAGCCAACCCTAATTAGCTTTAAAAACTCCTGCAATGCTTCGAGTGGTTCAATTACTATGAAGTTGAAGCAAGAAAATTATAGAGTTTGATCAAGTGAATCTGTGTTTCTCATCACGTGACTAATGTTGTAAGAGAGAGGTATGAATGTATCGAACCAGTGAGACGCAAGAATCTCGCTTTTCAAATTCTCCAATCATATCTTCTATTTGCACCTTTTTACAGCAGGAAAGATCTGATTTCAAGCCTGTATATTTAACCCAGCTAAGGGCTTGCAGGTTGAGTTGTACTAGCACTACTAGAATACATGTTAATGGGTCCCAACAATATAACACATACATATCAAGAATTATTGGAGTCAGTCAGGCTCTGAATCTCTACCAGCAAAAATAATTCAGTAGTTTATGTTGGTGGTTTGTCAATATCACAATTCCAATCCTACATCAAAATCACTTGGCAACTCAAACATATATGCTAAAACTGGGAAGTGGCAGTTTAATCAACCTCCAGAGCCGGTTTCAAAGGTCTCGGTGTAACTTAAGAAGATAACTCGCTTACCCTACATGAAGTGAGATCTCATTATTCAAATGTATAAGTTTAGGGCTCAATTTTCATCGAATCAAATAATGACGCATGACACGGGTAATAGCCAGGGTTTACCTAAAAATGGGAAATTCTGTTGTAGGGTTTGCCCAACTGAATCATGCAATCTTTTTAGTGGAGGCTAAGCTGGATGTTGAGAGGCATAAAAGTTCTACAATTCAATCATCCATCCATCTCTTGCTAGAATAGGATCCACCCACCATGAGTGTAGTGTTGCCAAGTCTCAGACTTTTGAGTAGTAAGTCACTTAAAAATGGCAGCTTTTGATCAAAGTCCTTTGCATGAAAGAACATGGTGGATTTTGACTTTGAGCCGATGTATCTAAAGGAGATCTTATAATGACAATGGAAAGAAGATGTGACCGGTCCAAGTTCATGATATAAGATGCAAAGAAACTAATATACTAACCTTAATATAGCTTTGATCAGACAAGTTCACATCTTAATGAGTTTGGAATGTTTCAAATCCAATCTAAATTTTCAGACACATTCTAATTTCAATTCCAATTTTTATTCGAAATTTTGGGATTTCAAATTTGATTCTACAATATTAAATCTAATTCATAATTTCATATATAGAAGTCTTCTTGATTGTATAATTTAGTGTTATTTTTTCATTCATTGCTAGGAAACATATAGATAAACAAGAAAACCACTTAATATGAAGAAAAGAAAATGAAAAAAACTACACTCACTTCGGGAGAAGGGCATTGACGATGTTTATGAATTCGGTAGGCGAGAGCGGACGTTCTTTGCCAAATCTGTCTCCCTTTTGGCGTTTCCCCACGTTTTAAAAAACCTGTGAAAACTTTAGATCTCATGTAGGTGGGTAAAAACATTTCGGTTATCCTTTTCTCTATTCTACCTTGATAGGCAATGCCATGAATTTGCATCACAACTTCATTTGCACCCAAAATAAAATTGGACTCTAATACATATAAATGTCAAATTGTATTTCCAGTGAAAGTCTGAAAGAAATAAACGAACTAACTTCTCTTTTATCTCCTTTTATTGTAAATATCGTGTAATTAAAAAGAACCAAAACAAAAAACAAAAAGGAAAATTATTCTGCTGCTACTTTCTGAAGCTCCTCCGAGGTGGTTAATTTCTCCCTCACCTTGTTTTTTAAGCTCCCGAGCCTTCTTTCTTCTGAGTCTATCTTTTCCCATGCACCAAACGGTATAACTCTGACATTTCGATCATCCAGCAATTGGAGGAGGCCTTCCCTACCTGATCTAGATGATGGTACCAATATTCCTTGCTTAAGGTCTTCAGATATACTTGCAACCTGTCATGTCGATCAGTGAAGTGAGCAGAGCTGATGGTAATCACGCTAATCAAATTTAACAGTTACACTTTAGTTATCATAATTATTGGCTCCAAGATGCTTCACGTATCATTAAATGCTGACATGAATCATATTCCATCTAAGTAGTGAAAAATGCCACTTACAGTTTCTTCTGCACAATAAAGGTTTGTAGCAATGATCCCAGTTGGTCCTCTCTTCAACCATCCACATACGTACAAACCCTTCTCAAGCAAAGTATGGTCTCCAGATGTATCACTCAATACTCGTCCCCTAACATTTGGAACCACACCTGCAAAAAAGGCCATTAGACCATCGCTAACATAATCGAATGAGCAATTCGAAACTTCTAACGATATTTGAATGAGACCATCCAAACAAAAGACTAAAGTTCCAAATCACTATGAAGTTTATATTAGCGCGTCTGAGTGGAATAATCTTCCTCGTATGCTGTATGATATCATCAACTTTGAGGCTTAAATATATAGTTCAGAATGAAGCTTAGCCAGAGAATGATATGCTTTACTTTAAAAGATCTACACACCTTTTCGATGATCGAAGGGTAACCCATCAACCGGTACTGATTTGTAACCAATGCTCTTTAGCACAATCCTGGAACAAAAAGAAAACACATCGCCATTATTATCAGAACCTTATCACGCTCTCTCATGCACCCTAACTTTTATCACATGCAACATTGCATCCATATGCCTCTAGTTTGAAATTGGAAATATCAGGAATTTTAGAAGAGTACCCGCATCCAATATTTTCAAACTGCCCAGTTCCTGCAGCCACTTGTTCTCCAGGGCTATCACCTAGAAATTGAAGTTAAAAAATCACTTTAGTTATTATCAGTTTTGTCATTTCTTGATGAACCTATGGAACAGTGATTCATGATGTGTTGACATGACCCCGGTCAGTCGCAAAATATATAAAAACTTTTATACCAAAAATGTGTAGGGAAGGTAGATTACCTATGAGTTTTGTCTTCTCGAGTCTGACACCAGAAACATGACCACTTCTTTCGCCAGATTCTAGAAACTTATCTGGTTTCCGAAAAAAAACAAAGTGCAGCTCCCGTGGATCTGAACTGGGTAGTGAAGGCCTAGTCGTTGCTGCCTTAGAGAGCAATTCATAAACCCTTTTATGAATTCGATTACTCTTCATCTCTTCCTTAATAAATGATAGCAACGAGGCACAGGAATACCAATGGAAGGAAAATTAATATACCATCAGAGCAGCATAGAAGACCTCCAGACAGCAACTTTTGTATCTAACTATAACATTAGTGAGATACCTCATCGGCTGGTGTTGTGAGTAGATCAACTTCCTTTATGTGAACACGCAGATGTTTTATACCTGAAAACTAAGGACAAAAATTTTCAATTCTGCATACAAGAAAGATATAGAAACAAAATCACCAGGATGCAAAAAACATTCTAGGGGGGGGGGGGGGGGGGGGGGGAAGGGGGGGGTGTGAACATAAACTTCACTTGGAATTAGAATGAATGTTATGAGAATCACCAAGAATTTCACGCAGCTCTTTAGCTGTGCAAGCTGCTTGGACTGGTCCCCGCCTTCCAACCAAATACACTTTCCTGATGCGAAATTAATATCAGTAAACATGAAACAGAAGCCATCAAATTTTAACTGGTTATTCTTATTATTGGTATATAACAAACCTTATAGAGCTATCCTCAAGAGCTGCCAAAGCATGGCTGGCAATATCAGTTGTGGCCAATTCTGTTGTTGGTCGTAACAGAATACGAGCAACATCAAGAGCTACATTGCCCTGAAAGAAAAAGGAGCCATTTAGTAAGCATTAAAACTCTTACTTTAAAAAGTCTATACGTTTTGTCATGCCCATTAGAGTAGAAATGTCAGACTTTCTGAAAATCCAAACCACCATATACTAATAAGCTCCCCAATAACTCATTCTATTACCCTAAACATACTCAAGGGACTTCAAGTAGCTGTTCACTTAGTTCAGCTTTCGCCAACATCCCTCACTACAAGTAAACAAAATCTTGCCTCCAACCTCTTAAGGATGGTTACATGACTTGACAAGCTAACTTTATTTATAAGCATTGATTCTGTCCAGTAGCACCAGCTTTATTGCCTGACAAGTAGTCCATCTAGCTTCCACTCTTATTGGCTCCCCAATGGTCATGTTTCCTCATTATCACCAATGTAATTCACTTGAATGATTGTACCTATATCATGCTGAACCATAAATTCCCTGTTCTTTAATGTATTTTAATCAGCATTATCCTCTATCTAATTACAATTTCTAGCTTATCTTGTTTTGCATTAGGATAACCAAATAAAGGATACCAGCAAAACAAACTAGTTTTCTTAGGAAGAAAAAAAATAGCTGCAAACTAATTTCAGAACTTGAAGAGAATACCAAATCTATAGTAACAAGTAGCAAACTGGATTGCGCTGTAGTAATTTAAATGTGCTCCGCCATGGATTCATCTAACCAACTCCAGGTCACAAACTTAAGAGAAGGTTAAGCATTTTGAATCAGAACTTGTTTCCTGAAGTATGAAAATACCTGACCAAGAACTACAGCTGTATCAGAGCTCTTCAAGTCAGGATTTAGGTATCTGCAATTTGGGTGCCCATTATACCACCAAACAAATTCTCTGGCTGCATATACACCACTCAAATCCTGGAGATGTATAAAAGAAATTAGTTGCAATTCTGATTAAAAAAATTCACAGAAAAACTGAACCCTAAAACCTAACGATGCGATCTCCATCCTCAAAATTTACCCATTTTATCAAAAGCATAGAAGATACAATTTCAATGTGCATAAACTTTGCTCATTTTAAGGATATACTAAAAAAATAAAACTAAAACAAGCACAACACACCTCTCCCGGGATACCAAGAACTCTATCACTTTCAGCACCATACGCAAGCATAACCTAATTATTGCACATAATGTTGGTCAAACAAATAAACATGCCACTAATGACATTTCCAGCATCATTATCACGTACTGAGAAAGAACTGACCACATCATACAGCTGACGGAGCTCAGGGAGAGTTACAGAGGATCCAAGGGTGACATTTCCAAAGAATGCGCAGCGTTCATGTTGCGCAACCCGAGTAAACTGGTTGACTACAATCTGTTGCAAGTTTTCTGATAAAATAAGCTCAAATAAGAGATATACTTCCCACCACACCAATAATTTAACAAAACAAACCAACAAAGCTGACACGATGCTAAGCAAGTTAATTCAATTTCCGAAAATGTATGAGTTCATACAAACTTTAAATTTCTGCCAGTTCCTTGAACAATTTTTATTCAGAATACTCTTTATTTTAAACTTAAAAAACTGAGATTAACAATGAGACGAATACCTTTGTTTCAGGATGATCAGGTGCTACGCCAGAGCGGACTAATCCGAAAGGCGTCGGCAACCGATCAATGATATCCACCTGAGCTTCCTGATGCGCCTTCAGCATCTATATCAGCTCAATACAAATCAATCGTACCAAATTCCACCAATTATTGAACTTTCTAAAAATCGATTAATAAAGCTCTCCCTTTCTCTCACATTTTCTCGGTCACCAAAGAGTTCAGAGCAAATAAGTACACAAATGCAAATAATTTTACCTTCTCAGCAGTATAGAAACCAGAAGGTCCGCTTCCAACTACACAGACGCGTAAAGGCTGAGAAGCAACGGTTGATAAAGTTCTAGAGACCCACGTCCTAGCTTGAAACATCGTCATTTTCGTTGAAAATTTAATTTGAACTTGATGCCGTGAGAGCTTGTAACTTGTAAGTTTGCCTGAAAAAGGAAGGGCCGTGCCGGTGAATCTTCAGAGCTGGCATTAGACCACGACCCGTTAGAGGCCCATTGACAACGTTGAATAAATTATGGGCCACGATCTTATATCACATGTTGGGCGATTACTGATTAGAGATGAAGGTGAAGTTAAAGTTGGCTTTGAAAGCCCATTTTGAAATAACATTGATTTAGGGACAGAGCTACACCCCGGCCTGGATAGTTACTATCGCGGTGTAATGATATTTCTGTTTATATATTATATAAAAAAAATTAAGTCAAATTATACAAGCGTCTCTAAATTTTACACAAATTCTAATTATTATTGTCAAACTTTATTATTAGTAATAAACGTTCATTAATTAAGTCTAAACGAGCAAAAAAAAGTTCTTTTGTTAAATTTCTAAATGATTTCTTTTAATAATAAAGATAAAGTTATCATATCATGTATTTTTTCAATATAAATTATTGAGAAATTTAACGAAATGACTATTATGGATAGGGATGGGCATGGTGCGTTTCGATACGAATATTGACAATATTCAAATCCAAAACTTTAAAATCTTAACGGTTCGATACAGCTTGGATTTTCTAAAATTAGAAATTCGATCCAAACTGTTACTAATGGTTCGGTTTGGATCGAAATGGTTTAAAACCGTTAAGGAAAAAAAATAAGGATATAGAAAAAATAAGGATACAAAAAAAAATATCAATATTTAATACTCAAAATTTTATATATTAAGTTTGCTAAGTATTTAATTGCAAATATTATCACTATACTAAGATTTATCAAATAAACAAACTATTTATAATCTTTTATTATACTCTTATACGAGTATACCTATACTTACATGGGGGTATATCTAGGTATCTTTTTATTTTTATTATTTTTACTTTGTATTAATAATAGATTTAAAAATTAATATAATCATTAACGGTCTAGTTTGAATTTAATGGATTTCCAAAATGAAAATCAAAATTCAAACCGTTACTAACGAAACGGTGGATTCTCAAACCGTTTGATTTTTATCCGGTCAAACCTAAACAGTTGGATAAAAAATTATTTGAAGCGGATCGATTAGCGATTTTAATTGATTTGGGCCCACATCTAATTGTGAAACCCAAAATCACCCGAAAATTCTAGAGCTGTCATGTCGCCCATAATTCTCAAAATGCCAAAATTGCCACTAGAAATGGTATTAACGGCTTCAAACACTCGCACTGTAACGACCCAAATCTCGAGAACATGTGAAATTGTAAAATTTAGGGTAAAAAGCCAATTTTAACCTTAGAAAAGTCAAAAAGTTGATTTTTTGATCGGGACAACATTGGGAATTTGGGGAAGGCCGTTACGAAGATCTCGAGATCCTAGAGAGCATACACAAGTGGCACGTCAAAATTGAAGTTTGGGTGGTGTAGTTAAGGGTAAAAAATGGTGAAGGGTAAAAATGTAATTTTAAAGCCAATGGCATTTTGGTCATTTTATAAGGGTCTAGGAGTATGCTAGAAAGTTCTAAAACTTTCTTCTTATTTTCCTACCACCGACCTACCCCTATGCTCATATATATACACTCAGATATATAGGGGGGAGAAAAAGAAATGGTTTTTGGTTGGGTTCGGTTGGTATGCATTGAAAGAAAGGAAAATGGTGAACCGAGGAGGAGACAAGGGATTCGAAGTCAGGAAAGGGAGGAGAGACAACAAGGGATGATGAGGAGATGATCAAGTGAGAAAAAAAGAAGAAAATGGTGATGAAAACATGGTGAAGAGGAGAAGGATTGGTGAACGAAAGCCTTGCACCTGTCAGGTTTATTTCGAGTTTTTGGTTTTGGACCAAGAAGCCTGGAACCATCTGTTCCAATAAATTTCAGGAGATCGTAAGTCGATTATAGGGATAGGAATTGTGAGTTTTGGACATGGAAAATTCTCTAGGCAACTTCTGGACTCAATGGCCACGAAGCTTGAAGCTCGAACAATAATTTGCAGATAAGGTTTTTGAATTTTACCATCACAGAGATCTTTCTGGGAATGTCTAGAAGTGATTAGGAAGTTTGAACAAGAAAAAAGGACGTTAGAAATGGAAGTTATACCCAAGTCATGGTCGCGAGTCGTCCTACCCGTTTTACTGCAAAAACGGGTCTGATGCTATGAGGAAGAAGATGAACAGTGATCGCCCATGAGATCCACGCGCAGCCACTTCTTGTGGTGTGTAGGGGCGCATGACACGTCATCTCGAGGAATTGTCAACACAAAATTTCATCCTTTCGATTTTACTAGTCCAACGGAATAATTTTCGAGGCGATCAGACATCATCTCGGAGTAGTGTTGATTACCCAAATGTTTAGGCGTTATTTCTGTCAAGACCCACCCCGATTTCACCCCGAAAACCAAGGTAAATCCTGCTCCCGTCTGACACCCCGACACAATACCAAAGCAACCACTAAAATACCCCGTCAGACGCATGAGAACTTTAAAACATCCCGAAGTTAAAATTTACAGAGCATAGTACTGAATACAACAGAAAGAAAACTGGTAACTAGATACACGCACACGAAAAACTTTACAACACTCCGGGATCGCTCTCGTGACTTCTATGCCTCATAAGCTGCCTCGACGCCGAAACCCCGCGCTAGCTCCACGACTTGGAGGGCAATTTAAAACAGAAGATGTGAGTGGACCATAAATAAAAGAAAAGTTTCCAAAACCATTTTATAAGAAAACCGAGTTTAGCCCTCCATTTTGAAACCACATGCATAACCCAGTTATGTAAACAGTTATCAATCAATCGCCATAAAACATTTTTACAGAATCATGTTAAAAACAGTATAATTCACATAACCCCACCATAAGAACAGAAACACTATAAAACAGTTATAGAAACCATATCATAAGCATCATAAACCCATATCATAAACCATGGATATCAATTCATCATTTTCCAATCAAACTTGCTGGACCTATCCGAGTCTTTAAACTCCCGAGTCTTTAAACTCAATCCAGGCCTCAATAATATCCGAGTTTTTAAACTCAACAGGCCTACGGGGGAAATATCAATATATCTGAGTTTTTAAACTCCCGAGTCTTTAAACTCAATCCGGGTCTTTAAACCCAATCCGGGCCCGTCCCCCGTCAAATCAATATCCGGGTCTTTAAACCCAATATCCAGATCCAGCAAATCCAATCCAAAACCGTTTGAAAAACCATTTCTAAATCCACATCCAAACTCGAATCCGAAATGACAAGACCCGTCCCAACTGGACGTCAAAAACTGTGTCTGATCCTGCTCCCGTCTGACAAGTCAACTAAAGGTCCGAAACTACCCTTCAGTGCTTGCCAGACAAGGGATGTCTGCGCTGATTTCTGCTGCTGCCACTGCCTCACGATCAGTATCGAACGTCGTACCATGGCCTGGAGGGTCACAAAACAGAAAAGGTGTGAGTGGACAAAAATGACCGCTTATAAAAACATTTGCCAAAATACATTCTTACCCTCCAGTTTTCACAAACTTGCATGCATATCGTAAAACATGAGTAATAGTATGAAATCATTCAAGTATGAACAGCGGACCGATAAAATCAAAACACGTTTTCCCATGGTCCATAAAACTCATGTTCACCAAATCAGTTCATGTTATAAAACATCAAATCCCGGCTCTCAGGCCAAAACATGTGAAAACATAATCACCTGGCCACAAAGACCAAGAACCCGTACTCAATACCAGTACGTCATCACAAATAACATCAATCAGCACTAATCACAAGTGCACAATAAATATATCAATCCAATCAATCCGCACTACTCACAAGTGCATAAACTATCACAATCACATCTGCACTACTCACAAGTGCACAATAGGCCAATATCCAGCCACTTTCTCGGGAACAGACACCTCTGGGCTCAACCCCCTCGGGCTCAGTCACCTCTGGGCGAACACATCCCCAGGCTCAGACCCATCCGAGTGGTACATCCAGGCTCAGTCTCATCCGAGAAGCTGACTACCATATGATCAACTCCTGATCCTACAATCACATCCCCCAAGCTCCGGTCGTCTGGGTAATCCCCCCAGGCTCCGACCGTCTGGGAATATCATAATCACAATGAAAACCATCTCGGGAATTACATCCCAAAACATTTCAATCAAATCTTGACTTCATACAAAGTCAAGATCATTTCCGACTAGGTCTCAAAGCCCAAAATACCATTTACACATAAACCGTTAAAATCACATTTTAAATCAATAACATAATCCGGAAATCATCATTGACTCACCAACAAAACCAAAATATCATTTTAGAAATTATTTAAACTCCGGGCCTAGCCCAAAACATCATTTGCATGTTCCTCGTAAAACGTGCCCGAAAGACTGATTAAAATAATCATAAAATCACCATAAATCGTTAATTTCACATATTCACAAGTGACTCCAAATTCGAGTCAAAATCACTATTCACTTGGGTTCTCACGCCCAAAATAACATTATCACGCAAATCCATACGTTGCAACCTCCGTTGCCATTTTCATGTAAATGCACGAAATTGACCATTGACTCATTCCCGAGTCACAACATCATTTTTCAATCCATGACTCATAATCCGAGTTCAAACATTATTTTAAGTCAATTTCAATTCCGGACTCATAACCCGAGTCCAAATATCATTTTCACCAAATTTCGTAATTTCTCGAAAATTGTGCCCAAAAATATAATAATATAATAATCATAAAACCGAGAAATTACCGGATTGAAACGTCAATCATGCCAAAGCATATAAAATCATATAATAAGGCATTTAAATCATATATGCATGCATCACGGTTAGACAACAAAGTCCACTCACACACACCGTCCAAAACGGTCCGTTTCCGAGCTGCATGTTTTTCCGTAAAATCTGGAAATCACAACTCCTGTCCAAAATCATTATAGAGGGTTACTAACATCTCAAAATGCTTCATATAATTTTCTCCAATTTTTCCGGAATTTAAATACGTATTATTAATGTAAAATAAAACTTCGGATACGCGGAACATTATCGAAACGATATCTGATTTCCTCGAAACCAACGTCAAAATGTTCGTTACAATGAGAGGATCAAAAGTCATGTTGACCTCACCTTGAAACTAGGCCGTACGCGCCCTCACGCGCCGCCGTGAGTGTCTGCGCGTGAAACCCACGCTCCAGCTACAGTACCTGTCGTCCTCACCCGTTTGTCTGTAAAACGGGTCCTTTAACCCGCAAATAGACCCGGCTGGTTTCCTAACAATTCAACATTAATTCCTTCAATTGATCATTCACACAGCTTCGTTATAAGTCTAATTAGAGGTCTGAAACATTAATTACATGAAACCTTACCTTAATCCTTAAGATCAAAGATGAACATTCGAAGAACACTCCGAACACTGTTCATCATTCGAAAACCTTCCATGTCGATCGATTTCCTTCAATTGATGCAACCAGAAGCTTCAATGGACTCAGGTAAACTCTTTCCCCATCTCAATTGCATCAATTCAAGGCTCAAACTCCACGACTCAAGCTCGAAATTTTCTGCAACTACAGTGCTCCGTTCTACCTCAAATGGACCTCAATTACCTTCGTTCTTTCGATAAAACTGATCGTAGCAATCCCAGAAGACTAAAACTGAACCCAATTTCGATCAACAAGGCTCAATTCTTCCAATTCGATTTTCCCTCCCAAAAACCATATTTTCGAAATCCAGTTCCTCAGCTCTCAATCAATCCCTCGTTTTTTTTCCCAAATCGATTCAATTTCATCAAACACTCAGTTTCACACTCTCAGGTTCAGAAATGGAAGAGGAATGAAGGTTGGGAGAAAATGGTATTATGGTTGTACACGGTTAAGAAAACAGGAGAGATTAATGGAAATTAAAGGATTAATCAATTAATTAAAATAATAATAAAACATCATAATGATGTTTCTCCTAAGACAAGGATCCTGGTTTTATGCCTGAATTTAAGGGATGAGTGACACTTGTCACTCATCCAAGTGTGTTCAGTCACTGGGTACTGTTCATATTAAAATATTATTTTAATCCCAGTTCGTTCGGTTAATCGAGTCCTTTCCCGTGACCATAACTTCGTCGTCGAATCTCCGATTTCGGCATGCCGCCTGTCGTTGGATTCGTATCGATGAGACCTACGTAACGGTCCTTGGCCCTCGTCCATTGGACTTCCCGGGTCAAAAGTCAACATTTGGCCCCTAATATGCCAAATTACCAAAATACCCCTCAACTTCTGAACGTCATAACTTTCACCTCGAATGTAGGAATCGAACGTGCCACCTGTCCATGAACTTGTGACGTCCCGAACTACGTCACGGTCATCGGTCAAAGTCCGTTTGACCGCCCGAACTAAAAGTCAACATTTTGCCCACGCTAGGGGCAAAACGGTCATTTTGCACAATTCGTCCGATTTCACTCAACTAATCCCCGATTAGACATTCTCAATCATAATTAATTAATATTCAATCCCGATATTCGGGACGGGTCGTTACACAAAATCACCCGTCTCATGCCCTTCCGGCATCCAAAACCGTCATTCCGAACCCAAATCCGGAATCCACTTTTCAACCTTAAAACCAAATTCCGCTTCTCGAAATGCGATTTTAAAACCGAAAACCTTGATCGTCTAAATCATGTTCCAAAATCCCTTTACAATCATTGAAAACCATTTATTGTTTGAAATCCCAAAACCATGGCATCATAATCAGAAATCAAGCCTTTCTCGTAAAACATGCCAAATACGTTATTTCTCGAAAAACGTGTAATTAAGTAAAAAAAACATAGCATATTCAATAATCATGAAATCACATATAAAACCACAAAACAATTATAGAAAACAGTTATGCATGCTCGAGTTTAAGGAAAGGGTCCACTCACAGTACCAAGCCCTCGATCGCGTCCCGAACGTCTCGTACGTTCCTCAGCTTCCTCAGGAACTCCTGATCCTGTCAACAACCGTCAAAGTACGTTACTAACACGTCTACGAAGGTCCAAACAATTTTCCCTAAAAATCCCCGGGGTCCTAAACGTAACGAACCGAAACCCTAAACCTTTAACCTCGCGGGACTAACTTCAAACGACGTCCGAACAACCCGAAACCAAGTCCAACGGACTCGTCAAAACTCCTTGTCCAAAAACCATGTTGACCATTTTTCCAGCCGCCGACGCACGCGCCCCCACGCGCCGCCCAAAATGGCTGCACGTGGCCCTCACGCGCCAGCTACAGTGCATCGTCTTCCTCGCGTCGACCCGGTTCAAAACAATACCTGCAAATCGAACCGGCGTGAGCGGTTCTCTGCCGTACCTGCACCAAAACACCTCCTATCTTCACCACCTTCATCGTCCCATCCTTAGCAATCCAGTCCCCTTATTCTAATACCTCGACTCGACCTGAAACCTGTCGACTCAAGCTCGAACAGAAACCAGTACTGTCCCCTGTTCTCTTCTCCGGCCACCCAAGTCACCCCCCGTCACAGTAGCTAGCTTAAACAAATCCTAGGACCGTCCTAAACCTCACCCAACTCACCAAGACCATCGACTCACACTCAAAACCCACGACTTTCGATTTGAAAATCAACGGCAAAATAGAGCACACTAGTACTCTCCATCGTACTAGCCTCCACCGTGCACTCCCCGTCACGGCAACACAACCAGCAGCTACCTAGGACTCAACTGAGTCCCCTAGACCTCACTAGACTCCTCGATTCAGCCCCTAAAGCCACAACTTGCCGTCTGAACCTAAACGGTAAAACAGAGCAAATAAAGGGGGATGAGGAATTACCTGTCCTCCGGTCACCGTCGCGAGCTCCGTTGGGCTGGTCGACTTCTCTCACCCCTCACGACACCACCACGAGTCCACTTGCACCACACACGACCACACCACCACCACAATCACTCACTTCCTCTCTGTTTTCCCCCCTATTTTAACCAAATTACGATTATGCCCTTAACCTTCCGAACATCATAACTTCCTCCTCGGATGTCGGAATCGGGCGTGCCACCCGTCTACGGATTCATGACGTCCTAAACTACGTCCCAGTCACAGGTCAAAGTCCATTTGACCGCCCGAACTAAAAGTCAACTTTTTACCCAAACCAGGGGCAAAATCGTCATTCTACACTAACGACCTTATCGGGACCAACTAACCCCCGATTAAGCTCACTAATCTCATCTTAATCACGGTCTTAACCCTAATTCCCGGGACGGGTCGTTACAATTTCAATTAGTTTAAAAATCGCGAAAAATTATGGGATTCACGTGTGACTTAATTAGGGTGGTTAGTGACCCTTCCAGGTGATTTTTAGCAGGAACTGATGTTCTCAAATTTTATGAAAAGACGTGTGATTAGTTCGCTTGTCTAAGGTACGTGTGAGTGGCCGTTTTCTTTTATTAAAATATTATCCATGCATATTTATGTGCTTTAATTGTTTTATTATGTGTTTTGGTGATGTGTGATTGATTGGGTTTTTTATATGGTTTTCAGTAATTTTATATTAAACTATTATTTTATACATGCTTTACGATATTTTTTGTAAATTACGTTTTTGAATTTCATTTCAATTGTTGATTCGAATTGAATGTGATTTATGACATGAGATATTGTAATATTGGATTCTTGGTAATTTCCATATGATCTTTGGATGGTTTTTTGGATATTTCCTTGGTGGCACATTTTACGGAGTTGTGATTGAATTGTGGGTAAAAATGGTGAAAGGGTAAAAATGTAATTTTACCACCAAGGGCATTTTGGTCATTTTATAAGGGTCTAGAGTATACTAGAATGTTCTAAAACTTTCTTCCCATTTTCCTACCACCGACCTTGACAGGACCCATCCCAATCCCCCCGAGATTAGTGCGGGATGACCCTGCTCCCGTCTGACACGAAGTGTCAGACAAGGGATAGTTCTGACCTTTGCCCTCCCGGGCTATCAGAGTACGCCAGGATCCGGAGGAGGTTTGTGATATCTCGGTCTCTGCCACAGTCCACATCTGATGTCAACCTGAAGGGCAGTCAAAACATTAAAAGCTGTGAGTGGACAAAACCAAGAGTTTATAAAAACATTTTATAAGACATTTGTACCCTTCACTAAAAAGCATGCATGCATTCGAAAACCATTTAACCGAAAGAAGAATATGTGGGAACTAAGCCCAAAACCATTATGAAAACGACCGTATGGGCCACTGCCCAAATCCTGTGTAACCACACATCACATATCATATATCATATTTATATCATATACACATATAATTTACACAACCAATCCTGTCACGGTTTCCAAAGCTACGCGCGTGCTACCCAGGTCTCAATCCGAGTCTTCTCAAAGTCAAGATCAATGTCCGCAGACCACTGACCCTACCCGAGGTAATAGTAATCATAGCCTTCCTGAGAGTAAGGAACCCAACTGGGGGGTGACTCCACTCAGTCGGTGCTCCGTGACTACTCCAGGGTCCACCCAGGCCAACGACCCTCCTTGGAGGAGATAGAAGAACAAGTAAAGGAAGGTATATGAACATATATATACATAACATAAACACTCATACCCGGTTCCCCTGAACCGTCATGATCAATAACATCCATTAACCAGGGTTCATGCCGGTTCCCATAAACCGTCATGAACCAGAATGACCTGACAAAGGTTCATGTCGGTTCCCATAAACCGTCATGAACCAAAATGACCTTTCCAGAGTTCATGCTGGTTCCCATAAACCGTCATGAACTTGGAAATCCATCTAGGGTCCCTGACCCAAAATTATCAGTGTAAAACAACTGGGTCTCGTGCCCGAACATATGACATCAGTTGGGCACCGTGCCCGATATCTAAGGGTCAGTCACGACTCCGATCATAGTGATGCGTGCAACCATCCATCCAGGACTGCCCTCAATCCTGGTATGTCGCCGTGAACGAATCAACTGACGCGACCACCACAAGATCATGGTGCACTCCTCACCGATCGCTATCCTGAACCGTCAGCACTCCGAAGTCAAGCCTCCCCAGGCTTCCCGACCACGAATCGTGCATCGTGACCTCTCCGGAAGGAACACATCCCAATCCGGAGGCGAGCGTCGTATCGTTGATCGTCGTGCACATAGCACCCGCCGCGACCACAATTTAGACCCGAAGGTCGTAAATAGCGTCATATGCCCGAGACAAAACCAAATGGGTCTCATACCCGAGTTTATCCTTTTAGAAATCCAAAACCTTTTCATTTAGACCAATAAAGACATACAAACTCGTATAGGCACCGTATAGGGCCGAAACCTCGAAATATGTGCCTATACGTAATCACACATCCAAATGCACTCAGGCATCACAAAAAAGTATTTAAAACATATAATAAACATTTATGCATGCACCAATTTAGAAAATAAGGTCCACTCACAGACCGTCCGAGCTGCCACCTCGATTTGCGTGCCTTAGGCTCTCCCGAGCCGATCACCATAACCGGGACTCCCGAACCTGTCCAAATTTTAATATAAGGTTATTAACTACTTAATTAACCTCCCATCAAAGCCCCGTAATTTTCCCGAACTTTTAACTATTTTTAAAACGGAACCTAAACCTTCGGACAGCCCGAAACCTATCGAAACGATGTTCGATTGACACGAAACCAGTCCCAAAATGTTCGTTACATCGAATAGATGATTTCACATGTTGGAACCTTCCCCAGATTCCCCTCCACGCGCCCTCACGCGCCCTGGGAGTGCACTGCATGTGGGCCTCACGCGCCACTGCACAGTGCGTCTTCTTCCTCGCGCAGCTGGTCTGAACCGGCTTGTTCGCCTGCAACTGGACCGGCGTAACCGGTCCAGGCGTCCTTCTCCCTCAATTTTGGTCAGTTTTCCTCCATTTCAATTCCTAAATTCCTATTTCTTCATTTCCTATCTAACCCAATTAATTATAACTCCTAAAACGTCATAAATCCGACCGGTCCAATTTGGTCCTCACGGTTCAAAAATCCAAAACCCTCCACAGAGCTTCCCCGACGTCCAACCCTTCTCCAAACCTTCCTAAAAACTCCCTAGCAACCTAATTAGTTCAACCCAAACGTCTAAACAAGCCCCTAATAATTAGAAATCGAAAATGGATTAAAATGGGAAAACCGATTACCTCGCGGGTTGGCCACCACCGCCGTCTACGGCGGTGCTCTCTGGGCCGGCCACCGCATCCAACTGCCTCCCCACTCTCTGGTCTCAGTCCTGGTCGAAATGGATGGGTTTTGGGGTTGCACGGGAATGAGAGAAATGGTGAGATCGGGTGGGTTTTGGGTGTGTGTTTGAAATGGAGAAAATGGATTGGTTTGCACGGTGCATGAAGGAAATGTGTTGTCCATTGGATGGGTGACACTTGTCACTCATCCATTGGCATCTGGACAAATATCTGGGCCCACTAGAGTATAAACTGCACTTTTGTCTCGTAAAACGTGTCACCGTAAATAGTATCCCGAAACTTCCGTGAACCGTAACTTCGCCGTCGAACGTCCGAATTCGACGTGCCGCCTGTCTATGGATTCGTATCGTCCTTATCTACATAATGGTCTTCGGCCCTTGGCCATCGGACCTCTTGGTCAAAAAGTCAACTATTTGCCCTATTTAACTAAAATTACCAAAATGCCTCTAAACTTCCGAACGTCATAACTTCCTCCACGGATGTCGGAATTGAACGTGCCACTTGTCTATGAACTCGTGACGTCACGAACTACGTCACGGTCATCGGTCAAAGTCCATTTGACCGTCCAAATGAAAAGTCAACGTTTTGCCCACGCCTAGGGGCAAGACGGTCATTTTGCATCGTTCGTCCGATTTCGCCCAACTAATCACTGATTAGCCTCACTAATCGTGATTAGTCACTAATCTAATCCTGGAATTTGGGACGGGTCGTTACAGACCTACCCCTATGCTCATATATATATATATACTCAGATATACGAGGGAAAGAAAAAGAAATGGTTTTTGGGTGGGTTCGGTTGGTATGCATCGAAAGAAAGGAAAATGGTGAACCGAGGAGGAGACGAGGGATTTGAAGCCAGGAAAGGGAAGAGAGACAACCAGGGATGATGAGGAGATGATCAAGTGAGAAAAAGGAAGAAAATGGTGATGAAAACACGGTGAAGAGGAGAAGGATTAGTGAACGAGAACCTTGCACCTGTAAGGTTTATTTCGGGTTTTTGGTTTTGGACCAAGAAACCTAGAACCAGCTGTTCCAATAACTTTCAGGAGATCCTACGACGTTTATAGGGATAGGAACTGTTAGTTTTAGATATGAAAAAAATTCTCTAGGAAACCTCTGGATGCAATGGCCACGAAGCTTGAAGCTCGAACAATAATTTTAAGGCAAGGTTTTTGGATTTTACCATCACAGAGATCTTTCTGGGAATGTCTAGAAGTGATTAGGTGTTTTGAACAAGAAAAAAGACATGATAAATGGAAGTTATACCAAGGTCATGGCCGCGGGTTGTCCGACCCGTTTTACAGGAGAAATGGGTCTGATGTTATGAGGAATGAGATGAACAGTCATCGCCCGTGAGACCCACGCGCATCCACTTCTTGTGGTAGGTGGGGGCACATGCCACGTTATCTCGAGGAATTTTCAACACGAAATTTCATCCTTTCGATTTTACGAGTCCAACGAAACAATTTTCAAGGTGATTAAACATCGTCTCGGGGCAGTATTGACTGCCCAAATGTTTAGGCGTTATTTCAATTAGTTTAAAAATCAAAAAATTATGGGATTCACGTGTGACTTAATTAGGGTGGTTAGTGACCCTTCGAGGTGATTTTTGGCAGGAATTGTTGTTCTCAAATTTTACGCAAGGACGTGCCATTAGTTCAGTTGTGTAAGGTATGTGTGAGTGGCCGTTTTTTTTTAAAAAAAATATTATGCATGCATATTTATGTTCTTTAATTGTTTTATTATGTGTTTTGGTGATATGTGATTGATCAAGATTTTTATATGGTTTTCTGTAATTTTATATTAAACTATTATTTTATTACATGCTTTACGATATTTTTTGTAAATTGCGTTTTTGAATTCCATTTCAATTGTGGATTTGAATTAAATGTGATTTATGACTAGAGATATTGTAATATTGGATTCCTGATAATTTCCATATGATCGTTGGATGGTTTTTTGTATATTTCCTTGGTGGCACATTTTACGAAGTTGTGATTGAATTGTGGGTAAAAATGATGAAGGGTAAAAATATAATTTTGCCACCAAGGGCATTTTGGTCAATTTATAAGGGTCTAGAGTAAACAAGAAAGTTCTAGAACTTTTTTCCCATTTTCCTACGACCGACCTACCCTTATGCTCATATATATATATATATATACTTAGATATACGAGGGAGAGAAAAATAAATGGTTTTTGGTTGGGTTCGGTTGGTATGCATCAAAAGAAAGGAAAATGGTGAACCGAGGAGGAGACTAGGGAATTGAAGCCAGGAAAGGGAAGAGAGGCAACCAAGGATGATGAGGAGATGATCAAGTGAGAAAAAGGAATAAAATGGTGATGAAAACATGGTGAAGAAGAGAAGGATTGGTGAACGAAAACCTTGCACCTGCAAGTTTTATTTCGGGTTTTTGGTTTTTGTAAGACTCGTGTCCTGAAGGGAACGGTGAATGATCCCACATTCCTGCGAGGGGGGGAATGGTGTGGGAGGGGAATGGTGGTGTGCCTTAAAGGTATAGGCACACACCTATCTAGCACGAGGCCTTTTGGGAGCTCAGTGATTTTGGGTTCGATTGGAACTCCAAAGTTAAGCGAGTTGAGGTTGGTGCAATTGCATGATGGGTGACCTCATAGGAAGTTGCATCGTGAGCTCCTGAAAACAAAACTATGAGGGCGAGGAGACCCAAAGCGAACAATATCGTGCTAGAGTCGGGTCCTGACCGAGGAGGGTTTGGTCCTGACAGAATGGTATCAGAACTAAACCCCGATTGGGAAATGCACCAGCGAGGACACTGGGCCTTAAGGGGCTGGATTGTAAAACCCGTGTTCAAGAGGGAACGGTGAACGATCCCACATTCATACGAGGGGGAATGGTGTACGAGGGTAATGGCGGTGTGTCTTAAAGGTGTAAGCACACTTATATCTAGCACGAGGCCTTTTGGGAGCTCAGTGGCTTTGGGTTCGGTTGGAACCCCAAAGTTATGCGAGTTGAGATTGGTGCAATTCCATGATGGGTGACTCCTTGAGAAGTTGCACTGTGAGCCCCCGAAAACAAAACTGTGATGGCGAGGAGGCCCAAAGCGGACAATATAGTGCTAGATGAGTCGGGTCCTATCTGAGTAGAGTCGGGTCCTGACAGAATGGTATCAGAGCTAGACCCCGACTGGGAAGTGTGCTAGCGAGGACACTGGGCCCTAAGGTAGGTGGATTATAAGACCCATGACAGGACTCGCCCCGATCCTCTCTGGGACCACATGGGGACGTGCCCTGCTCTCGTCTGACACCCAAAATAATGTTCCAATTTTAACCTTAATCATTCAAATGCATAAAAACCAAATTAAAGTTTTACATCAAATCCGGAATAAACAGATGTCAGATAAGGGATGAAATCCAAAACTACAAGTTGCGAGCACGACTCTAACATAAACCTGCGGGTACACCACCCAACAGGGGTTCAGGTACGCAGAAGTAGATCTATGCCCCAGCCTCAGGTTCCTCCTCTACCTCAGTATCACGACCTGGAGGGGTTACCAAAACAATAAGGGTGAGTGGGCCGAAACTCAAGTTTATAAAATCGTTAGTAAGTAAAACATATAATTTACCCCTCCGTTTTCCAAACATGCATGCATCAGAATTTAAAACCATAAGTCATGTAATATGTATCATAAGGCATATAATAAAACCATAAACATAATTTTAGCCACTGCACTATACACTCCAATCCCGACATCCCCGATGTCTGACGTCCCTGACGTCCAATAAGGTTACAATCTCAAGGCTACGCGTGCCACTCGGGTCTCAATTCCGAGTTCAATCCCCGAACCCCGTTCGGGTACAGCATCCCCGATGCTTAGCGTCATAGACGCTGGACGTTCTAGACGTCCGTGACCACTCCGGGGTACCTCATCCGGAGGAGACAGTATCATAAGAATGGATCTATACAGTGCACTTTTAAATACATTTTATTGATATCCACAAGCAAAACATATATGTATACATAGGTAAATCCGAACCGATCGTTACGTTTCTTCAGACGGGTCTCATGTGACACGACCCATCCCAATCCCCCCGGGATTACCATGGAATGTGACGTGCTCCCGTCTGACAAGAGGCGTCAGACAAGGGATAACCGATTGCCATTGCCCAAACGGGCTTCCAGAGTGCGTAAGGATCGATGGAGGAGGTGTGCGATGCTCAAGTCTCTGCTGCAGTCGTATCCGGAATCAACCTGAAGGGCATTGAAAACAAAAGCTGTGAGTGTACGAAAATAAACAAGTCTGTTTAAAACATTTATAAGACATTTATGCCCCTCAGTAAAATCATATGCATGCACCAAAACCAATAATCCCATATTTATTTAGAAATAACCATTAGGGCCTTAGCCCGGAAACCAAAGCCTAGTTTCAATTTCCAAAAGTAAATCCAAGAGTTATTTCATAAATCCAGTAATATGAACCATAAGGCATATAATATAAACCATAACCATTATTTTAGCCACTGCACTATACACTCCAATCCGACATCCCTGATGTC
Source organism: Prinsepia uniflora (assembly GCA_032719365.1). Classification (NCBI taxonomy): domain Eukaryota; kingdom Viridiplantae; phylum Streptophyta; class Magnoliopsida; order Rosales; family Rosaceae; genus Prinsepia; species Prinsepia uniflora. Next base: position 8,681,397 of record CM064876.1, on the reverse strand, counting down.
TGACGTCCCTGACGTCAATAAGGTCACAATCACAAGGCTACGCGTGCCACTCGGGTCTCAATTTTCCGAGTTAAATCCCCGAACCCCGTTCGGGTACAGCATCACCTGATGCAGCATCACCTGATGCTTAGCGTCATAGACGTTGGACGTACTAGACGCCCGTGACCTCTCCGGGGTACCTCGCCGGAGGAGACAATATAATATGGAAGGATCTATACAGTGCAGTACTAAATACATTTTATCGATATCCACATGCAAAACATATAGGTATACATAGGTAAAATCCGAACCGGTCGTTACATTTCATCAAACGGGTCTCATGCCCAAAACCGTAAAACGTGCCATGACCGAAACATCATCAAAACCATTTATAGATTCCAGCATGTGAACATATATAAAATGTAAACCAGGAAACATTTATTCAATTCCATTTTAGGGTCCCCGACCCGCAATCACATGTAGAAATCAACTGGGCCCCTGGCCCGATTTCACAAGTTAACTGGGCCCCTGGCCCGATCCACATGTTAACTGGGCCCCTGGCCCGATTTCATAGTTCAACTGGGCCCCAGGCCCGATTTTACATTATTCAAGTTCGTAACCGTTTCATGAAATCATATCCAACCACATTTATGGAAATCGGTGCAAATCCAGAAAACCTTGGTTTACGTGCAAATACGTAATCCACCTCGAAATACGTGAAATCATTTTAAAATTCACCGATATCCAAAGTAAATCATTTAATCATAATTATAACAATCATAAAACAGTTATGCATGCATCGAATTTATGAAACCAATGTCCACTCACAGACCGTTTAACCGAGCGCCTCGATGGTATGCGTGCCATAGGCCTTCCCGGGCCACACCACTATCACCGGGACTCCCAATCCTGTCCAAATCACATTAGAGGATTACTAACCTCATCATTAACATCCTATTCAAGTCCCGTAATTTTTCCGAATTTTTAAGTATTTTTAAACTCGATTTAAAACCTTCGGACATCCCGAACAATATCGAGACGGTGTCCGATCGACACGAAACCAATCCCAAAATGTTCGTTACATTGTATAGGACAAAAGTCATGTTGACCTTACCTCGAGATTCGTGCCCACGTGCCGTCACGCGCCGCCGTGAGTGGCTGCGCGTGAAAGCCACGCGCCTGCTACAGTGACTGCTACAGTGTTCCTTCTTCACCCGTTTGTCTGGTAAACGGGTTGGAAAGCCCGCGATAGGATCCGGTCAGATAACCATCAATTCGACCCCAATTCAATCCGTTCTTGATCCTACAACAATCATCAATCCACCAATTTCAGTTCTGTGTCAATGATTAGCATCAACCATCGATCAATCGTGTCAACAACCCGTGATCACCCAAAACGGGTCGATCACCAAAACTCCTCCAATCCTCAACCATTATCAAATTAACTTCACAGGAAGTTAATAAGGACTAATACGAACTAATTAGCATGATTAATTGAACTCGACAATACCTCAATCGTCACAACTCAAGCTTGAGTTTTCCGGCCGTCCACCATGTCCGTCCACGGCCCTAGGAGCCCCAAAGCTTGCTCCATTTGATCTGGTTCGACTCGTTGAAGTTCCAGGAAGCTCAATCCATCATCAATTAGGCTTGGGCTGGCCTAAAACTGGAAGTTCGAATTTGAATTTCCCAGAAAACCAGTTTCGGGTTTTTGAGCATTCCACCACCATTTCCACTCCAATTTTCCCTCTCTCAATCTCAGTGAACTGCCCACGACTCACTCATCATTCTTTTAATTCAATTTAGCCGTTAAAGGCATCCAAAACCGTCCTCAATCCACTGTGTAAAGGTTCCCACACTGACCCGAAAATCATAGAAAAACCCAGTGCCCACGTTCAGTGATCGATGCCAACACAACCCCATGTGCAATTCAACCTCAAACTGGCCCAATTCAATCAATTAATTGATAAACAAATCAAGGGATCGATCGCACAAAGCATCCACCTCACGGATGATCAATGAAACAGTACCCCAGTGTGAATTTACCATTCTGCCCTTGTGCAGAAAATTACCAAAATGCCCCTCACGCATCCTGACCCGTAACTCGGTCATACGGACTCCGATTGATGCGTGCCGCCTGTCGTTGGATTCGTATCGACGATACCTACGTAACGGTCCTTGGCCCTCGGCCATCGGACATCCCGGTCGAAAAGTCAACATTCACCCTTATATCCTCCAAATTACGAAAATGCCCCTAGACTTCCGTACATCATAACTTTCACCACGAACGTCGGAATCGAACGTGCCACCTGTCTATGAACTCGTGACGTCCCGAACTACGTCACGGTCATCGGTCAAAGTCCATTTGACCATCCGAATTAAAAGTCAACGTTTTGCCCACGCCCAGGGGCAAAACGGTCATTTTGCACAATTCGTCCGAAATCACATAACTAATCCCAGATTAGTAAATCACCATTAAATATTATTAAATCCCGATATTCGGGACGGGTCGTTACAACCTTCCCTCCTTAAATAATTTCGTCCTCGAAATTACCAATCTCCTTATTCCACAACCGCCTTGTGGAAAAACAATTCGACCTCGTGTCATGTGTACACCTGTACACCCACTCACTGGAACAACACCAATCTCGTCTGCACCCAGACATCCCATCACAGTCATACGTCACAATCAACAACACTCGACCACCTCGAGTGGACATAATCACCTGATTCGCGATAAAATCGCTTAACCATTTAGCTGACTCCTTCAGCTAGACGGTTCCTTTCCATTGCCACTAAATCCTTACATTTGCTCCCATTGGGAGTCACCAACTCTCATTTGTCAGTCCATGCTGACACCATCAGTCAAACTGTCACCACAAAGCTTTACCACCCTAGTAAAGCCCCAACCATCTGTCCGTCCGTGACAACACCACGTACTACATCACCCTCGATGTAGCGTAAGATCAACCACATGATCTCAATTCGCAGGGCAAGCCCAATCCTGCGACACAAAATAATCTCAATGTCCATAATCGCCGACTCCCTCAGCGAACCAAAACGCTGGAAGATCACGGTGTGATAAAACCACACAAGGCTACTCGTGGTTACTCAGACCACCAATTCACTCATCCTGAGTGTACGTATACCGTCAATTCCCTCAGTCAAGTGGTGTAACTGGAACGCATTGAATACCAGCCCAGCAGTGAACACACATCTCAAAACTAGGGTTCCATAAGCCAACCATGGCTAAGAGCACCTGCTCATAAAATCACTGAACCCGACAAGATCAATCTGCCCAGCGCACCGTATCCAATGTCCAGTCCACAATACAGCCAAACAAATGATATCAGAACCAAGCCGATTACCAACACATTAGTTACACACCACTGGTACATCCCATGTACCGCCATTAGGCACCACTCAGCCTAACCAGTATCAATCCTCGTACAACGTACCCTGTACGTACCTCAATCCATCAATCTGACTATAGCCACCCAGGTCATAGCCAAACACGTTCTAGTAATGGAGTACATTTGCCCAAACCAACATGAGACAAAACGAACTCCACCCGTCATCTAGTTCCAATTCCGAATCCGAATTCGCAATTTCGTAAGAAATCCCGAATCCGAACCCAGACATCATGTTTTTAATCCATGTCCAAATCCAAATCCGAAATCATTATTCCGTAAGCTAGCATTGGAATAATCATTCCGCACCCAAATCCAGTAATCCATTTTCGAGCTTCGCAATCGAATCCTGAATCGTCACCCAGAAATTCGATTCCAAAACCCAAAATCTCGTTTACGTCCATCAGACGTAACATAACCGAATCTATCGGTTGCCTGTACAAAACACTCGATTGACTTCATAGGGAAGCCAATCCCAATATTCACACGTCAAAGTTTGACAAAAATCCGACCACTTCGGAAACCTACTCAACCGAGTAACAACCATATGGACTCTGCTCCGAAAAGAAGTTCGGTCCCGTCATTTACGACTCACATATCAAGGTAAGAGTGATAAACTCTCCACCCAATCTGGATCATCACGATCACGACCCAGATCCATCACTACGTCATCGGACAAGTAACATCACGATCCTAGATCGTCACCATGCCCAAAGTCGACAACATCACAAATCAGATCCACCTAGGATCCACACATGCTCACATAGCAAGCAATCCATCTGAAAGCTGATCGTAGGGTCTTACACCCTCATTGAAACATTCGCCAAATTTCCCTCGGTGGAAAGATGACCTCGCATTTCACCACCAATTCCAAGATCATACACAACTGCTTGTGTCCAATGACCCCAAGCCAAACATGAGTCCACCAACCAATACACGCTCAACGTACTGGTAGCCACAATCATCATCTGCCACTGCAGGAAATAAGAAGTCAACTCCAATGACTTCGGAACACCAACCACCAATGCAGAAACGAGCACTCCTCTCGTCTCCCAATCACCACTCTCCCCGAATCGGGAGTTCCAACCATGTTGGAAACAGGCATGCTCCCAATGAGATGTCAAGTCCAACCACTGGACTGCCCATGTCCATACCTCACCTGGACCACCACGTGTCCAAGATCAATTCATTACTCGGACCCCACGTCCGCCAATACTCATGTATGCACACACCCCGATTCCAAACGGAATATCCACAACTCTGCCTGGATGTGCATACCCAACAGCCTTCGTCTCACATCACAACCTAAACAGGTTCAATCCTCAGGTTCCAAGTGATCCACAATCACAAAATCACACATCAATACCACGAATGGTTTTCCCCGACTTTTTCCAATTTCAATAATTTCCTTGTACTCTCTGGGGATATAAGAAATAAACAATCTTACCAATCTCGGAGTTGACAAAAACTCCCCAAATCCACCAATTCTCCTGACATAGGGAACATCATCCCTAGATTCCCCAATTTTCAATCATACCTTTGATCCATTCATCACTTGTCATCATATATCTGTTAGGACTTATCCCAACACGACACAACCTCCACTGGATCCCATCCAGTCCAAGACTCAACCACCACTGAGTCGCAGATTCCGATCATAAGTCCATCATGACAGAGTCACACCCCAACTGGTGGCTCAACGTCATCACACTCACTGACACCGGCACCAGCGCTAGTATCAGTACCAACGCACCATCATCAACACTAGTATCAGCACACAGGCATCCATACTAGTATTGGCATAAGGGTACCACCATACCAACATCCATACATAGCACACGAACATCCACACTAGCACACGAACATCCATGCTAGCATACCGTGTGCAAAGTTGTTACCCTGGATCTCCGTTCATTCCGAACAACGATCCCCTAACACCACGCGTACCCCACAACTATGGGTACCCCCAATTTGGCAATCCACACATCAGGATAATAGACGTTCCCTGAACATCCCCTGATCCCCGAGTATTAAAACCGTACTAAATACCCTCGATAGCCAGTTATCTCGACACAACTGTCGACCAACAGTCATCGTTGTCAAGATCCGTATCCACACATCACACTAATATTCGATCCAACACGGGATTCCATATTTTATCTCATAACCGCATCCGTGGATCGAAACCCATAATCCTGACTAGACTCAATAGAGTCATCCACATGGTCATCCACGACCTCAGCCGCTCGTCGCAGCACAAATCTTCAATTAAAGTTCACTTTTCCAGTCCATCGATTATAAATTAGGGTTCCAAAATCACACCCTAGGGTTCCACCGAACCCAACTGCCTTCTGCAGTAAAATCCACAACCTGACCGACCCCGCGGTCCTGACATCGCATAGACGTCAAATCCAATCCAATCGTCAACGCAATGTGGGTTCCATCGTGGGTTCCACCACGAAGGTCATCGGCTAACTCCGATGCACCAACACCCCGTACACTAGCCAACACTACCAGGGTCCATAATTTAGACCATTACTCAACTGAGTCTCGTATTTCCAATACATTATTCAAATGGGGTTCTCTGAACCTAGCTGTGCCCAGTAGCACAACCGTCCATCATCACATGACCGAACCGACGGTCCCGCATTACTAGTTAATTTATACAACCCCACTTGGGTTGAATCACATCAATGCACGGCGTATCGGGCCAAACACACCCAATTCACCATACAAACCCAAAACTATCTATCAGGTTGACAACGGAACTGCAGCCCAAAGAGACATCACACCCTCGTCCTTCGCGCACAAAAGAGCAAAACCTGCTCTGATACCACTTGACACGACCCATCCCAATCCCCCCGGGATTACCATGGAATGTGACGTGCTCCCGTCTGACAAGAGGCGTCAGACAAGGGATAACCGATTGCCATTGCCCAAACGGGCTTCCAGAGTGCGTAAGGATCGATGGAGGAGGTGTGCGATGCTCAAGTCTCTGCTGCAGTCGTATCCGGAATCAACCTGAAGGGCATTGAAAACAAAAGCTGTGAGTGGACGAAAATAAACAAGTCTGTTTAAAACATTTATAAGACATTTATGCCCCTCAGTAAAATCATATGCATGCACCAAAACCAATAATCCCATATTTATTTAGAAATAACCATTAGGGCCTTAGCCCGGAAACCAAAGCCTAGTTTCAATTTCCAAAAGTAAATCCAAGAGTTATTTCATAAATCCAGTAATATGAACCATAAGGCATATAATATAAACCATAACCATTATTTTAGCCACTGCACTATACACTCCAATCCGACATCCCTGATGTCTGACGTCCCTGACGTCAATAAGGTCACAATCACAAGGCTACGCGTGCCACTCGGGTCTCAATTTTCCGAGTTAAATCCCCGAACCCCGTTCGGGTACAGCATCACCTGATGCTTAGCGTCATAGACGTTGGACGTACTAGACGCCCGTGACCTCTCCGGGGTACCTCGCCGGAGGAGACAATATAATATGGAAGGATCTATACAGTGCAGTACTAAATACATTTTATCGATATCCACATGCAAAACATATAGGTATACATAGGTAAAATCCGAACCGGTCGTTACATTTCATCAAACGGGTCTCATGCCCAAAACCGTAAAACGTGCCATGACCGAAACATCATCAAAACCATTTATAGATTCCAGCATGTGAACATATATAAAATGTAAACCAGGAAACATTTATTCAATTCCATTTTAGGGTCCCCGACCCGCAATCACATGTAGAAATCAACTGGGCCCCTGGCCCGATTTCACAAGTTAACTGGGCCCCTGGCCCGATCCACATGTTAACTGGGCCCCTGGCCCGATTTCATAGTTCAACTGGGCCCCAGGCCCGATTTTACATTATTCAAGTTCGTAACCGTTTCATGAAATCATATCCAACCACATTTATGGAAATCGGTGCAAATCCAGAAAACCTTGGTTTACGTGCAAATACGTAATCCACCTCGAAATACGTGAAATCATTTTAAAATTCACCGATATCCAAAGTAAATCATTTAATCATAATTATAACAATCATAAAACAGTTATGCATGCATCGAATTTATGAAACCAATGTCCACTCACAGACCGTTTAACCGAGCGCCTCGATGGTATGCGTGCCATAGGCCTTCCCGGGCCACACCACTATCACCGGGACTCCCAATCCTGTCCAAATCACATTAGAGGATTACTAACCTCATCATTAACATCCTATTCAAGTCCCGTAATTTTTCCGAATTTTTAAGTATTTTTAAACTCGATTTAAAACCTTCGGACATCCCGAACAATATCGAGACGGTGTCCGATCGACACGAAACCAATCCCAAAATGTTCGTTACATTGTATAGGACAAAAGTCATGTTGACCTTACCTCGAGATTCGTGCCCACGTGCCGTCACGCGCCGCCGTGAGTGGCTGCGCGTGAAAGCCACGCGCCTGCTACAGTGACTGCTACAGTGTTCCTTCTTCACCCGTTTGTCTGGTAAACGGGTTGGAAAGCCCGCGATAGGATCCGGTCAGATAACCATCAATTCGACCCCAATTCAATCCGTTCTTGATCCTACAACAATCATCAATCCACCAATTTCAGTTCTGTGTCAATGATTAGCATCAACCATCGATCAATCGTGTCAACAACCCGTGATCACCCAAAACGGGTCGATCACCAAAACTCCTCCAATCCTCAACCATTATCAAATTAACTTCACAGGAAGTTAATAAGGACTAATACGAACTAATTAGCATGATTAATTGAACTCGACATTACCTCAATCATCACAACTCAAGCTTGAGTTTTTCGGCCGTCCACCATGTCCGTCCACGGCCCTAGGAGCCCCAAAGCTTGCTCCATTTGATCTGGTTCGACTCGTTGAAGTTCCAGGAAGCTCAATCCATCATCAATTAGGCTTGGGCTGGCCTAAAACTGGAAGTTCGAATTTGAATTTCCCAGAAAACCAGTTTCGGGTTTTTGAGCATTCCACCACCATTTCCACTCCAATTTTCCCTCTCTCAATCTCAGTGAACTGCCCACGACTCACTCATCATTCTTTTAATTCAATTTAGCCATTAAAGGCATCCAAAACCGTCCTCAATCCACTGTGTAAAGGTTCCCACACTGACCCGAAAATCATAGAAAAACCCAGTGCCCACGTTCAGTGATCGATGCCAACACAACCCCATGTGCAATTCAACCTCAAACTGGCCCAATTCAATCAATTAATTGATAAACAAATCAAGGGATCGATCGCACAAAGCATCCACCTCACGGATGATCAATGAAACAGTACCCCAGTGTGAATTTACCATTCTGCCCTTGTGCAGAAAATTACCAAAATGCCCCTCACGCATCCTGACCCGTAACTCGGTCATACGGACTCCGATTGATGCGTGCCGCCTGTTGTTGGATTCGTATCGACGATACCTACGTAACGGTCCTTGGCCCTCGGCCATCGGACATCCCGGTCGAAAAGTCAACATTCACCCTTATATCGTCCAAATTACGAAAATGCCCCTGGACTTCCGTACATCATAACTTTCACCACGAACGTCGGAATCGAACGTGCCACCTGTCTATGAACTCGTGACGTCCCGAACTACGTCACGGTCATCGGTCAAAGTCCATTTGACCATCCGAATTAAAAGTCAACATTTTGCCCACGCCCAGGGGCAAAACGGTCATTTTGCACAATTCGTCCGAAATCACATAACTAATCCCAGATTAGTAAATCACCATTAAATATTATTAAATCCCGATATTCGGGACGGGTCGTTACACATGCCTAAATACCGTGAAACGTGCCATAACCGAAATTTCAATATCATCAAAACCATATCTTGATTCCAGCATGTGAACATATAAGTAAATCAGAAAACATTTAAGCATGCAAGGGTTTAATGAAATCGGGCCCACTCACAGTACGATCCCGCGATGAACCTGCGCGTACGAACTTGTACCGGGATTATCGTACAATTCCTGTCAGTCCAAATCACATGTAAGGGTCACTACAAGTCTTAAACGTTTAACCAAAAAGTCCGAAATAGAAACCGGCTCGGGGGACCCGTCAACACGTTTTCCGAGATAACCGGCCCTAAACTGACCCATCAAAGCTATCTCAGATCAACCTGGTTAAATCACCAAAAATGTTCAGAATGAAGAGATGAACAAAAGTCATGTTGATCGTGATCGGAGATAAGGTCCAACGCGCCCTCACGTGCCGCCCAAAGTTGCTGCGCGTGAAAGTCACGCGCGTGACACTGTAGCTACAGTGTCACCACCTTCACCCGTTTGTCTGCAACACGGGCCTGCCACCCGCGGCTTGACCCGGTTGAATACCCATCAATTCTTACTCGATTTCAATCCAATTTGATCCTAAAATGTTCATTAACTATCCAATTTAGATTCTGAGTCAACAATTAACCTCACTGGTCCCTTAAATGGACCCTCGACCCGTGATCAACCAAACGGGTCAATCACCAGAACTCCCTGGTTTCAAGCCCATTGTCCAATTAACTTCACAGGAAGCATAATAGGATCAAAACGAACCAAAATGAACAATCAATTGTGTCTGAAAGTACCTGAAGGTTGTCGTCCCAAGCTCTGCGATTTCCCTGAAAACAGCAGTCACCGTCCCAGCTCACCTATGGCTGATGGCCTTCGATTTCGATGTGGCTGAGTTCCAAACACTCCCAGAAGACTAAACCAGGCCTTGGTTTGGTCCAACAATCACCAGAAATCAAAACCCGATTTTCCCTCCAATTTTGCCCGAAATGGTTTCTCTGGTTTCCTCACCTATTCTCAGTTCCTTCAACAGCAGAATGAAGCTTACACAATTCTTATTCAGTTTTAAAACAATTGAACCGTCCCAGAGGCTCGTGGGTGTCCAATCAGTCCACTGAAATTTGTCCCCCGAAAGCTTCAAATTTCAATTAACAATTTGATCGTGTAGCTGGATGAATCTGACCACGTTTGATGCTTCAAAAAGGTTTAAACAATCAATACTTTCCAGCACACACACCCTAGTAATCAAATCGCACTCAGAGTCACCGCACATGGTGGTTCTGCCCGTGTCCCCCGCGGTTTCTACAGTAACCAGGGCAAAATGACCAAAATGCCCCTGGTTCAATAATTACCAAAATGCCCCTCACTTCCTAGACCCGTAACTCAGCCATACGAAGTCCGATTTCGGCGTGCCGCCTGTCTACGGACTCAGGACATCGAGACCTACCTAACGGTCCTTGAGTCATGTGAAAATTTGTTGCCAAACGAAAAGTCAACATTTTCGCCCCGAAAGTCCAAATTACGGTAATGCCCCTGAACTTCCGATAGTCATAACTTTTTCCCTGATCGTCCGAATTGGACGTGCCACCTGTCTATAAACTCGTGACGTCCCGAACTACGTCACGATCACTGGTCAAAGTCCATTTGACTCACCAATCAAAAAGTCAATAAATTGGTCATACCAATCACAAGGGTAAAAACGTCAATTCATATATTAAATTACAATATTAAAATCCTCGAATTTCCGGAGTGTTACACCCATGTCCTGGAGGGAATGGTGAACGATCCCACATTCCTGCGAGGGGGGAATGGTCTGCGAGGGGAATAGTGGTGTGTCTTAAAGGTGTAGGCACACACCTATCTAGCACGAGGCCTTTTGAGAGCTCATTGACTTTGTGTTCGGTTGGAAATCCAAAGTTAAGCGAGTTGAGGATGGTGCAATTGCATGATGGGTGACCCCCTGCGAAGTTGCACCGTGAGCTCCCGAAAACAAAACCGTTAGGGCGAGGAGGTCAAAAGCGGACAATATCATGCTAGAATCGGGTTCTGACCAATGGAATAATTTTTGAGGCGATCAGACATCGTCTCGGGGCATTGTTGACTGCCCAACTATTTAGGCGTTATTTCAATTAGTTTAAAAATCGAGGAAAATTGTGAGATTCACGTGTGACTTGGGTGGTTAGTGACCCTTCGAGGTGATTTTTGGCAAGAATTGATGTTCTTAGATTTTATGAAAAGACGTGCGATTAGTTCGGTTGTGTAAGGTACATGTGAGTGGCCATTTTATTTTATTAAAATATTATGTATGCATATTTATGTGTTTTAATTTTTTTTATTATCAGTTTTGTTGATGTGTGATTGATCGGGATTTTTAAATGGTTTTCGGTAATTTTATACTAATTTATTATTTTATTACACGCTTTACGAGATTTTTTTGTAAATTACGTTTTTGAATTCCATTTCAATTGTGGATTTGAATCGAATGTGATTTATGACTTGAGATATCGTAATATTGGATTCTTGGTAATTTCCATATGATCTTTGGATGGTTTTTGGATATTTCCTTGGTGGCACATTTTACGCCGTTGTGATTGAATTGTGGTTTTGGGCTTAGGCCCGAGATTTTGGACTGTGGTTTGATTTGTGGTATAGTTGTGTGGTTTCTTGGCGATTGTGATGTGATATGCTGTCATGCTTGTGTTGATTGTGGATAACCCCCTTGAGGTACATGTTTGTTAGTGGTATCAGACGTCGAGCTTGGGGCTCCAGATCCTGAGACTGGTTTTGTCTTGACTCAGACGTCGAGCTGGCCTCCAAATACTGAGTCAGTTCTCACTTAGACATTTAGCTGGGCTTCAGATCTTGGGTGGGTGTGTGAGGTCCACACTCAAACTTCGAGCTAGGCACCAGATCCCGAGTGGTGTGCCTACCGGTAGTGCAGTGGATGTGATGATTGATATTGTGCATCGATGATGGGTTGGCTATGTGTGGATTTATGGGATGATGAGTTGTATGTGGATTGGTTATGGATTCATTAAATGAGTATTGTGATGGCTTGTGTTGGCTATTGTGGTGAGATGTGTGCTGGTTTTCATGATTACGGATGTTTGATGTGTTATGGTTGATTTACACATTTTTTGAAGTCCCTGATTATGTTCTGCCTTATTTGGGATTTAAATGGTTTTATATATGCAATCATAGTTTTAGAAAACGGAGGGTAAAATGTTATGTTTCAAATTATGTTTTTAAAACTTTTATTTTTGTACACTCACACGGTTTTCTTGGTTTTTGAAACCCTCCGGGCTATTGCATGAAATTTGGGGCTAATCGAGAAGCGGAGGCATGATTCATAAGGTGAATATCCCTTGTTCCACCCAACACCCCTAGCATCCCGAAAAGACTGGGGATAAAACTAATGCAAGAAACGTTCCTTGAACGTCGCCCAAGTCTGGGTCATCTCATCCAAACCCGTTGAAAGCAAGGTCTGCCACCACACCTGTGCAGAACCATCGAAGAAGAAGGATGAAGTCTGAACCATATGCTTAGGTGGGCAACACATCACCCAAAAAATCCTCTCAAAGCGCGCAACCCACTAATTGGCCACCCCGGAATCTGATCCACCAACAAACTCAATGGCTCCAAGCCGCTAGGCCTTCTCGATATCCCCCCCAGTGGATACTTTGAAACGACCAGTCCTGAATTTACGGAATTATTTACGAATTAATTGAGGATTAGCAATACTAATTGGGACTTAGTCGAGGATTATCAGACATTCAGGGTGAAATTACGATTTTACCCTTAGAAAAGGAAAAACGTTGAATTTTAACCCAGGAGGTCCAATGCATGTGGACCGGGGACTGTTATGTAGATCGAGTCGATACGAGTCCGTAAACAAGCGGCACGTCGAAATCAGACATTGAAAGTTATGGATCACGGAAAGTTTCGAGTACTATTGCACAAATTACGAGACGGTTGAATATTTGTCCCATGTGGGCCCAGATATTTTCGGTCAGGCTCAATGGATGAGCGACAAGTGTTACTCATCCATTGCCCATCCCTTTGCATTCATGCACCTAACCTTCCTTTCTCTCTCTTGTTCACCAAAACCCCAAAACCCAAACAACCCAATTCCCTCTCCCTTGTTGGTTCGATTAAGGACCCCTAAGAGACTGAGTGTGAGGCTAAGGGTGAGACGGTGAGGCTGAGTGATTGGTGGTGGACGGTGGAGCTAGAGGGTGGCCGAAAAACGGTGAAAAAGGTAAAACCTAAAACTCGTGGCTTTTCAAAATTCGAATTTGTGTTTGGACGTTTAGGGAACGGTTTGGTTGACAGGGTCATGTTTCTGGGACTTGGACGAGCTCGTGGAGATCAAAAGAAAGGGATTTGGACGGCTGGATAGCCCAGGAAGGGCGGTGGAAGCTAGTTGTAGCTAGTTCTCCAAGACAGGTACTTTCTAGCCTATTTCTACTGATTTTGAGTCCGTGCGTCGATTTCTGGGCGGTAGACGAAGCTATAGGATTAAAAAAGGTAGTAAACGGTTAGGTTTTGACGATTTTTTCACCGGCTCAGGTCGCTGGTTCGTTTGACCCATTACAGTGGAAACAAATCAGCCGTCGCGAGGAGGATGACGATGGCGTGGCAAGCCACGTCATCACTTATCAGACGATATCAGGCCACGTGGCCAATCAGAGGATGCCACATGGCAGTGGTTAGGTCTAGTCAGTGCTAACAGGTGGACCAATGGCGAGCTAACACGTGTCATTATCAGGTCTGACACGTGTCAAACCTGGCAGACCTAATATGAACCGTTGACTTTGATCGTTGACCGCTCACGTTAGCGTTGACCTTTGGCCAGCCTTGACTTTGACCGGCGCTTGGGGTCGCGTGGGCACAAATTTCTAAGTGGGATCGATTTTGTTCGAAAAGTTTCAACGATCTGAATCCAATGGTGATGGTTTCAGGTCGATCAGAGATGGTTTGGTTGGTCAAATAAAGGTTTTTAGCCTAGGAAAACGTGTTCGGGACAAGTTGACAATACCGGGATTTGTGAGGGTCTATGATTTGAACTTATAGAAGTTATTAGTGACCTTTGGGTATGCTTTGGACATGTCCGGGCGTCCCGGAGAGGATGGATTATCCTTGGAGTGGCTTACGGCACGGGTCTCGGAGCTCGTAACTTGGACAGTCTGTGAGTGGACTTTGTTTTATGAATTATGATGCATGCTTAAATGTATTATATGTTTTACAAACATTATTTGAGATGCCTTAAGGGCATGTGATTTCTATTGTTGATTTGGCTTCAACCGAGTATACTACGGGCATGTGTTTTATGTGATTTTGATGGTTTCACGGAGAGGCTTGAAACCGAGGACTTGATTTACGACTTTAGAGGATTTCACAGAGATGCATGAAATCGATATTCGGGCATGAGTCCCAGTTGATTTAGTCTTTGACTCGGATGTTAGTCAAAGGGGATTTTGAAATGTGAAACGGTTTTCGAATTTGGAAATATCTTTAGGGCGTATGACCCAATTGACTTATGGTTTGACTTAGATTACAGTCAAACGCGAGATATATCATGCTGTGACCCGGTTACGACATGTTGGAAGATATTTTGGGCATGAGACCCAGTTGCAGATTTGGCAGGATTCGAGGAATCCTGGTTTATGAAGTGTTGTTAAACACTGGTTTTCAAATGAAGATTTAAGAAATGTTTCCACTGTTTTGAGTTTAAATACTCAGATTTGATTTGAGTGCGTCCGATTGTGAATATGTTTCCCCTGAGTACAGTCTGGAGATAATGCTCGCCTACGAGGTACGAAGAGGTCACGATGCGCCTGCTGTCGAGCAGCCGAGAGAGGCGGCAGCCGAAGGAGGCTCGACTCAGGAGTGCAATATATGACATCGATCGGTGATGTGTTCACTACGATATGGTGATTGTTGGCCGGTGATGTGTTCACGACGACATATTAAGGATCAGAGCAGTCATTGAGTTTATGGGCACGTGGTGTTCGGATTAGAATCGTGACTGATGATACCGATGATGATGATGATGATGATGATGGGCTTAGATTCCACATGGTTTTATATTTAGGCAGAGGTCCCACATGTTTTATATGTTTGGGCTGAGACCCTGTATGATTTGGTTTTGTTCTGAGACCGTACTGAGGTAATGACTTCGGTTGAGCCATGTTTTTGTCGGATTTGAGTCGAAAAGCAATACGTCTTACTTTTTTAGAAAGTATTTGAAATACTGTTTTCTGATGTATGCATATTTTTACGTGAAGGGTATAAGTATATTTCGATAAATGATTTTTTATTAAATGTTTGATTTTGTCACTCACGACTTTTTTGTTCTTTATACCCTTCAGGTTGATCGAGGATGCGGGCTGTAGGAAAGATCGAGACATCACATGTCATTATAGACCCTGGCGTACTCTGGGTAACCCCAAGTGGGTTATAGTTGTATCCCTGGTCCGGCACGCGGTGCTAGACGGGAGCATGACCCGTCCCACGGTAACCCAGGAGGATTAGGATGGGTCGTGTCATTCTTCCCCTCTAAATCATGGCACCAAATGTCTGACTGAATCGGTCCATAATGTTTTCCCACCTAGCTTCATTATCCTCATCTTCAATACCAGACTAATAACGGGCTTGTCGTGCAATGACTCGTCCTGAATTTTTGGGATTAATTAAGGTTAAATTGAGGATTAGAAAGACTAATCAGGGATTAGTCAAGGATTATTGGACGTACAGGGCGAACATATGATTTTACCCCTAAACGAGGGCAAAAAATTAACTTTTGACCTGGGAGGTCCAATGCACAAAGGCCGAGGACTATTACCTAGATCGAGTCGATACAAGTCCGTAGATAAGAGACACGTCGAAATTGGACATTTGATGGGAAAGTTACGGGTCACGGAAGTTTCAAGCTACTATTGCACGTTTTACGAGACGGGAGGACTTTTGTCTTGAGTGGGCCCAGATATTTTGAACAGGCCCAATGGATGAGTGATAAGTGACAGGACCCGTCCCCGAAGGACATAGATAACCGTGCCCGGTCCTGCTCCCGTCTGACAAGTCAACTGAAAGTCCGAAATAACCCTTCAGCACCTGCCAAACAAGGGAATTTTGCGCCTGTGCCCACACATACCTCCACCTCTGGAATAGCCTCGATCATCGCGCCACGACTTGAAGGGTCAATAAAACAGAAAAGGTGTGAGTGGACAAAAATAACCTCTTATAAAAACATTTGCCAAAATACATTCTTACCCTCCAGTTTTCACAAACGTGCATGCATATCAGAAAACATGAGTAACAGTATAAAATTATTCAAGTATGAACAGTGGACCGATAAAAACAAAACATGTTTTCCCATGGTCCGTAAAACTCATGTTCACCAAATCAGTTTAAGTTATAAAACATCAAATCCCGGCTCTCAGGCCAAAACATGTGAACACCATTACCTGGTCACAAAGACCAAAAACCCGTACTCAAAACTGGTACGTAATCACAAACAACATGTTTCTAAATTCCATGTCCACATTTTCCTTGAAACTCATTTTTATCAAATCAATTTAATATCTCATAAAGTTCACAGTTTACTTAAATTATTTCAACCGCTAAACCACAGTTTTCTCAAAATCATTTTCCATAAACCACGGGACTTATTTCCATATCCTGTTGCTTAGAGTCACGTTTATCCCTGCAACGCGTGCAAATCAATAGGCTCAAGGACCGCTCAAAATCCGAGCATCCGCCGCTGTGAACACATCACCAGCTGGCAATCCGGATCTCGTGAACACATCACTTACCGATCCATATATAATCCAGCACATCTGATCTGAGTCAAACCTCCCTCGGCCGCTCGACAAAGATCGTGCTACGTGACTTCTTCGGGATAAACACTTCCATCCCGAAGGCGAGCGTTATCTCCAGGGTGCATTCCGGGGAAAATTATATTTTCTCCCGAAAGCCCTAAATATCCGCAACATATCATCATCACGAAAACCAGTGAAAACAGTTGCAATGAAAACCAAATCATTTACAATACAGGGTCTCAGCCCCAAGTCCCGATTTACTTTATAAATCCGAAAATCATCAATATCATCATGTCATCACATGGAAATACAAATCCAATCAAAATCACAATTCCATTGGGTCTCAAGCCCAAAATATCATTTTCACGCAAATCCGTGCAACCGTAAACCCGAGTTGCCACGATCACGTAAATCCATGAAATCAATCACTGACTCATTATCCGAGTCCAAATATCATTTTTAATCCCGGGCCGTAGCCCAAAACATCATTTGCATGTTCCTCGTAAAACGTGCCCGAAAGACTGATTAAAATAATCACAAAATCACGAGAATACCAAAAATCATCAAATTCATCAAATTCACATGTAACTCCAAATCCGAGTCAAAATCATTATTTACTTGGGTTCTCACGCCCACAATATCATTTTTAACCAATTTTATGATTTCTCGAAAGTCGTGCCAAAATATAATAATATAATAATCATAAAACCGAGAAATCACCGAATTGAAATATCAATCATGCCAAAGCATATCAAATCATATAATAAAGCATTTTAAATCATATATGCATGCATCACGGTTAGAAAACAAAGTCCACTCACACACACCGTTCAAAACGGTTCGTTTCCGAGCTGCACGTTTTTCCGTAAATTCTGGAAATCACAACTCCTGCCCAAAATCATTATAGAGGGTTACTAACATCTCAAAATACTTCATATAATTTTCCCCAATTTTTCCGGAATTTAAATACGTATTTTTAACGTAAAACAAAACTTTGGATACGCGGAACATTAACGAAACAATATCCGATTTCCTCGAAATCAACGTCAAAATGTTCGTTACACTGAGAGGATCAAAAGTCATGTTGACCTCACCTTGAGACTAGGCCGGACGCGCCCTCACCCGCCGCCGTGAGTGGCTGCGCGTGAAATCCACGCGCCAGCTACAGTGTCACCAGCCTAACCCGTTTGTCTGATAAACGGGTCCTTTAACCCGCGAGACGACCCGGTTCGTTTTCTGTCAATTCGACATTAATTCTTTCAATTGAACATTCACACAGCTTCATTACAAGTCTAATTAGAGGTCTGAAACATCAATTACACGAAACCTTACCTCTAACCTCACGATCACAGATGATCATTCGAAGAACACCCGGCCATTGTTCATCATTCGAACTCCTTCAATTTCGATCGATTTCCTTAAATTGATTCAACCAGAAGCATCAGTGGACTTCGTTAAACATTTCCCCCAACTCAATTACTTCAATCCAGTGCTCAATCTCCACGACTCAAGCTCGAAATTTCCGAAAGCTTCCTTCCTCAGTTCTACCTCAAATCGACCTCAATTCAACTTCGTTCCTTCTACAAAATTGATCGTAGCAATCCCAGAAGACTAAAACTGAACCGAATTTCGATCAACAAGGCTCAATTCATCCAATTCGATTTTCCCCCCAAAATTTTCTAAAACCCGAATTCCAGTTCTACAGTTTCCCTCAATCCCTCGTGTTTCCCTCATTAATTTCGTCTCTGAATTCTCTCCAATTTGCACTCTCAAGTTCAGCTGATGGAGAGGAGATTAAGGGTAGAATGAATTGTGTTTTTGGTTGTACACGGTTAAGACATTAGAGAATGTTGAATCAAATATTGAACTCGTCGCGAAAAGTCCTCACAATTCCTGCAAACAGCAAACAATTAGCTATCGTTGCTTCGATCGATTTACCCGGGGGGTTGTTCGACCAAGAACACTCTGATGCTTAAGTTAGCTTTGAGAGAGGAAAGGGATATACTTCGAAACGAAGAATCAACGTACCTTGGAAATGAAATGTGCCTTGCTATTTATAGGAAAATCTTGGGAGCCTTGGAGCGTTCTGATTGGTCGGTTGAATATTTAACTAGTAAATAATATATTATTATTAAATATTTAGTAATTGTAATGATGGCTCATCATGATAGTAATGATATTTATTGTATTTTAATATTAATTTTAATTATCCATTATTAAGAATAACGATAATTAACTCTCGGAGAGAATACCAATATTACGGAGACTTTAACCCGATCAAATAACGTATTTAACTGGTAAATAGATTATTTAATGTGCGGGTGTTTTTCAAATGATCAGCGTTATTTGCCAAGGGCAATTTGGTCATTTTTGGGAATTACGGGACACGTGGCAGCTCCATAATTTTCGGATGATTTTGGGTTCCACAGAGAGGATTAATGGAAATTAAAGAATAATTAATTAATTAAAAATAATAAAACATCATCATTTGGTCTCCCCCAAAAACATGGATCCTGGTTTAATGCCTGATTTTAGGGGATGAGTGACACTTGTCACTCATCCAAGTGTGTTCAGTCATCGGGTAATGTTCATATTAAAATATTATTTTAATCCCGGTTCGTTCGGTTAATCGAGCCCAATTCCGTGACCATAACTTCGTCGTCGAATCTCCGATTTCGGCATGCCGCCTGTTGTTGGATTCGTATCGACGAGACCTACGTAACGGTCCTTGGCCCTCGTCCATTGGACCTCCCAGTCAAAAAGTCAACATTTGGCCCCTAACATGCCAAATTACCAAAATACCCCTCAACTTCCGAACATCATAACTTTCTCTACGAATGTCGGAATCGAACGTACCACCTGTCTAGGAACTCGTGACGTCCCGAACTACGTCACCGTCATCGGTCAAAGTCCATTTGACCACCCGAACTAAAAGTCAACATTTTGCCCACGCTAGGGGCAAAACGGTCATTTTGCACGTTTCGTCCGATTTCACTCAACTAATCCCCGATTAGTCATTCTAATTCATAATTAATTAATATTCAATCACGATATTCGGGACGGGTCATTACAACCTTCCATCCTTAAAGAATTTCATCCCCGAAATTCCAACTATCCGTATTCCACAACTACCTCGTGGAAAACAAATGGACCTCACAACATGTGTACACCTGTACACCCACTAGCCAACGCAGAACTCGTCTGCACTGAGACGTCACATCACAGATGCACGTCGTACTAACTACACTCGACCACCTCGAGTGAAATTGATCACCAGAAATTGGCAATGTCACCATTAAGCTGACTCCTTCAGCTTGACGGCCCCTTGTACTCACTAATGTGCCCTGACCTTCCGCTCTCATAGAAAGTCACCAAAACTCACTTGTCAGTCCATGCCGACACTACTAGCCAATCTGTCACCACTAAGCTTTACCGCCCTTGTAAAGCTCCAATCATCGACAAATCAGTGACAACACAACGTATAACAACGTTCGACAATGTAGCACAAGATTAACAACATGATCTCGCCACACAGGGCAACCGCATTCTTGTAACAAATACTAACCTTAGTAACCACAACTTTCACCCCCTCAGCGATCCCAGATGCTGGTAAGGTCACGACACAGTAACATCTCGCTGCAAAGCAACTTGCGGTCACACTAACCACCAACTCACTCATCCTGAGTATACGCATACCATCATCACACTCAAGCAGACGGCGTAACTGGAACACGTTGAACACAAGCCTAGCAGTGATCACACAACTCAACACTAGAGTTACACTAGCCAACCATGGCTAAGAGCACCTGCTCAAACAATCACTGAATGCGTCAGAATCACACTGCCCAGTACATCGTGTTCAATGTCCAGTTCACGTTCACAACCAAAACCAATGGTATTGGAACTAAGCCAAGTACCAACACGTTTATCGACACATCACTGGTACATCCCATGTACCGCCACTAGGTATCAAGTACCCTCGTCCATACGATATAGCAAAACGTACACCAAGCAAGATCCTACAGCTGGACCCCAGTACTCGACCCATAGACCAATATGGTCGATCCCAAACCAGGTAAGGAAAACGTAAAAATCCTGAGGGTTTAGCTAACATCGACAATCCTTGTCCTATGCTACACAAAAACACCTCGCCAAATGACAGCACTCAAAATGACACATCAACGTGTCCACAGGGAAGAATGCCTAGTTCTCCCGGGATTCACATCAATCCCGGCCACCACAAGTCTACAAAGTATCGTACCCCAAACCATGTACAAGGTACATACATCTATCCCTTGACCAGACTACAACCACCTAGGTCATAGCCAAACACGTTCCAATAATGGAGTCCATTTGCCCAAACCAGCTGTAGACAAATCGAAACTCCACCAATCAGCTAGTTCCAATTCCAAATCCGAATCCGTAATTTCGTAAGAAATCCCGAATATAAACCCATACATCACATTTTTAATTCATGTCCAAATCTGAATTCGAAATCATTATTCCGTAAGCTAGCATTTGGAATAATCATTCCGCACCCAAATCCAGTATTCCACTTTCAAGTTCCAAAATCGAATCCTGAATCGTCACCCAGAAATTCGGTTCCAAAACCCGAAATCTCGTTCACGTCCACTCGGACACACTGAAACCGAACCTATCGGTTACCAGTTCAAACGAGTAACACATTACATCCGATTGACTTCATAAGGAAGCCAATCCCATCAATCACAGCTCTAAGGCTGACCAAATTCAACCCCGTCGGAAACCTACTTGCTCGAGTATCATACCATAAGGGGCTCCACTTCGAAAAGAAGTTCAGTCCCGCCATTTACGACTCACATACCAAAGTAAGAGTGATAAACTCTCACCCCATCTGGATCATCGAAATCACGACCCAGATCCATCACGACGTCAGCTGACCATGAACATCACGATCCTAGATCGTCACAATGCCCAATGTCCACGACATCACAAACCCGATCTACCTAGGATCCACACAGTTAACTACTAGAACCTTAGGGTCTTACACCCTCATCTAATTTGCGTACTATCACAACGTTTGACAACCAACGCTCGCAATTAAAAAGTTCAGTCAACGACGAGACACGCCGCGACTGTGGGTTTTCACTGATTACCTCGTATCTATCCTTGCCATCCCACCTAGGGAAAACCAAGGATGATCCAAAACAATGACACCAATACTCATCCTACGTGGATGCAAACAAAACTCACTGCACTCCCCACGCCATGTAACCCAACATCGTCTGCCACCAAGAAGAAAATAAGAAGTCACCCCTGATGACTTCAGAATACCTAATCCCAATGCGGAAAACCCGCAATCCTCCTCAAGTACAACCTCTCACGATTCCGTAGGTCCAACCATGTTGGAACCATCGGACTCGGACACCAACCACGTGTCCCCTTTGGACTGGTTACTGACACATACCCAACTCGACGAAGTCACAACCCGACTCGTGACTCATTGTCGGCACAACACCAGCACCAACACCAGCACACAGACAACAGTATCAGTATGAGCACACCGTGTGCAAAACTGACAACCCTGGATCTCCGCTCATAACAAGCGACGACCCCGTACCTCTGCTCGAATAGGAGAAACTCCGCCTCCTTCGTACCTAACAACTCTGGGTACAATCACCCTGACAACTCATGTGAGAAAAGGAAACGTCCCCCAATTCTCAATAACCACTCTCGGTAGTAGTACCTGCCACAAACTTGTGCAGACCTAACCACCAGACACCGGGATGGATTACTTTTGTATCCTGGCGGGCCCAGATATTTAATTCCTACCCAATGGATGAGTGATAAGTGTCACTCATCCCATTGGCCTATAACCCCAATTTGTGGATCTCATTCTTGATTGGTGGGATTTGAGATTAAAATAATATTATTTTTATTATTTTATAATTCCCACTCCTTTCATCTCTTAATCTCAGCCATCCATCCCTATCTCCCCCTCTCATCTCCACCATCCATTTCAATCACCTTTTCATCATCTGACTCCCACCACCAACCTTCACGACCTTCTCTGTTTTTCTTCAAACCCGAATAACCATCTCCCCTACAGTCCTCCAAACATCATTAGTAGAACTTGGGTTGTGAATGAGAATGTGAGAGTGATGAGAGGCGATGATGATGAGACCGTCGAGGAGGACCGTCGTGGACGGTGGCGAGGACCCGAAGCCAAACCCGTGAGGTGAGCTTATATTTCAAAAATCCAATGTTTAGTTTTAGAGTGTTTTGACCCTTTTGATGGACTGTGCTATAACCTAGGGACCTACATGAGTTGAATGGGACCGGTTACAAGGTTGGAGGTGGCCGTAGTCGACGGCGAAGGAAGGCTGCAAGTGGCCGGTTCGTCCATGGTTCATCAAGGTACGTTTTAGGTTTTTTTTTTGGGTTTTTGAAGTCATGAATTGATAGATAAAGTTGAGACAAAGAGTTTAGGATTGAAAGGAACAAGAATGGACCTAAAATGTGGGGTTTATAACGTTGAACCGTGACCGCCAGTTCAGTTGGACCGAGCCTATCTGAACCCGGTCGACTGGAGGTAGGAGACGATGAATAGTGTTGGCTCGTGGGCTTCACGGGAAGCCCCTTTGGGAGGTGCGTGAGGGTGCGTGGTGGGCCTTTTGGGGATGACTTCAACATGATTTTTAATCTATTTGATGTAACAAACATTTTGGGACTGATTTCATGTTGATCAGACACCATCTTGATATTGTTCGGGACGTCCGAAGATTTAGGATCGAGTTTAAAAATGGTTAAAAATTTGGAAAAATTACAGGG
The DNA here is from genome assembly GCA_032719365.1 of Prinsepia uniflora. Lineage (NCBI taxonomy): Eukaryota > Viridiplantae > Streptophyta > Magnoliopsida > Rosales > Rosaceae > Prinsepia > Prinsepia uniflora. The sequence goes on along the minus strand of CM064876.1, from coordinate 8,657,567 downwards.
CTTCAATGAGAGGTTAATAAGGTAGTTATTAACCCTCTAGATTGATTTGGACAGGTTTGGGAGTCCCGATGACGGTGATTAGTCTGAGGAGGCTTACAACACGCAAATCGAGGCGACAATGTAAGACGGTATGTGAGTGGACCTTGATTTCTAAATAAATGTTTTATATGGTTTATAGATTTTATTATGTGATGATGATTTGGATGTCAGTGATTTATATGATTTCACGCATTTCGAGGTGATTTACGTGTTTGCACATAAATCGAGGTTTACGGTTTTGCACTGATTCTACGTGCTTGTGGTTTTGGAAATGGTTTAATTAAATGGTTTTGGATTTTAAAAGGTGAACCCGGGCATGAGACCCACTAGTTTTGGAAACCCTCGGACACGAAGTCCCTTTTAGTCATGTTATCGGGTCAGGGGCCCAATTGGTTCGTGAACTAATTTTGGATTTGAAAATATGGAATCGGGCACGAGATCCATTTGATTTACAAACTCTCGGACGGGAAGTCCATTTGATTTAACGAGGTATCGGGTTGAAGGCCCAGTTGGTTTACATATCGGGCTCGAGGCCCAGTTGGTTTGCGAATCAGGCTCGAGGCCCAGTTGATTTAAGAATCGGGCTCAGGCCCATTTGGTTTACGAAATCGGACACGCGTCCCATTTAGTTTACGAAATCGGGCATGAGGCCCAGTTGGTTTACGAATCGGGCTTGAGGCCTAGTTGGTTTACGATTGTGATTTCGGGTCGGGGACCCATAAATGGATTTCTAGTTCATGGCGGTTTATGGGGACCTGCCATGAACCCTTGAAAAGTTTTGAGAACGATTTCAAATGGTTGTTCATATACTATCCTTATATATCATGGATTTTCTCCTCCGGGGAGGGTCGTTGGCCTAGGTGGACCCCGGAGTAGTCACAGAGCACTAACTGAGTTGAGTCGCCCATGTTGGGTTCCTTACTCTGAGGAAGGCTATTATGGATTATAACCTCCAAGGATCGTCATTAATCTACGGACATTGACCTGAGTGGACCCTGAGGAGACTTGGGATTTGAGACCCTTGGTAGCACGCGCGTAGCTTTAGACACCGTGACAGGATTGGTTATATGATATATATTGATAAACATGATTTCTTGGATTTGCAAAATTCTGTTTTATGATGATAAATGGATTTGGGCGGAGATCCCATATATGTTTGTTATGAAAATGGATTTCTGTAAATGGTTTTGGACAGGGGCCCGTGTGACATGACTTTACGCAACTTGGGGCTGAGACCCTAAATATGGTTGTTTAAACATATGTGGTTTGATAAATGGTTTTACTATGCATGCATGCTTTTTAGTGAAGAGAATAAAGGTCTTTTATGAAATATGTTTTATCAAACTATTACTTATCGTCCAGTCACAGTCTTTTCTGTTTTCATTGCCCTTCAGGTAGATTGCTGGTACGGACTGTAGCAGAGACCGAGACATCACACTTCTCCACCAAATCGTGGCGTACTCTAGTGATAGGTCCTCAATAAGTATTATTTTATATTATTTTATACCATTTATACTTGAATTTTAATATTAAAATAATAAATAATTAGATAAAATAATTTATTTTGTGATATTTTTGTTTAAACAAATAAAGGTTGTTATTTAGAGCGTTTTGGCGAAAGAATCGTCCCGATCAGAATTATAACGAATAAATTAGGGACGAAATTCTATTGAATTGTATATATTAATTATTAATTATTTTTCATTCTTTTGCAGCCCAAAAATCATTTCTGCAGCCCAAATGCAAGAGCCCAGTCCGCGAGCCCAAATTGTCCAGCCCAGCAGCAAGGCTGCGACCCTTCCATTCCAGCCCAGGCCCGCGTCATTTCTTTCCCCCAGCCCAGCACCCGTCTGGCCCGCCTGGCCCGCTAACCTGCTCGGCCCGTGACCACTGCACCAAAGCCCGCCAATTTGCTCAGCCCGCGTCTCCTACACACCAGACTTCAGCTGTCAGGACCCGTCCCAAATATCGCCTCTATACCCGGAACGAACCCTGCTCCCGTCTGACAGTCACACTTACAGTACCAAAATAACCTCAATACACAATAAGCATAACTATCAGACGAAGGAGTAAATATATACAACTGTAAGTCAGAGCATAGTTCTACAAAATGGGCACAAAATCCTACAATGCTAGTCTCGCAACGGAAGAACGTCAAAAGCTCTATGCCTCGATATCTGCCTCAACGTTCACCCCAGCGCTATCACCACGACCTGGAGGGAAAATTTAAAACCAATACACAATAAGCATAACTATCAGACGAGGTTTCATTCTGGTTTGCTTGTGTTGGTTTTGGGCAGAGGTCATGTATGAGTCGATTTTGGGGCTGAGACCCTACTAAGGTACTGGCTTCGACTAAGAAGTATTTTTCACTGTGTTTTGATTTAGGAAGTAATACGTCTTGCTTCCGAGGAAGTATTTGAAAAAACCATTTTATGATGTATGTATACTTTTACGTGAAGGGTATATGTAACGACCCGAACCTAGATTATTATTATTTTATTGTGAAATGATTATTTTACCCCTGAGGGGGGAAACTTTGACTTTTGACCCGAGAAATAATTAGGACTTTGACCCATAACCGTGACGTAGATCGGGACGTCACGAATCCGTAGACAGGCGACACGTCGAAATCGAACTTCGTATGAAAAAGTTATGGTCACAGAAGCGATTTTAGAGAAACTTACGAACCAAGAACAAACATAAAATAACATTAAAATATTCAAATTTGTGTAAATCCCTAAAATCAATCTGAGTCGTCGGATGAGTGACAAATGTCACTCATCCTAGTGATTACTATTCCCAAAAAGCTGGCCCTATGCCTATTGATCCTTTTTAAATATTATATTCTCCCTCATTTAACCCCAGCCCTTCATTTCCTGCCCAAATTAATCTGGGCCGTCCATTTTCCTCTTCTTTTTCTTTTAATCTGCACGATCTCATCTCTCTCACCCTCATACATAATTTCCCACCGTGAAGAACACACACGGCTCATCGTGTACAAAATCCCCCCCCCCAGACAACCGACCATCCACCACTCTTGCCACTAGACCACGACCACCGTCCTCACCCCCTCCATGACTGACCACCCCTCATCTCCTCCCTCTGTCTATAAACCCAGAAAAATCCCCCCAGACCCGCGACGAGCATTTGGATCCAAGAAACTCAAACCACCTAACCTCGTCCTCTCAACTCGAACCAGGACCAGACTAAGGCCATTAGGACCCAGGAGAACGGAGAGGAAGTCGACACGACCTACAAGGGCGACACGGCGGAGGTAAGCCACGAAACCAGAAAGGCCCAATTTTTCCTCAATATTCGAATGAGTCCTTTTAACGTCTGTGTTTCGATCCTCTTTGTTGAGACACCTCCTAGGAGCAGTGACGACTCGAAAGGAGCTTGTTTCGATGTTGGAAACTGACGGGAGTGACGGAGAAGACGACCGGAGGAAACTGTGAGTTTTCTTCAAGCCACAGGTATAGATCTCATCCTTGTCTCCCATTTTTGAGGTCACAGATCTGTAGAACAGACATAGACAATCCTTTAGGAACAAACCCCATAAAAAATGGTCGCCGAAAACGGAATCTTGAAATGGGTCAAGTTGCGTGTCGACGACGACCCGGTTTCAGGGTTTCGGGCTGACCCTGACTGTAGCAGCGATGACGTCATCATGCTGAGGTCATTAGTGACATCATGATGACATCATCATGTCAAAAAATGTCAAACCAGGGACCAACCAGAGAGTGACAAGTGTCCTCTGACATGTGTCAAAGATGACGTCACGCTGACGTCAGCAATCACTGTAGCAACGTTGACCAGGCGCGTGGGGGCATGTGTGAATAATACTTTTGGTGGGGTCGGTACCATTTTTAAAGTTTGGATGCTACGAATCCAATGACGGTGGTTTCGTGTCGATCGGAGATCGTTAGGAGGGTCAAAATGGGGTTTGAAGCCTCGAGAATAGTGCCTGGGCTACGTATTCGGGATGAATCTGTTCGAGGGTTTTAGTATTGAACTAGTAGGGTCCTTTAGTGACTCTTGGATATGTTAATACAGGTTTAGGCGGTCGTTGAGCAGCGAGGACCATTTATGAGTGGGTTATTTGATTTCTAAATGGATTGCATGCATAAACTGTTTTACTATTCCATTTTATGATTTAGATGGGACTATTATGGGGACTATATGGGAATGCTTATTACATGCTATGATGTTTTGGGGCATGAGACCCGTCTGGATTATATATGGACTGTTTTCATGGATATTCAGGGGACATAGGGTAACTATACTATTATTATGTTGTACTTTCCTACCTTTCTATCTTGTCTCCTCCAAGGAAGGTCGTTCGCCTGGGTGGACCCTAGAGTAGTCACGGGGCACTGACTGAGAGGAGTTGACCCCCATTGGGTTGCCTACTCTCGGGAAGGCATGTTTAGTATACTTCGGGCAGTGACCAGGATACCGGGCACTAGTGGACCTAGGGGAGTTCTCGGGCTTGAGACCCTGAGTGGCAACGCGTAGCCTTAGAACCGTGACATCATTATTAGGCATTGGGAATGCCGGGGTTGGGTTTTGCAGTGCACTAGTATGTTGGTTTTCCCTTTAGATTATTATATGATTCTATGATTATGATACTATGTTTACTTCAATGCATGCAAGATTTGGAAAACGGAGGGGTAAAACCTTATGATTTACTTTATTATTAAATTGATTTTATAAACTGTTTATTTTTTGCCCACTCACTCTTTAATGCTTTACTGACCCCTCCAGGCCGTGACATAGAATTAGAGGAGGATCTGGAGGACGAGGCTTAGTTTAGTTCGTTGTGCACCTGTACACCCCAAGTGAGTGGGTAGGTTGAGCACTAAATAATGTAACCTGACTATTGTGCTCATGTTTTGTATTTTACTATCCCTGGTCTAACAGCTTATTACTCTGAACTATGATGTTTGAACGTTATTTGTTTAATTTGAAGTATTCGATTTCGAGTAAGGGTACTTTTGGTATGTTTGGAGTCGTTGTCAGACTGGAGCGGGACACATCCCCGGGTGGTCCTAGTGGGATTGGGATGGGTCTTTTCAACTTGGTATCAGAGCACCAGGATTAGCAGTCAGTGTATTAGGTTAGCGGTTTGTACCTTGTACATTGTCACTTTAGACGTCTTTTAACTCGTTTGCCTCTTAACAGTTTTTATATGCCTCCATGACGAGATCTCCGTGCACGTACTGAGGAGGAAGTTAGGCGAGATGTGGATATTGCGAGTATCGAGCGGGCCCAGCGCCTGGGTGCTTTGATCTTTAGCGGGGGGACCAACCCCGATGAGGTGCACCAGTGGATCAACCGCTGGGAGAAAATCTTTGAAGTCATGCATTGCCCACCCGAGGAGCGCGTGGTGCTAGCAACTTTCCTGCTAGATGGGAGTGCTTACCGTTGGTGGCACAACCTCGTACTAGCCGGCTGGACTTTCCATACCATCCCTTAGGAGACCTTCATAGAACGATTTCTCAACCAGTACTATCTGAGGTCGTTCCGCAATGCCTGGGAGGTCGAGTTCTTACAGCTCCAACATTAGAGCCAGACAGTGGCAGAGTATGAGGAGACTTTTCTGATGTTGTCTCGCTTCGCCGAGAACTTTGTGATCACTTAGGAGGATCGTTGCCACAGGTTTGAGTGGGGACTGCGAGGAAAGATACAAGTAATGGCGACGTCGACCCCCTTTGCCACACTGAGGGATCTGACTGATGCTGCAACAAGGGTCGAGAACAGCCTTCTCGCATGGCAGTGGGCTACAGGAGAGGCACGGTGACGTGATCATCCTCACCTGGGATTTTCAGGCCATCGGGGCACGAAGGGAGGACATTCCGGGGGATCTTCATCTTCAGGCAGCTGGGGATGTTTCGGTCATTTTGGGAGTCCTCAGAGGTCAGGGCAGCGATCTGGTTCTTGGCAGCATCACTACTCATCCATGAGCGACTCGCCAGGTGGATACTCTGGCAGGCTGAGAGCTGTTACTTGTTTCGCTTGTGTGGAGCCGGGACACTATGCATATGATTGCCCTTTAGTTCAGGGCAGCACCAGTTCAGTGCAGAGCTCCGCATCTCATACTGCCAGTAGCAGCGGACGCGGTGGAGCGCGTGGCCGTGATGAACGAGTTAGGGGACGTGGACGGGCAACCGGACCTCAGGCTCGTGTTTATGTGGTCACACACCAGCAGGCCAGCTCTAACCCGGGAGTCGTGATAGGTACTCTATCAGGACCCACCCCGGTTTCACCCCGAAACCCGAGGTAAATCCTGCTCTCGTCTGACTCCCCAACATAACACTAAGGTAAACTCACTCGAAACCACCAAAACATTCAGTCAGACGCAGGAGAACTATACAATACATCCCAAAATTTAAAAGTTTTACAGTGCATAGCACCACAGTACAAAAAAAAAACCGATAAACAGTATGCACACACGAAAAAATTAAACACTCCGGGGTTGCTCTCGTGACTTCTATGCCTCAGACGCTGCCTCGACGCCGAAACCCCGCTCTAGCTCCACGACCTGGAGGGCAATTAAAAACAGAAGATGTGAGTGGACCAGAAAGAAAGAAAAGTTTCCAAAACCATTTCATAATAAAACCAGGGTTTTAGCCCTCCGTTTTGAAACCACATGCATAACCCAGTTATGAAAACAGTTCTCAATCAATCGCCATAAAACATCATAAGAAACAGAAACACTATAAAACAGTTATAGAAATCATATCATAAGCATCATAAATCCGTATCATAAATCATGGATATCAATTCATCATTTTCCAATCAAACCTGCTGGACCTATCCGAGTCTTTAAACTCCCGAGTCTTTAAACTCAATCCAGGCCTCAATAATATCCGAGTCTTTCAACTCCCGAGTCTTTAAACTCAATAGGCCTACGGGGGAAATATCAATATATCCGAGTCTTTAAACTCCCGAGTCTTTAAACTCAATCCGGGTCTTTAAACCTAATCCGGGCCCGTCTCCCGTCAAATCAATATCCGGGTCTTTAAACCCAATAACCAGATCCAGAAAAATCCAATCCAAAACCATTTGAAAACCATTTCTAAATCCATATCCAAACCCGAATCCGAAATCACTGGTCCGAAGCTCTTCCGGCATCCAGAACCGTCATTCTGAACCCAAATTCGGAAATCCACTTTTCACTTTTAAAACCAAATCCCGTTATCCGAAATCCGATTCTAAAACCGAAAACCTTGATCATCAAATCATGTTCCAAAATCCCTTTACAACCATTGAAATCCCAAAACTAGCTTCCTCATAAAACGTACTGAAAACTGTAACTTCTCGTAAAACGTGCAATTATATAAAATAGTTATCACATATTCGATAAGCATGAAATCACATGTAAAACCATAAAACAATTATAGAAAAACAGTTATGCATGCTCGAGTTTAAGGAAAGGGTCCATTCACAGTACCAAGCCCTCAATCGCGTCCTGAACGTCTCGTACGTTCCACAGCTTCCTCGGGAACTCCCGATCCTGTCAACAATCACCAAAGTACGTCACCAACACGTCTACAAAGATCCACCGAAATTCCCTCAAAAATCCCCGGGTCCTAAACGTAACGAATCGGAACCCTAAACCATCACCCTCGCGGAACTAACCTCAAACGACGTCCGATCAACTCGAAACCAATGCCAACGGACTCGTCACCACACCTAGACCAAAAACTATGTTGATTGTTTCCCCAACCGCCACCGCACGCGTCCCCACGTGCCACCCAAAGTGGCTACGCGTGGCCCTCACGCGCCAGCTACAGTGCATCGTCTTCCTCGCGTCGACCCGGTTCAACACAGTACCTGCAAAGCGAACCGGTGTGGACGGTTCTCCGCCGTTCCGCCACCAAAACACGTCCTCTCTTCACCATCTTCTTCGTCCCGTCCTTAGTAATCCAGTTCCCTTACCCAAACTCCTCGACACGGCCTAATACCCATCGACTCGAACTCAAAACAAACCCGAACACCTGCCCTGTTTCAGGATCCGTCCAACCCGGTCACCCCCCGTCACGGTAACCACCGTAGACGATTCCTAGAACCTCCCTGAACCTCACTTCCCTCACCAAAACCGTCGACTCACACCCAAAACCTACAACTCTACGTTTGAAACAAAACGGAGAAACAGAGCACACAGGGTATTCTCCGTCGTCTAGACTCCGTCGTGCACTTCCCCGTCACGGTTGCACAACCAGAAGACACCCAAGACTCTCCTGAGTTCCCTAGACCTCACTAGACTTCTCGATCAACCCCTAAAGCCACGACTTTCGATTTGAAACTCAACGGAAAAACAGAGCATCGAAAAGGAAACAAGAAATTGCCTGCCTCCTGTCGCCATCGTGTGCTCAGCCGTGAGGACACGGCTCCTCCCGTCCACCTCCAGCCTCTAGACACCGCTATGAGTCTAACTGCACCGTACACGGCCACACCACCACCATGATCTCTCTGTTCACTCTGTTTCCCTTCTTGGTTTTCCCGTGGCTAACAACTCCCCCACACACAACCACCACACCGTCTAACCTTCTCACTGTCTCCCTCTCAGTCTCTGATCACTCACCCCCTTCACCAAGTCACACAACTCACACAAAACACCGTCCAATTTTCCCAACTCTCTCCCTCTGTTTCTGTCTGGTTCGAAGAACACACGAGCACACACACGGGTACCCCAAATAATTGGGACTGTGTTCCCTAGAACCAACCAGAACCCCTACACATGTCACCATCATCTCTTCTCCCTCACACATGGCTCAATCTCAGCCATCCACTTGTCCCTCTCTGTTGCATCAGGCCCAAAACACAAAAGACCAAAATGCCCTTCATTTTAAGCCAAAATTACGATCGTGCCACTACCTTTCTAGACCCGTATCTCACACATCGTAAGTCCGATGAATACGTGCCGCCTGTCATCGAACTCAGGACGACGAGATCAATCTAACCATCCTAGGTCAACGTCTCAAAACCCGATCGTTCGAAAAGTCAACTTTTTCCCTTATTTTACCCAAATTACGGTTATAACCTCAACCTTCCGAACATCATAACTTCCTCCTCGGATGTCGGAATCGGGCGTGCCACCTGTCTACGGATTCGTGACGTCCTAAACTACGTCCTGGTCATCGGTCAAAACCCAATTGACCGCCCGAATGAAAAGTCAACATTTTGCCCGAACTAGGGGCAAAATCGTCATTCTAGGTTAACGACCTTATCGGGACCAACTAACCCCCGATTAAGCTCACTAATCCCATCTTAATCACTGTCTTAACGTTAATTTCCAGGACGGGTCGTTACATAATCTATTCATTTCTGATATTGTTGTTCGTGTTTTGATGGATTCGAGGGCAACCCACTCATTTATTTCACGGAGCTGTGCGAGTCTTTTAGGTCGTGAGGTATCCGCACTCGAGAGTGAGATGGGTGTGGGTACATCGATGAGAGTGGTTTATCGAGTGAACGAGGTGTTACGAGCTTATCCAGTGGAAGTAGAAGGTGTAGAGTTTCCAGCCAATTTGATCATTTTGGATATGCACGACTTCGCCGTCTTACTCGGAGTCGACTAGTTGTCAGAACACTATTCACTCATCGACTGCTGCAAAAAATGGGTGACATTGAGGCGTCCAGGTTTACCGGAGGTAATCTTCCAAGGAGAGTGTGGAGACTCGTCACCCGAGGTAATATCTGCGCTCACAGCTACTAAACTTTTACAGAAGGGGTGTCAGGGTTACCTAACTTATGTAGTGGAGTCATCTGATGAATCTTTAAAGATCGAGGATATTTCAGTGGTATGAGAATTTCCTGACGTATTTCCAGAGGACTTTCTTGGATTACCACCACCCCGGGAGATTGACTTCACGATCGAATTACTCCTCGGGGCACTACCGATAACTCAAGCGCCGTATCGTATGGCACCGGCCTAATTGTGGGAATTGAAAACTCAACTTCAGGAACTTGTGGATCTGGGATTTATCTGACCCAGTACATCACCCTGGGGAGCGCCGATTTTGTTTGTTAAAAATAAGGAAGGCAGCTTGCGGTTGTGTGTGGACTACCTTCAACTCAATAAGGCCACGGTTAGGAACCAGTGTCCCTTACCTAGGATCGACGACCTGTTTGACCAACTGCGGGGAGCGCGGTACTTCTCGACGATAGATCTAAGGTCAGGGTACCATCAGTTGAGGATAGCTGAGGGAGATGTTCAGAAGATGGATTTTCGGACAAGATATGGGCATTACGAGTTCTTGACGAATGCACGAGTTGCATTCATGGACTTGATGAACAGGGTTTTTCGATCGTACTTAGACAAATTTGTGATCGTGTTCATCGACGACATTTTGGTGTACTCCAAGAATGCCAGGACTCACGAGAAACATCTGCGACTGGTTTAGGGCAGACTGCAACAGGAACAGTTATATGCTAAGTTGAGCAAGTGTCAATTTTGGCTGAACAGTATCGGATTCCTATGTAACGACCCGTCCCGAGTATCGGGATTTAATAATATTTAATTATGATTTACTAATCTAAGATTAGTTGAGTGATTTCGGACGAATTGTGCAAAATGACCGTTTTGCCCCTAGGCATGGGCAAAACGTTGACTTTTAATTCAGATGGTCAAATGGAATTTGACCCGTGACCGTGACGTAGTTCGGGACGTCACGAGTTCATAGACAGGTGACACGTTCGATTCCGACGTTCGTGGTGAAAGTTATGATGTACGGAAGTTCAAGGGCATTTTCGTAATTTGAATGAAATAAGGGGAAATGTTGACTTTTTGATCGGGAGGTCCGATGGCCGAGGACCGAGGACCGTTAGGAAGGTCTCGATGCTCTGAGTCCATAGACAGGCGGCACGCATCAATCGGAGTCCGTATGACCGAGTTACGGGTCAGGATGCGTGAGGGGCATTTTGGTAATTTTCTGCACAGGGGCAGAATGGTAATTTTCACGGGGGTACTGTTTGATTGAAACAGCCGTGAAATGGGTTGTTTGTGCGATCGATCCCATGGATTGTTTATCAATTAAATGACTGAATTGGGACAGTTTGAGGTGTGATTGCATATGTATTTGTGCTGGCAATCGATCACAAGAGCATGGGCACCATTTTATTATGTTTTCGGGTCAGTGCAGGGGACTTTACACAGTGGACTGAGTGGCACTTTGGGATGCTTTTAATGGCTGATTTGGATTGTTAGAATTGAGAGTGAGTCGAGAGGTTGACGCTGAGATTGAGAATGAAAGGAATGGAGTGGAAATGGTGGAGGAATGCTCAAAAACCCGAAACTGGTTTTTGTGAAGTTCAAATTCGAACTTCTAGTTTTAGGCCAGCCCATGACTTATTGATGATTGAATGAGCTTCCTGGAACCTCCACGAGTCGATCCAGATCATTTGGGGCAAGCTTTGAGGCTCCTAGGGTCGTGGACGGACGAGGTGGACGACCGGAAAATCCAAGCTTGAGTGGTGGTGATTGAGGTAACTTCGTGTTCAATTAATCATTCGAATTGGTTCGTGTTAATCCTAATAAGCTTCATGTGAAGTTAATTTGACAATGGACTTGAGTTGGGTGAGTTGATATCATCGACCCGTTTGGCTGTTCGGACTTGGATTGGTTGATTTACTCCATGTCGAGATTAATCATTGACACAGAACTGGAATTAATTGGTTAATGTTTGTTTTAAGATAAAAAACGGACGGAATCAAGGTCGAATTGAGGGTTATATGGTCGGGTCAGATCGCGGGTAATCAGACCCGTTTACCAGACATACGGGTGAAGGTGGTGACTGTAGAAGTCACTGTAGCAGGCGCGTGGCTTTCACGCGCAGCCACTCACGGCGGCGCGTGACGGCGCGTGGGCACGAATCTCGAGGTGAGGTCAACATGACTTTTGTCCTATACAATGTAACGAACATTTTGGCGTTGGTTTCGTGTCATTCGGATCCCGTTTCGATATTGTTCGGGATGTCCGAAGGTTTTAAATCCAGTTTAAAAATACTTAAAAATTCGGGAAAATTACGGGACTTGAATAGGATGTTATTGATGAAGTTAGTAATCCTCTGATGTGATTTGAACAGGATTGGGAGTCCCGGTGATAGTGGTGTGGCCCGGAAAGGCCTATGGCACGCGTATCAAGGCGCTCGGTTAAACGGTCTGTGAGTGGACATTGGTTTTATAAATTCGATGCATGCATAACTTTTTCATGATTGTTATAATTATGATTAAATGATTTACTTTGGATATCGGTGAATTTAAATGATTTCACGCATTTTGAGGTGATTTACATATTTGCACGTAAACCGAGGTTTTTTGGATTTGCACCGATTTCCATAAATGTGGTTGGATATGATTTCATGAAACGGTTACGGACTTGATAAAGTAAAATCGGGCCAGGGGCCCAGTTAACTTATGAATCGGGCCAGGGGCCCAATTAACTTGTGAATCGGGCCAGGGGCCCAATTAACTTGTGAATCCGGCCAGGGGCCCAGTTAACTTGTGAATCGGGCCAGGGGCCCAGTTAACTTGTGAATCGGGCCAGGGGCCCAGTTAACTTATGAAATCGGGCCAGGGGCCCAGTTGATTTCTACATGTGATTGCGGGTCGGGGACCCTAAAATGGAATTGAATAAATGTTTTCTGGTTTACATTTTATATATATTCACATGCTAAAAACAAATAACGATTTGATGATATGGAAATTATGGTTATGGCACGTTTCACGGTATTTGGGCTTGAGACCCGTCTGATAAAACTTAAAGATTGGTTTGGATTTTATCTATGTACATATATATGCTTTGCATGTGGATATCAATAAAATGTATTTGGTACTGCACTGTATAGATCCTTCCATATGATACTGTCTCCTCCGGATGAGGTACCCCGGAGTGGTCACGGACGTCTAGAACGTTCAGCGTCTATGACGCTAAGCATCGGGGATGCTGTACCCGAACGGGGTTCGGGGATTGAACTCGGAATTGAGACCAGAGTGGCACGCGTAGCCTTGTGATTGTGACCTTATTAGACGTCAGGGACGTCAGACATCGGGGATGTCGGGATTGGAGTGTATAGTGCAGTGGCTAAAATTATGTTTAAGGTTTTATTACATGCCTTATGGTTCATATTATATGATATATGATTTTAAATGATGGTGCATGCATATGTTTTTACTGAGGGGCGTAAATGTCTTATAAATGTTTTAAACAGACTTGTTTATTTTCGTCCACTCACAGCTTTTGTTTTTAATGCCCTTCAGGTTGATTCCGGATGCGACTGCGGCAGAGACTGGGACATCGCACACCTCCTCCATCGATCCTTACGCACTCTGGAAGCCCGGTTGGGCAGTGGCAATAGGTTATCCCTTGTCTGACACCTCTTGTCAGACGGGAGCATGACACATTCCATGGTAATCCCGGGGGGGTTGGGATGGGTCGTGTCATCCTAGGCCATATCATATCACCCGATGGGATTAGCGTGGATCCCCAGAAGACGGAAGCAGTGACCAACTGGGCCAGACCGACAACCGTGACAGAGGTGAGGAGTTTTGTCGGGTTAGCAGGTTACTATCGGAGATTCGTGGAGGGATTCTCCAAAATTGATGCACCGTTGACTCGACAGACTCGGAAAGGGGTGAAGTTCGTTTGGGAAGAGCTGATAGGACCCATCCCAATCCCCCCGGGATTACCGTGGAATGTGCCCTGCTCCCGTCCAACAAGAGGTGTCGAACAAGGGATAACCAAGAGCCACTGCCCAACGGGGCATCCAGAGTGCGCAAGGATCGATGGAGGAGGTGTGCAATGTCCCAGTCTCTGCTGCAATCACATCCGTAATCAACCTGAAGGGCATTAAAACCAAAAGCTGACAGGACCCGCCCCGATCCCACAGGGACCACAGGGGACGTGCCCTGCTCCCGTCTGACACCCAATAATTCATACCAATTTTAACCTCAAAACATTTAAAAGCATAAATAACCAAATTAAAGTCATACATCAAATCCGAATTAAACGAATGTCAGACAAGGGATGAAATCCAAAATTACAAATTTGCGAGCACGACTCTAAAGTAAACCTGCGGGTACACCGCCCAGCAGGGGTTCAGGTACGCAGAAGTAGATCTATGCCTCAGCCTCTGGTTCCTCCTCTACCTCAGTTTCCCGACCTGGAGGGGTTATCAAAACATTAAGGGTGAGTGGACCGAAACTCAAGTTTATGAAATCGTTTGATAAGTAAAACATATAATTTACCCCTCCGTTTTCCAAACATGCGTGCATCATAATTCAAAATCATAAACCATATAATATGAACCATAAGGCATATAATAAAACCATAAGTATAATTTTAGTTGCTGCACTATACACTCCAATCCCGACATCCCTGACGTCCAATAAGGTCACAATCACAAGGCTACGCGTGCCACTCGGGTCTCAATTTTCCGAGTTAAATCCCCGAACCCCGTTCGGGTACAGCATCACCTGATGCTTAGCGTCATAGACGCTGGACGTACTAGACGCCCGTGACCTCTCCGGGGTACCTCGCCGGAGGAGACAATATAATATGGAAGGATCTATACAGTGCAGTAACAAATGCATTTTGTTGATATCCACATGCAAGGCATATATATACATAGATAAAATCCAAATCAATCATTAAGTTTCATCAGACGGGTCTCAAGCCCAAATACCGTGAAACATGCCATAACCATATTTTCCATATCCTCAAAACCATTATTGTTTTAGCATGTGAATAAGTATAAATAACCAGAAAACATTTATGCACGCAAGGGTTTAAGAAAATGGTCCACTCACAGTACAATCCTGCTAGATACCGAACGTATACCCTCGTCCTGGTACAAATGTACAATCCCTGTCAAGTCCAAAGTATTCGTAAAGATCAATACAAACCCCTAACATTCAACCATGAAAGCCTAGGTCGAAACCGGCCCGGGAAAGCCGCCCGAACGCGCTTTCCAAGGTAATAAACCTTATTTTGACCAACTTAATGATCTCCGATCGAGCCGAAACCACCGTCATTGGGTCCGGATCGTCGAAACCTAAAGGATGGTGGTGGTCCCACCAGAAACACTGTTCACACGCGCCCCCCCGCGCCGGTCAACGCGCCGGTCAACGCTGGAACAGTCCTGCTGACGTCATCGCTGACGTCACTGCTGACGTCAGCATGACGTCATGCTGACGTCATCTGACAGCTGTCAGGTCTGACGTGTCAGACTCTGACAGGTGCCACGTGTCAACATCCGATTGGACCACCTCGCTGATCTGTCAGGCCACGTGTCAGATCTGACATGTGCCACGTGTCAGCACGGCACTGGTCCACGTCACTGACATGTCAGTGACACGTGGCAGTCCCTGACTGGTCCACGTCACTGACATGTCAGTGCTGACTGTGCACTGACATGTGACACGTGTCGGCTCACGATTGGTCCACGTCACCTGACAGACTGACAGGGTGCCACGTCAGCACCGCTGTCATCAGACGGGTTGACCCGAATACCTGCAACTCGGGTCGATCAGACCCGCGATCATGACCCGGTTGCCATTTCTTCATTTCTCAACCATTTCAGTCCTAGTTTGTTCCTAGATGCTCGTCTCAATCCCAGAAAGGGTTCTAGCTAAACAAAATTGACAAACACAGACAGGATCGAAGGCTTACCTTGATGAACAGACCCGGTTCCCGTCGCCGTTTATACTCCGTTCAGGTCACCTCCGGTCACACAATTGAGTTCTAGAGGTTCCTAACAGTTCATAGAAGTGAATGGAGTCAAAAAGGAATGTCAACAAACGTTGAACAACAAGCTTCCATTTCTGAGTTTTTTTGAACCCGTTTCGGGTTTTGAAGCCGGCTCACCTCGCCGCCGTCTGCCGCCGTCCACCGCCGTGCCTCCGTCCTTCCCCGTGAGTCCAGCAACACACAGACACAGGAACAGGGAGTAGTGCGGGTGTGATGGATGAAATGGGCAGTGTGTGGGTTCGGGTGAGAAATATATAGAAATGGAGGGAAAGCTGCTCAAAGAAATGAACGGCCCAGATTGAATCTCAGAATGAGATCAAGGGCTGAGATCAGATCTGGAGGTTTTCAGATCAAGGGCTGGAATTTAAAGCTGATTCTATTGCTATTTAATCCAATAGTGGATCTGATCCAATCTAGCCAATGGGTGAGTGACACTTGTCACTCACCAGGTGTCCTCCAATCAGATTTCCTGAATTTAATATTCGACACGAAAACCGAGACACGAACTTCCCGAATTCACGTTTCTGACCATAACTTCCTCGTACGAAGTCCGATTTCGGCGTGCCGCCTGTCTACGGACTCAGGACGTCGAGGCCTACCCAACGGTCCTTGAGTCAACTGAAAATTAGTTGTCAAACGAAAAGTCAACATTTCCCCCCCCCCCCCCGAGAGTCCAAATTACGGTAATGCCCCTGAACTTCCGATAGTCATAACTTTTACCCTGATCGTCCGAATTGGACGTGCCACCTGTCTATGAACTCGTGACGTCCCGAACTACGTCACGGTCATAGGTCAAAGTTCATTTAGTTCACCAAAAAAGTCATCAATTGACCATACCATTCACAAGGGTAAAATCGTCAAATCACACATTAAATTACAATATGGGAAACCTCGAGTTTCCGGGGTGTTACAAAAGCTGTGAGTGGACAAAAACCAGTAAATTTATTAACCACATTTATAAGACATTTATGCCCTCCAATAAAAACGTATGCATGCCACCAAAACCAATAACCAAAACGTTTGCTCAACCGAGCCATTAGGGCCTTAGCCCAAAAACGGTTAACCAAAAACCAAGTGTGGGAACTCAGCCCAAAACAGTGGAATACCACAACCATACATATTAAAACCATGTGGGCCACCGCCCAAAGCCATAAATATAAATCCATAAATCCAAAACCATTTAGGGTCCCCGACCCGACATACCATTTCATAACCAATAATCCATTTTTACCACATAACACATATCCAACCGAAAAGCCATTTCATAGATCCATTAATCCATATTTTACCATTACCATCACCAGAATCCCAGATGCTTAGCGTCCCAGACGCTAGACGTCCCTGACGTCATATCTCACTGTTTCATAAGCTACGCGTGCTTCCCGGGGTCTCTCCGAGTCCATATATCTGACATCCCTGATGTCTGACGTCCCTGACGTCAATCATAGCAATCCTGCTCCTGAGTCATCATACGATCCGGCTGCTCCGTATAATGACCCCTCCCTAGTGTACCAGACATCTGGAGGAGACCATCATATATCCTTGTATCCAGATGGTATATGGAAAAACAGTTTAATTAAATCCTTTTATCACATCATTACAATGGGCCCTGCCCGAAATTTCCATAAAACCACATAATTCCATTTAGGGACCCTGGCCCAAAATCACAATTATTAAATATACGGTCCCTGACCCGAAATCACCATTATAATCCAATTGGGCCTCATGCCCGATTTTATGAACCACTGGGCCCACGGCCCGATTTGTAAACCAACTGGGCCCGCAGCCCGACTTATAAACCCACTGGGCCCACGACCCGAATTCGTAAATCAACTGGGCCCCTGGCCCGATAACATAACTCAAATGGGTCTCAGCCCGATTTCATACCAACTAGGCCCCTGGCCCGATTTCATTAACCAACTAGGCCCCCGGCCCGATTTTCAAATGGACTCCAAGTCCGAAATTTCCAACCTAATTGGGCCTCAAGCCCGAGTTTATATTTCCAATTTCAAAACCATTTCATCATATTATATCCAAGACCATAAACATGGAAAATCCATGTAAAACCGGAAACCTCGATTTACGTGCAAGCACGTAAACCGTACAATTTACCAACAACCAAATCAACATCACACAATCACAACCATAATCCATATAAAACATTTAAGCATGCATAGAATTTATAAAACCAAAGTCCACTCACAGACCGTTTTAACGGTATGCCTCGATACGCGTGCCACCGGCCCTCCCGGGCCACACCACTATCACCGGGACTCCCAATCCTGTCCAAATCACATTAGAGGGTCACTAACCTCATCATTAACATCCTATCAAAGTTTCGTAATTTTCCCGAATTTTTACTTATTTTTAAACTTAATTTAAAACCTTCGGACATCCCGAACACTATCGAGACGGTGTCCGATCGACACGAAACCAATTCCAAAATGTCCATTACCTTAAATAGGACAGAAGTCATGTTGACCTCACCTCAAGATCCGTGTCCACGCGCCGTCACGCTCCGCCGTGAGTGGCTGCGCGTGAAACCCACGCGCCTGCTACAGTGTGACCAGCCCAACCCGTATATCTGGTAAACGGGTCCAAATTGCCCGCGATACAACCCGGTTCCAATCCTATCAATTCAGCCTTAATTCCTTCAATTGAGCATTCAGTTAGTTTCGTTTTAAGTCTAATTTAAGTTCTGTAAACTCAATTACACGAACACTTACCCAGATTCCATCGATTCCACGATGAACATGAAGAACACCCAGGTTACTGTTCGTTCATGGAATCCCTTCAATTTCGATCGATTTCATTAAATTGATTCAACTAGAAGCATCAGTGAACTCCGTTAAGCACTTCCCCCAACTCAATTGCTTCAATCCTGCGCTCAAACGTCACGACTCAAGCTCGAACACCGTCACTGTTCAACCATGGAGTTCTGTCAACCACAGCCGTTTTCTTTCAATTGATGAACCCAGAAGCATCGTGGGATCATGAGAAGTAGTTTCCCCACCTCAATTCCGTCCATCGAAGCCTCCAACTCCACGACTCAAGGTCGAATTTCCTCCTCTGTCACCAAGTGTGATCAGAGCCAAAACAGCACCAATTCATCTCGTTTCTTCGACAATTATGATCGTTGTGATCCCAGGAAGCTCGAAGTAATCACCAATTCGATCCTCACGGCTCAATTCCTCCAATTCGAATTTTCCCTCTAATTTTCCCGAAATCCAAAATCCAAAATTCAACCCACACTCAATCCCTCGTGTTTCCCTTGGTATCCCAATCCATTAGTCTCTCATTTTCTCTCAAGAACAGCAGAAGAAGGGAGCCAAATCTCCCCAATCTGATTCCCCCAATTTTGTGCACGGTTTGAAGACAAAGAGGATTAATTTAGGGGAAATGGTGGATTAGATGATGATGATGTAGTAATGATGATGTTTGGAGGGAAACAAGGAGCTGGAAACAAGGGATGGGTGACACTTGTCACTCATCCGGATGTGCACAGTCAACGGTCACTATTCAATATTATATTATTATTTTAATCCGAACCTCGGTTCGTAAATTCATTTCCTTGACCATAACGTCGTCGTCGAATCTCCGATTTCGGCATGCCGCCTGTCATTGGATTCGTATCGACGATACCTACGTAACGGTCCTTGGCCCTCGCCCATCGGACCTCCCGGTCAAAAAGTCAACATTTGGCCCCAAACATGCCAAATTACCAAAATACCCCTCAACTTCCGAACACCATAACTTTCTCTACGAATATCAGAATCGAACGTGCCACCTGTCTATGAACTCGTGACGTCCCAAACTACGTCACGGTCATCGGTCAAAGTCCGTTTGACCACCCGATCAAAAAGTCAACATTTTGCCCACGACCAGGGGCAAAATGGTCATTTTGCACAATTTGTCCGATTCCGCCCTACTAACCACCGTTCAACCTCACTAATCAAGATTAGTGACTACTCTAATCCCGAAATTCGGGACGGGTGGTTACATGAGCAGTGTGAACAGAGTTTCCGAGAATTGAAGTATCGATTGACCACTGTACCCGTCCTTGCACTGCTAGATAACAGTGGAGAGTTCGTGGTCTACAGTGATGCATCGCTGCAAAGGTTGGGTTGCGTGTTAATGCAAAATGGTAGGGTTATTGCCTAAGCATCACGGCAGCTGAAGACTCATGAATTGAACTACCCTACCCACGACTTGGAGTTGGCAGCGGTGGTTCATGCCTTAATAATCTGGAGGCATTACTTGTTCGGTGTCACATGCAGGATATACACCGACCATCAGAGTCTAAAGCATCTATTCATCCAGAAGGAGCTTAACAAGAGGCAACGAAGATGGTTGGAACTGATAAAGGATTATGACTGTACAATTGAGTACCATCCGGTCAAAGCGAATGTGGTGGCAGATGCGCTCAGCAGGAAATCAGCGGGAGCAGTTGTACACCTGAGGATGGTGTATCTTCCCTTACTAGTGAAACTCCGGAAGATCGGGGTTATGTTGGAGATGGACGAGTAGGGAGCTTTGTTGGCTAGCTTCCATGTACGACATGTGCTGGTCGACAGGATTATTGAGGCTCAACTCCAGGACCCAATATTTTGTGGTTACCGAGGTGAGGTTGAGGAAGGATAGAGGCAGGACTTCTCCGTAAGGGCGATGGAGCGTTAGTGAAACTTGGACGTCTGTGTGTATCTGGGGTACCGGAGTTACGAAGAAAGATTTTGGATGAGGCACACAGTTGAGCGTATGCTATGCAACCAAGGGGGACAAAAATGTATTGTACCCTCCGGGACCACAATTGGTGGCCAAGGATGAAGAGGGAAATAGATGAGTTCGTCAACAAGTGTCTAATCTGCCAGCAGGTCAAGGCAGAACGACATCGACCGTATGGGGCCATACAGCCACTCCCGATCCCGGAATGGAAATGGGATCATATTACAATGGATTTTGTCTTCAAGTTACCAAAGACACGGAGTGGATTCGATGGGATTTGGGTAATTGTGGACCGACTAACCAAATCAGCACATTTTCTGCTTGTACGCGAGAATTACAAGCCCAACCGTTTGGCTCAGCTGTTTATTAGTGAAATCATCCGACTACACAGTACCCCAGAGTCGATAGTTTCGGATCGGGACCCGCGTTTTACTTCTTGATTTTGGAGGAGTCTACAGACTACATTAGGTACGAACTTACATTTCAGTACGGTATTTCACCCACAGACCGACGGGCAGTCTGAAAGGATGATACAAACACTAGAGGATATGATGAGAGCATGCGTGCTGCAGTTTCAGGATTCAAGGGACGACCGGTTACCGTTGATGGAGTTCACGTACAACAACAGCTATCATGCAAGCATTGGGATGGCACCCTATGAGGCACTGTATGGTCGGCAGTGCAGGACACCTGTCTGTTTGATGGAAGTCGAGGAGCGAACCGCAGTGGGGCCAGACTTGTTGGATATGACCCAGGAGACAATCCGGGTTATCAGAGAAAGGTAGAAGGCAGCCCAGGATCGTCAGAAGAGTTATGCTGACAGACGGATCTGAGATTTGGAGTTTGAGGTTGGGGATTTTGTTTTCTTGAAGTTATCTCCATGGAAAGGAATCATCTGATTCGGACGACATGGGAAGTTGAGTCCCCGGTACATCGGGCCTTATGAGATCATTAAGAGGATTGGTCATGTGGCTTATCGTGTGGCGCTACCTCTAGAGCTTTCCCGAGTACATGATGTGTTCCATGTGTCCATGCTATGGAAATACCTTCGGGACGACTCCCATGCACTACCAGAACAACCACTGGAATTGATGATAGACTTGAGCTTTGAGAAGCGACCAGTTCAGATTCTGGATTGGAAGGACAAAGTATTAAGGAACAAGACGATCCCACTAGTAAAGGTACTGTGGAGGAACCAAGACGTTGAGGAAGCGATATGGGAACCCGAGGATTTAATGAGAGAGCAGTACCAGTACTTGTTTGAGTAATTTCGAGGACGAAATTTTTGTAAGGTGGGCAGGTTGTAACGACCCGAACCTTGATTATTATTATTTTATTGTGAAATGACTACCACTAGTAAAGGTACTGTGGAGGAACCAATACGTTGAGGAAGCAATATGGGAACCCGAGGATTTAATGAGAGAGCAGTACCAGTACTTTTTTGAGTAATTTCGAGGACGAAATTTTTGTAAGGTGGGCAGGTTGTAACGACCCGAACCTTGATTATTATTATTTTATTGTGAAATGACTATTTTACCCTTGAAGGGGGGAAACTTTGACTTTTGACCCGGGAAATAATTAGGACTTTGACTAATAACTGTGACGTAGATCGGGACGTCACGAATCTATAGACAGGCGGTACGTCGAAATCGAACTTCATATGAAAAAGTTATGGTCACGGAAGCCATTTTAGCGAAACTTAAGAACTGAGAACAAACATAAAATAATATTAAAATATTCAAATATGTGCAAATCCCTAGAATCAATCTGAGCCGTCGGATGAGTGACAAATGTCACTCATCCTAGTGATTACTATTCCTAAAAAGCTGGGCCTATGCCTATTGGTCATTTTTAAATATTATATTTTCCCTCATTTAACCCCAGCCCATCATTTCCTGCCCAAATTAATCTGGGCCATCCATTTTTCTCTTCTTTTTCTTTTAATCTGCACGAACTCATCTCTCCCACCCTCATACATAATTTCCCACCGTGAAGAACACACACGGCTCACCATACACAAACCCTCCCCAGACAACCGACCAGCCACCACTCTTGCCACCACACCATGACCACGTCTTCACCACCTCCATCTTCATCACTGACCACCCCTCATCTCCTCCCTCTATCTGTAAACCCAGAAAAATACCCCAGACCCGAGACGAGCATTCGGATCCAAGAAACCCAAACCACCTAACCTCATCCTCTCAACTAGAACCAGGACCAGACTAAGGCTATTAGGACCCCAGGAGAACGGAGAGACAGTCGACACGACCGACGGCGACGACACGGCGGAGGTAAGCCACGAAACCCGAAAGGCCCTGATTTTCCTCAATATACGAATGAGCCTTTTTAACGTCTGTGTTTCAATCCTCTTTGTTAGGACACGTCCTAGGAGCAGTGACGACTCGAAGGGAGCTGGTTTCGACGTTGGAAACTGACAGGAGTGATGGAGAAGACGACCGGAGCAAACCGTGAGTTTTCTTCAAGCCATAGGTATAGATCTCGTCCTTGTCTCCCATTTTTGAGGTCATATATCTGTAGAACAGACATTGACGTTCCTCTAGGAACAAACCCTATCAAAAATCGTGGCCGAAAACGGAATCTGGAAACGGGTCAAGTTGCTGGTCGACGGTGACCCGATTTCAGGGTTTCGGGTTGACCTGGTACTATAGCAGTGATGACGTCATCATGCTGACGTCAGAAGTGACGTCATGATGACATCATCATGTAAAAAAATGTGAGAGCAGGGACCAACCAGAAAGTGACACGTGTCCTCTGACATGTGTCAGAGATGACGTCACGCCGACGCCAGCAATCATTGTAGCAGCGTTGACCACGTGTTGACCAGGCACGTGGGGGCACTTGTGAACAATACTTTTGGTGGGGCTGATACCATTTTCAAGGTTTCGACGATACGAATTCAATGGCGATGGTTTCGTGTCGATCGGAGATCGTTAGGACGATCAAAATGTGGTTTGAAGCCTCAGGAATAGTGCACGGGCTACGTTTTCGGGACAAATCTGTTCTAGGGTTTTAGTATTGAACTAGTAGGGTCCTTTAGTGACTCTTGGACATGTTAATACAGGTTTAGGCGGTCGTTGAGCAGCGAGGACCCTGTGTGAGTGGGCTAAAATGATTGCATGCATAAACTATTTTACTATTCCATTTTATGATTTAGATGGGACTATTATAGGGACTATATGGGAATGCTTATTACGTACTATGATGTTTTGGGGCATGAGACCCGTTTGGATTATATATGGACTGTTTTCAGGGATATTCAGGGGACATAGGGTAACTATACTATTATTATGTTGTACTTTCCTACCTTTCTATCTTGTCTCCTCTAGGGAGGGTCGTTCACCTGGGTGGACCCTGGAGTAGTCATGGGGCACTAACTGAGAGGAGTTGACCCTCGTTGGGTTGCCTACTCTCAGGAAGGCATGTTTAGTATACCTCGAGCAGTGACCGGGATATCGGGCACTGATGGACCTAGGGGAGTTCTCGGGCTTGAGACCCTGAGTGGCAATGCGTAGCCTTAGAACCGTGACATCATTATTAGGCATCGCGGATGCCGGGGTTGGGTTTTGCAGTGCACTAGTATGTTGGTTTTCCCTTTCGATTATTATATGATTCTATGATTATGATACTATGTTTACTTCAATGCATGCAAGATTTGGAAAACGGAGGGGTAAAACCTTATGATTTACTTTATTATTAAATTGATTTTATAAACTGTTTATTTTCGGCCCACTCACTCTTTAATGTTTTACTGATCCCTCCAGGTCGTGACACGGAATTAGAGGAGGATCTGGAGGACGAGGATTAGTCTAGTTCGATGTGCACCTGTACACCCCAAGTGGGTAGGTTGGGCACTAAATAATGTAACCTGACTATTGTGCTCATGTTTTGTATTGTACTATCCCTGGTCTGACAGCTTATTACTCTGAACTATGATGTTTGAACGTTATTTGTTTAATTTGAAGTATTTGATTTCGAGTAAGGGTACTTTTGGTATGTTTGGAGTCGTTGTCAGAAGGGAGCGGGACACATCCCCGGGTGGTCCCAGTGGGATTGGGATGGGTCCTGTCAGTATAAAAGTATTTTCAATATAAATGAGTTTTATAAACTGTTGCTTCGTCCACTCACATCTTTTATGGTTTTAATACCCTTCAAGTTGATAGCGGATGTAGTAGAGATCAAGACATCATATGCCACCGTCGATCCTGACGTACTCTGATGGACCCCAAACGGGTGATGAGTTTATCATTGGTCTGACATAGAGTGTTAGACGGGAGCAGACACGTCCCACGAGGACGGGTCTTGTCATGTCGTCGTGAAGGCATAATGTTTGATAAGAGGCAAACGTGAGTAACAAACTACCATGCACAACTCGTATGCTACCCCACATAAAACAACCTAGTGCTCTTATACCAAATTGTCGTTGCATGGTCCAACCGCACACACATGGGCCACTGCCCGCACAGATTTTCTTTTGGGGTACTACCCCCTAAAGGGCTCACATTGGTTGGAGGGATGCCCACACATATAAGGCACATCCCCTGGGCGATGTGGGACATTACACACACACACACACAATTTAAGGGTTGAAGAATGTGGAGGGCCATAATTTGAAGGTTCGCCTTGAACCTCCAATATCTTATGGTCGGCTCTGGTTATAATTCTCATTTTCGAGTATTCATTTTGTTTGATTTTGTTAATTGTGTCAAATTAAGATTTCTTTTTTTTATTATTATTTTGATCAAGTGAACTAGTTTAATTGTATATGAGGAAGATGATAATGATGTGTCTACTAATTATTGTACTTGATTTAGTCATATGAAGATCATATTTGAAC
Organism: Prinsepia uniflora; assembly: GCA_032719365.1. Lineage (NCBI taxonomy): Eukaryota > Viridiplantae > Streptophyta > Magnoliopsida > Rosales > Rosaceae > Prinsepia > Prinsepia uniflora. The sequence goes on along the minus strand of CM064876.1, from coordinate 8,632,194 downwards.
TCGAAGGAAATGTTTTCTAATTTTTTTTTAAATTATGTGAATGAATAAATGATGATACAAATATATAATTAACCTTCATATATATATATATATATATATACCATATTGCAACTTTATTAATATATATTATTTTATACATTATTTAAACAGCTTCATAACAATGTACATACATAACCCACTAGTAAGATCATATATCTTGGGGGTGGGTATATCGAACCAAAATACCGAAATCGTCATGTTCTGTATCATACAAAAAAAATTGAATAGTAAAATCGAAAGGATGATCAGTACGGTACTGAAATCGAATTGGTTCAAGTCAGTACGAGATCGATTTCGATGTTTGAAAAACCGTCCCGCACTGATACCGAACCAAATTAATTTTTTAAAATAATTAATAACATAATACTTAAATTAAGGTGTTGATGAATTGTGTTGGTGTGTGTGTATAGGCTTATGAGTTCCAATGCCTAAAAGTGAATGGTTAGAAGAGAACATTCCTACCTGAGACTGAGACCTGAGATCTAACCTATGATCACACTAGTGGGTAGTTATTTCTCTTAGATTGCATGTACGATTGACTACTAAATAGTTGAGATTTTGATGCATTAAATGTCAAAAGTTGTTATTATTGTGTTGAATTGGTTCATGTTTAATATATGTGGAATGAGATAAGAGAGTTGAAGATTATATTTCATAAATCTATAAAAAAATTGCTCGAAATTGAAATTGTAATAAAATCATATCAAATTAAATCAATACATATAATTCGGTATCAATTTTAAATTTTGAAATATCAAATCATACCAAACTAATTAAAATTCGAAAATATAATTTCAATATTACTAAATATTATAACATGTGGAACCCTTATACGGTATTGGCCTCCCAAAAAGATAAACCCGCTCGTGTGTAAAAAGAAGTTTAGTAACTTTGCTTTTTCTCTTTAACCTCTCGCTCTCTCTCACGCCAACTCATTACTTATCGGTCAATCTCAGATGAATTTCAAAGTCACCTATGATTGAAGAAGACGTTTTAAAATATATATCGTGAATCTACAGTTTTACTTTTACTGATTGTTTTTTTTTTCTAACAAAGACTACTCATTATTGAGTGGACAATAATTATCGAACTATCAAGTGCAGTAAACCTGGTTTTTTTCGCTTACCAAAAAAATAAAACCAGGTTTTTTTTTTCTATTAACTAATGATATAATACTGTATTTTAAAAATTACAGTATCCAATCAAATTCAGAATAAATTCATTATAAATATATTTATATATATAAAGGTTCTTGTTTATATATAAAAAAAGGTAATATACTTATTACAGCCAGTTTTTATTTGGATTTTGTTTCCTTTTATGGCAACGATGGCAGCTTTTTAAATATAGACCATGCATCAAGTTGAAAATTGAAATCCTAATATTCATTTAATAAATAGCTGCGAACCAATTATAAGAGTATCCACACAAATTCTCTAAATTAGCTCAATTTAATTTAAAATGCTATAAAAGTTATTAATAGCTAACCGTATTTAATGTTAATTACAAAAAAAAAATAAGGTTGTTTATATCTTTAAAAAATAAAAATTTATCTAAAAATTCTCAAAAAAATTTCAACATATTCTTCAAATTTGTCGAAAATAAATTTAACTCAAAATTTGTCATAAATACGGTCGTTTTAAATCTTAAATTCATATTTGAACAAAAATAAGTCTAATAAAAAAAATATTAAATATTGTTTGTCAATATTTACACACAAAACACATTCATACAACTTATTGTGCTTTTACCCACTCTTAGTAATGATGACTTCATAAAAATACTATCCAGAAAAAACCAATAATGCATAGAGTCCATTGACCCATAGCGTAGACCGAAGCCAATATACGTCAACACGCATGAGAAACATGCCATTTCTTTGCTTTCCTTTTTTCTGTTTTCTTGGTTACATAAAAATGCATTTTAAGGAGGGCATAAGACGTCATAGTTGACATCTAGATGACGTCATAATATAATTTTGAAGATGCAGGGCATGTCTAAACTCTAAACTGCACCGTTTTGAACAAAATAATAAAAACGAGGGAGCTATGGGACATTATTATTGTGTGGGCCCCAGGTTGATTATGTGCAGGAAAAAATATATAAAATACAAGGAGGAAGAAGTTGTTAAATGTCGGCATCGAGAGGTAGATTTTGCTTTATGCGAAGAGAGGGAGGCAAAGGGCTAGTAGTGGGCCTCCATTGGGCCCACCCACTAGGGACAATATGGTCCATTAACTTTAAGTCCCTTTCACCATTGAAAAAGCCCAAGGACTAAGAATTCTGTTCGTATAGAACTCCCTACGGACGGTCGCCGGCAAACCGGGCCCGCAGCCGCCTCACTCGACGCGTTCATATGTTCTTCGGCTAATTTAAGGAGAAATATACATCGTCACTTTAGTGCTAGTAATATTGATCCATACGTGTTATGTAAATATTAAATAAATTCGTTATTATTTATTATGTATTTTTTTTTAATGTAAATGCGCTCGGTCTTTTTTTTTTCGGTTAAAATTATCGATTTTTTAATAATAATAGGGACCAAATAATCTCTAGAATTATTAATTTTCTCTATGACAAGTTTATAACCTTTATGTAATACATGATTAGATGTTACAATTATTTGAAAACAATTCAATATTGGTTCTTCTTTTTTTAATGAAAATACAGCTTATCATTAAAATTAAAATAAAATCGTACAAAATTTGGTGCACAATCAAACAACAAAACAACAACATATGAACATAAATATGTGGAAATAGAGGATGAATCCATGATCAATTACACGTGCAAGGTAAAACATGGGAGCAAACCTTCTTCTTACTGTTAAGAACCATAATGCTCAACGACTATAAATAGGCAATAGTTCAAAAGATTAAGCGAACCCTGTGAAAGGAAAGGTTGTCTCATTATATAAACAATCCATCTAAACACTCTCCTATTAGAACACTTAAACTTCCAATTAGTCTCCAATAAGGATTAGTAAAGCTCAATGCCAATCCTAATCATAACATAATTAGGAATCCTTTATTATTAAGACTTCCATTATCACAATTTGAGTCTGAATCAAACTTTGCACAATTAATGTAACACAAAAATTCTTACAATCTCCCACTTGAGCATTACATCAATATGCAAACACAACCTTTCTCAAATCAGCACAAGGGTGTGCACTAAGTCTTACCACACAAGGAACAATCACAAACAATCTGCTATACATTTCAAAGCACTTGGAACTATGAATCACGATGCTGACTTCCAGCAAAACAGACCCATAATCCACAAGTATCTAATCTGCACTTTCCAACATCGTGATCTTACTTTTGAGGGCCCGTGACTCCTTCACAAAGAATCACTCCCACTTATCCAATCATACTAAAAACATACAGCCAAAAGGTTAAGTTTCAACATTCTCAGCTTAACACACCAAGCACACAAAATATGACAGCAATCTCAACAACATTGCACAATCCCTAAAGAGTGAACATCAACAAGCTCAGAGTAGCTTCAACCAATTTCTGAACACAAAAGCATTCATTGCATGTATAACAGAGTTTCTTGATAAGGAAAAACTGAAACAAAACACAATTCAGATTGCTCTGATAATGCAGCAGTTCAAACAGCAGTCTAAAGAAAATTTTGTAAAGTAAACATCATAAGAAAGTAAACCTGAACCATGCTTCTGACAAAAGTTTAAAACCAGAAACATGTTCAAAACCAACAGCAAACGACTACCATCTTACTCCCACTGATAAAAGTTTTTTATCAGTCCCATTTTGTTTACATGTCGCTTGAATGTTCCAATTGCCAAGGCCTTAGTCAATGGATCTGCAATCATCTGATTTGTGCTCAAATGTAACGGCCCGTCCCAAATATTGAGATTAAATATTAATTAATTATGGACTTAGTGTGACTAATCGGGGATTTATCGAGATAATTCGGATGTACGGTGTAAAATGACCGTTTTACCCCTCGAAGTGGGCAAAATATTGATTTTTGACCCGGGGAGTCAAACATACGAGGACCGATGAACCAGGGCGGGCCAATAGGGAGGGCGGAAGGGGCCTAAGCCCCGGGCCCAAAATTATTGAAAGGCCCAAAATTAAGTTTTTTTTTTTGTTATATTAAAAAAAATAGTAAGTTGTATGATAATTTAGATGAGGGGTACAAGTGAACAAGAAACGGAAGGAAAGTCTCCTTCAAAGTTCCAAGAAGAAAACACAGTGTTTTAATATTCTAATTCAATGTTCCAAGGTTAAATATCAATCTCATTCAATCTCAAATTCTCAATTGTTCTAAATTTTTAAGTTTTTGCAATCTCATTTAAACTCTCAAACCCTAACCTCAATTTCTCAACAATTTTCTTTTCCAATCGAAGACATCTAGACATTTTCGCTTCCCCTTCTGAAAGCCCTATCCGAGATATTTCTAAGTTATAAACTTAAAAAATAAGTAATTTAATTTAATAGAATTCCTATTACAGTTTCCCTAATTGAACACTTCCATTTGGCAACTTTCCTTTATAGATGTTGTAGTTTTTTACGACAGGAAGGCCCCCACATATAATCAAAGGATCAATGTTATGGGTCTAAACCACGAATCTAACATTACAAATGGCATGTCAGTTCTTACTTTTTGTTAGAAATTAGAAACTATGACTCTTTAGTTTTTTTTTTGTGTGCCTTTTGAAACTTTAATTATGTATTTTTCGCATTCCAGGAAAATTTCAAGAAACTCACCTAAATTGATAAGGTCATTGTTACAAAAGTTCTTAGTTTAACAATATTTAATTACATTCTTGTTTTGAATATAAAAGCTTGTATATAATTGCAAATTGCTTATTGATTTTACAAAAAAAAAAAGTATAAGATTTGTTTAAAAAAAATTAAATGTAATTTTTTGGATATTATGTACTCTTTTTTCTTTGGTTGGGGTTTTGTCCTAATTTATGAGTTTTCTCATAACAAAAATTTTAACGATACTTCTTAATAAAAATATAATATAATCAATTTATAAAATTTAAATTTTCAATAATTAAGTATGCGAATTGAGGACCCATTTTTTATTTTTGTCCTGCCTCTAAATGTTTGGACCGGCTCTGCAATGAACGTGACGTAGATCGGGACGTCACAAGTCCGTAAACAGGTGGCATGTAACGACCCGTCCCGGAATTCAGGATTAGATTACTAACTAATCACGATTAGCGGGGTTAATCGGTGATTAGTTGGGCGAATTCGGACGAACGGTGCAAAAGGACCGTTTTGCCCCTGGTTGTGGGCAAAATGTTGACTTTTTATTCGGGCGGTCAAATGGACTCTGCCCGATGACCGTGACGTAGTTTGGGACGTCACGAGTTCATAGACAGGCGGCACGTTCGATTCCGACGTTCGTGGCGAAAGTTATGGCGTTCGGAAGTCCGGGGGCATTACCGTAATTTGGACGAAATAAGGGAAAATGTTGACTTTTCGATCGGGGGGTCCAATGGCCGAGGGCCAAGGACCGTTAGGAAGGTCTTGATGCCCCGAGTACAACGACCGGCGGCACGTTGAAATCGGACTTCGGACGGGAAAGTTACGGGTCACAGAAGCTCGATTTCACTATGCACGCATTACGAGGCAAGGACACGTGGCTTATTCAGATTGGATCAGATGTTCTGGGTGGGGCCCATGGACCAATAACATTTAATTATGGACTGGTACTGTGATCTGGTGAATGTGGATTAAGATAATTGGGTTTAATTATTTATGTTTGCCACTTAATCTTGAGGGTGAATCTGGACCCTCCATCTAATCTGAGCTTTCAACCTGGGCAAATCTGGGCCGTCCATTTCCTTATTCTTCATTGGGCAAATCTGGACCCTACAGCACCCATACGCCTATGTCTGTTCCTTGGGTGCTAATTATACGGTGGGAACTGGGTGAACGTTGGGCGGCAGTGCACGGGAAGGATTAAACAAACCGGGTTGTGGTCCTTGCGGGAAACAACCTTGCAGTGTGACCAGGGAGATTCCCACGGGTACTCTTGAAATCAAGCGCCTGGGCTGTGTGTGAGGGATTGTTTATGCACTCGGGCGCAGTGGAGTGTTGGTGGGGCTGTGCGGGTGCCATTGGAAATGGGAGGAACAGAGCACCATGGAATTTTTTTATCCGTTTGAGAATTTTGAGCAGAGCACCGGTAGGTTTGGGGGAATTAATTGTTTGGGTTGCTCGTTCTGAGGTGTTTGAGAGGGGCTGAGAACTTCAGTGAAGCAGAGAGTGAACGAACGAGGGAATTGAGTGAAATTGTGCACTGGAACCCGAAACCTGTGTTAAAAAAATTCAAAAACCCGAATTCGAAATGTAGGCCAGCCCAAGTCCAATTTGGGTGAGGTTATGTCTTCTGGGACTTCACTTGGTCGATCCAGATCGATGGGACGAAGCTAGAAGGCCCTGGGAGCCATGGGCAGGGATGACGGAGTTCAGGAAAATTGAGCTTGGAGTCGTGGTTGTGGAGGTAAGCTCTTGTGAAATTGAGTCCCCAATCATCTTGAGGGTGAGTCTATGAAGCTTCATAGCTAATCAATTGAAGAAAAACAATGCCTATATGATGAATTGGAACTTCGAACCCGATTAGGACCCAGGTTCAATTGAGTTGGTTTGGGGCTGTGTTGACGTGAATGTGGGACACAGACCTCTAATTAAGTATGTTACGAGTCCATCTGAATGATCAATTGAAGAAATTAGTTGGTTTATCGCAGGGATTGAATCGGGTTTGACGCGGGTCAAATGGCCCGTTTACCAGGCGGACGGGTGAAGATGGTGACCGTTGGGGTTACTGTAGCAGGCGCGTGGGTGTCACGCGCAGCCGCTTGCGGCGGCGCGTGACGGCGCGTGGGTCCGATTTTCAAGGTAAATTCAAAATGAATTTTGTCCTACACATTGTAACGAACATTTTAACGCTAGTTTCGAATTTATCGGACACCATTTCGATGTTATTCTGAGGGTCCGAAGATTTATGTTACGTTTGTAAATAATGATTAATTCCCGGAAAATTATGGGAAATTAGTATGTTGTTATTTAAGCCCTTAGTGACACTAAAGTATGTTTGCGGGCAGGATTTGGAATTTCTGGGAAATATCGGAAATTACGGAACCGCGTGCGGCATGAAACCGAGCCCTATTGGACGGTGTGTGAGTGGACGTTGCTTTCAAAATTTAATGCATGCATAAATTATTTATATAATTTTATGATTATGATTATAAGTTGTGATTGATTTTGATTTCCATATTTATACGTATTCGGTCCCGTATTTATATGTATTTTTACTATACATGTGAAATTCCACGTATTTCGAGACTATGGTCCCTCGTATGCTTAATGATGGTTTAATGGAAGAAGTTATATGAAATGAGAGTAAAATGATTTAAGAAGGTTGTTTATGATTTGCGAGTGTGACTTACGATTTTGATACATTTTTCGAGAAAGTTCCGAATTGTACGTTTTACGAGATTTTGAGTTATTGTGATTTGATCACTGTTGGTGTTTGAATTGGGGAATTAAAAATGAGACTTGCGATTTTGAGGATTTTAAATGTGGGTTTTGAGTATGTTTTGCTTGGATTGTGATTTTGGTAATTATGATTGTGGTCTTGATGTTTTGATAATGAGATTTGAGAAATGAAGTGATTAAAATGGATTTTGAAAAAGGTGATTTCGGGCTTGATGCTCGAGGTGGTTTCGGTTTTTGGAAATTTAAAGTGGATTTTTGGTTTGGGTTCGGGATGATGCTTCCGGATGCCGGCTTACGGAATCATTGTTGCGAATTCGAATTCAGGAATGAAAAAGGATTTAATAAAGTGATTTGGTATGATTGTACATGCCCCGTGTGTAATGGTAATTTGATGTTGTGTGGGAAGCGTGATTTGGGGAAATTGAATGGGGAAATTCGGACCATGAGTCCTGTTATGACAAATGTGATTTCGGGATAGATCCCGAGTTGTTGTGATTGAAAAATGTTTTGGGTTTAAAGACCCGTTGGAAACTGTTTTAGGTTTAAAGACCCGGTGCTATTGCTGGAGCACGTTTTGAGTTTAAAGACTCGGTTAATTGATGACGGGGGAGGGCCCTTAATGAGTTAAAGACTCGTGAGTTTAAAGACTCGGTTATTGTGATACCCCCGAGGCCTATTAATTATGTTTTGAGTTTAAAGACTCGTTGATATCCCGGGAAGGCCTGATGATGCGCATGGTTTTGAGTTTAAAGACTCGGGCGCACTTGATATCCAGCAAACTGATTTATTGAGATTCCCTGATATTCTCTGATGATTGAGTGTGTTGGGCAGTGGCCCGGTTTATATGGTTGATGGATTCTGGTGACGCCGTATACATGGTTTTGATTTCGTGGTTTTGGGCTGAAGCCCTGTGTTATGACTACGGGCTATGACCCGAAGATTTAGAAAAAGGAAAATGATTTTGATTTTCATATACTGATTTCTTATGTTGAAATGTTAACCGATTGCGAAATGATTTTTGTATGCATGCATTGGTTTTTACTTGGAGGGTAAAAACGTCTTTCCGTAACTGTTTTATAAACTGAATTCTTTCTGTCCACTCACACCTTTTGGTTTTTTTTTATTGACCCTCCAGGTCGTGGCGCGTTGTTCGAGGCTGTACGAGGGGCGGAGGCATGAGTAAGTGTGTGTGGCTATCCCTGGTTTGGCAAGTACTGAGGGTAACTTGGGGTTTTCTGCCATCTTGCCAGACGGGAGCAGGACCGAGCACAGTTATCGATGCCCCTTCCGGGGGCGGTCCTGTCATGGCACGTCGAAATCGGACGTCGAACGGAGAAGTTATGGTCACGGGATCGAGATCAGTTTACTTATGTCTCGGAATTCCAATTAAATAATAATTAAATGTGATTGGTTAATTAATTAATGTGGGGCCCTTGAATGAGTGACAAGTATCACTCATCCCATTGGTCACTTTCGCTAAATAGTGGATCTATGTTTTGATTGGGTGAATTTGTGTTAAAATATAATTTTATTTTCCCTCACATCTTTCTTCCCTTCCTGTGCATCATTCTTCCATTTTATTCCTAACTCAAACAAACAAACACACAAATACATACCACCCTGCTACCCTATCATCTTTTGTGTTCGTGTGAGAGACCGAGAGACTGAGTGATTGAACGAGGTAGAGAGACTGAGAACGGTGAGGCAGAAGGATGGCCTGAGCCACGGAGATAGTAACCTGTAACCCATCTTAAACCCATTTTTGGGAAACCATTTTGTGATGTTGTTGATCGAGTTGAATGATCCTAGAGTGTTCCTAGGACTCAGACAAGTGCATTGGGATCGATTTCGAGTAGTTTGGTCGTCTGAGGCGGCTGGAAACCGAAACGGTGAGTTTAGGTTCAAAATTAGGATATGAGTTTTTGGTGCTTGTTGATCGATTCTAACTGTTGGAACGTGTTCCTGGTGGCTGTATGGACGTATGGGAATCGATATTGGGGATGGAGGAGACTGGAGTCGACGACGGAGCACGGTTGCAGGTTTCCATTACTGCTCACACATTCACAGGTAAAATCGAAGCCATTTTTCTAGATTTTGAGCTTATAGATCAATTGGGATTAGATAGATGAACATGTAGGATAAAATCCCATAAAAAAGGTTGAGATTTGAGGGAGAACGGAACGGTTCAGGTCGCGGGTCACGGCTACCTGGTTGCAGAATCCAACTGAGGTCAAGGATGACATCATCATGTTAGATCTGACAATGTCAGACTAACATGTCAGACATGGAATAATGGGGATTCGACACGTGGCACTGTCAGGGTTGTCAGTGCTAACGTCAGAACGACGTCCGCGTTGACTTTTGGTTTGACTAGAAGCATGGGGGAGCGTGGGCTCGAATTTTGAGGTGCGCCCAATGTCATTCTAAAGGTTTCGACGATTCAGATCCAATGATGGTTGTTTCGGGTCGATCAGAGATTGTTAGATTGGTCAAATCAAGGTTTTCACCTTGGGAATCGTGTTCGGGATACGTTGATTTTTCCGGAAGTTTTGAGGGTTCATCCTATAGACTTGTATAGTTGATTAGTGACCTTCGAGTTTGATTTGGACAGGTCCAAAAGTTTCGGAGATGACGATTTAACCCCGGAAGGCTTATGACACGCGTATCGAGGCGGCAGGTAGGACGGTCTGTGAGTGTACATTGGTTTCTAAATATGATGCATGCGTAACTATTTTTTATATATTTTAAATATGTGATTTATGACGAACATGATTGTGGTAGTGACGATTTACGTATTTTCAAGTATTTCGAGATTTATAATTTTATACTGTGCTTATACGTGCTGGTATTTCTATGATAGTTTAATGGAATGGTTTTGAATTTGGAGATATGGAACCGGGTATGAGGCCCATTTGATTTACAAACTATCAGATTTTATGTCCATTTGATTTAATGAGGCATCGGGTCGAAGGCCCATTTGACTTACAGGATCGGGCTTAAGGCCCAGTTGGTTTATGAAATGGAATTTCAGACTAAGTCCCTTGAATTTGGAAATTAGATTTGTGTAAATGGTTTATAAAAGTTAAACTTCAGGAACGAGACCCATTTGTGGATTTACGATGGCTTTGTGGAATTCCGAGCATAGGCCCAATTGAAAGGTTTTAAAGGGATTTATGAAATATTTTCAATATATCATCCTTAAGATCTGATATCGCCCCTCCAGGGAAGGGGAGACTCGGCTTGAGACCGAGGGGCACACGTAGCTCTAAACATGACATCTGGGATGTCAGACATTGCCTGCAAGGGGTTATTCTACGGAGTGACCATGATATCATGTTTAGAGCTACGCGTAGCTCTAAATATGATCTGATTCACCATCCAATGAAACACTGTTATATACCAATTTCGGCATCCCAGACGTCCAAGATGTCATGTTTAGCCTGGATGATGAAGTCCTCCTATTATTCTTCGAGAAGAAGACTGCAGAGGTGTTGTCACAAAACATCTCCAAGGGTCTCTGAATCGAATCAACAATCTTCAATTCAGAAACAAAGTTCTTCAACCAAACAACCTGTTTAGTTCCTTCAAAACAGGCCACAAATTATGCTTCCATGATGGAGGTGGATATGATTGTTTGTTAGGCACTCTTCTACGAGATTGCCCCTCCCCCAAGCATGAAGGTATAGCCTCTCGTGGACTTCCTTTCATCCAAGTCTCCTCCCATATCAGAATCTATGTAGCCAGTGACTTTCAACTTCTCATCTCGGCCATAAACTGGCATGTGTGACTTGGTCTTGCAAATGCCTCAAAATTTTCTTCGCAGTTATCCAATGGGCTTATCCTGGATTGGATTGAAACCTTCCCAGCATACCTAACGATAAAAGCAATAGCTGGTTTAGTGCAAATGTTGACATACATCAAACTACCAACGAATGAAGCATATGGCTTCTCTTGCATCTTCTGCTTCTCAAAATCACTCTTAGGACATTGTGAACGGCTGAACTTATCACCTTTGTTCACTAGCACCTCTTCAGAAGAGCAATTCTTCATATTGAATATACTAAGTACTCTTTCAATGTACCCGTTTTGAGATAAACCTAAAAATTTGTTCTGTCTATCTCATATAATCTCTATCCCTATGACATAATGAGCTACTCCTAGATCTTTCATCTCAAAGTTCTTACTCAACATGCTTTTAGTACTATTTAACAATTGCAAGTCTGAACTTTCCAACAATATGTCATCTACATAAAGTACCAAAAATATTAACTTGGTACCTAAAAACTTTAAGTATATGCAATCATCTAACCTGTTTTCCTTGAAACCGTGTGCAGTGACTAGATCAAATTTCAAGTACCATTGTCTTGATGCCTGCTTGAGTCCATATATGGATTTCTAAAGTTTTTAAACCATGTTTTCCTTTCCCCTTTCAAGAAATCCAGGAGGTTGGGACATGTAAATGTCTTCAGCAAGCTCCCCATTCAGAAAAGTTGTCTTCACATTCATTTGATGTAATTCCAGATCGAAATAGGCTGTGAGAGCCTTGATCACTCTCATAGAGTCCTTGGAAGAGACAGGAGAAAACGTATCCGTGTAGTCAATCCATTCTCTTTGAGTGAAACCCTTTGCCACTAACCTAGCTCTGATACCACATGTGAGACGTTCTACGTCACAATCAAGATCACAATCCAAGAGTTTTAACCACGTTAACACTAGGACATCAATCAAACAACAAAACAACAACATATGAATAAAAACCTGTGGAAATAGAGGATTCAACCATGATCAATTACATGCGCAAAGTAAAACACATGAGTAAACCTTCTTCTCTCTGTCAGGAACCATGATACTCAACGACTATCAATAGGTAATAGTTCAAAAGATTAAGCGAACCTTGTAAAAGAAGAGGTTGTTTCATTATATAGACAATCCGTCATTAGAATCCGAAGAAAAAGAACACACGCCATTATTTTAAATATTTGGACCCTGTTATTTCAGTTGCAAATTCTATTATTGTTCAGGAAAAATGTTGGATCCTTCATACCTCGTACCTTTTTGTGATATTTCTTACCCTTTTTATCTGTGAATAAAAATCAGACTGTTACAAAATGCTCATTCTCCTAGTTGCCATGTGATTGGGCAGTGCCACGTGAACGGTCGAAAGAGCTCATGAATCACGGTTTTTGTTAATTCTATGAACGAATTTAATTACTCTAAAGAAAAATTAAAAAAAAAAATTGGGTTGCTTACGCATACTTTACCCGCGTGGCGTCATGTGGGCTGCTGAGGCTGACCCATCTCTGTTACGGCTCGTCTTATTGTACTGTGGACTGGAGTACTGGACCATGGGCATAAAGTTTGCCTTGCCACGTGCTCTCGCACGTGAGTATTTCCATTTCCTTCATATTGTCTTTTTCTTTTCTTTTCTAATTACCGTGGTTTTCTTTTAGAATTCTAATTAGTGTTGGTTAAGCAACGATGACAAAGCTCAACAACATTTTTTCTTGACTGATAAGTAGTAGGTTTTAGTTTTGAAATTCAATACTTAATAATTGACTTATTATGTAATTTGATTAAATTGACATCCTTACCGTTATCGCATTAAAAAATAATAATTTCTAACACGTTTTTTTAATTTTGGAAATGATAATCCTCATCGAATAAAGAATGAAATATAAAGGTACACAGTGTAGATTCGTTAAAATATTTATAAAATATCCGCGCCACGTATATATTTCTTATTATTATGCAATAAAAAAAAACATATAAAGGTTATGGTGGGAATAACATTGATTTATTACTAAATTTTTTTGTTGTTAAGTCATTATTTATTTATTTGGACATAGCAGGAAGACTAGTTGAAAATGATAGTCCGATTGTATGTTTGTTTCTTCGTTTTTTTCCTAAGAACAAATTATATTATTTGTTTAGTTTATCTGACCCATGCATGTTGTCATTTCTTCGAAATGTTTGTAAAATATATTATACAGTACAATTTGGGATTAGACTTTTGTAACTGTTTTATAAATAAAAGGCCAAAATCGTTATACATCCTCAAATTTAACGTTAATTTCAAAATGGATCATTAAGTTTTAATTTTATCATTTTATTTTAAGCAATTTTTCTGATTTGTCAATTTACTTCATTTGCCAATTCCATATTTACATCATAAATTAAGTTAAAAGAATTTTTTATATCGATTAAAAATTCTTACTCGTTCTATCTTTTATTAAGTGTCTGATTATTTTGATTTAACTGTTCTTTCAAAGTGGTATATTTAAACAAATTAAAAGAGCATTACATTTATATTTATATTTTATTTAATTAATTATGTTCTTATATTTTATTTAAAAATATTAATTTTAAAAAATAAATAAACTAAAGGATAAATGAGTCATTTTAATTTCTCACTCATTTGACTTTTATTCTCGTTTAAGTACATTGTCTTTGACACATGTAAGAAAGAAGGAAGAAAAAGTATCTTGAAATAATTCCCTCTAAATTAATTAAAAATTGTGTTATGTGGTATACAAAAGAAGGGGTGGGGGCAAAAAATAGGGAAAGTAGTATTATTGAATATTTAAATATATATATAAGAAAGACAAAATTGTATATGATATTAAATTAGGAAAAGTAATGAAAGGGAGATTATATTGGGATTGGTATTAATATATTATAGGTGTATTTAGAGAGAGTACGTATGAAATCTAATTGTTTTTTTCATGGCCGGTGAGAATGATTGGAGGATTTGTTTATAGCTAGCTAACTGAGATATGCTCCTTTGCTTGTATGCCAAGATTATTATTCTTTCCTAATATTTTACATAAATTAGTTTTTTTACTTAAATTATGCACTTAATCTACTAGCGAGCCTACTAATTTTCAGGGAAAAAAAAAAACCTACTAATTTATATATATAATTGCACACACTTGCACTTGCACTTGCATCACTAGTACACAATGGACGAATATTTGTGGTGTTTGGTGTGTAAAATACCAACTTCGATTTTAGATCGAGTATGGCGTCTTTCTATTTTAATTAAATGTGTAATGATAATACTTTCCGTCTTTTTTTTAGATTTTTTTTATTAAAAGTAAGTGTAGATATATCATTTCATACGATTTTTTCTTAATTAGAAATGTTCAAAAATTAATCAGAAAAACTATTAGTGTTGCATATTTGAGTGAAATTCAGAGGCATCATACATACAACATTGAAGTTTCGGAAAGGATGGTAAAATTTGAATAAAATTCAAGGATGGAAGGCAATCATTTAGCCAATTGAATACATAATATTCTCCAAATGGAATAATATATTTGTGATTTCGTTAAAATTTTATTGAGATTTTCAATCATGTGTATGAGAGAGTACCAATTCAATATTATTTACTATCTTTGATAGAAAAATCCAAATAATTTTGGTGTTTTTTCTCGTCCAATATTATTTTCTTTTTGTTTACTATCTATTCATAAATAGTAAACTTTTGAAATTCATGATTGTTCTAAACTCTCAATAAACCAATTAAAACAATATTTTTTGGGGAAAAAATTAAAACCATATATATTTCTTAGGAAAAAAACAAAATATTAAACCATATTAATTAATTTGGATAAGGATGGATTGGAATTTGGATATCATATTATTATGCTAGCTAATGCTTTGAAGTGTGTGCACGCTAATTGAGCCAAAAGCATCATTTTCTTATTCTCAGCCAAAAACATCATTTTAATGCATATACAACAAATTTTTAAAATATTGTGAAAAATCACTTTCATATCAAATTAACTAATTTTGATATCGTTTAGTAACATGAATGTATCAAATAATTGACATTTTTTTTTTGAATAATTAAGATACCTAGTTAAGAGACTTGTATGATAAAACATTTATCAATTGATGTATGTAGATGAAACAAAATTATATAACACGAAAAATACTTGCATTTATCCTAGAGTTAATGTGTTTATTCTTTTATTTTATTTATTACCATATATCTCTTATACTTAAATATGGAAATCAAAATAGTTAATTTATTAAAATAATATGTGTTGAAACAAGAAATGTTCTAACGGTTGATTACTCGCCGTCCAACCACCAAATAACGTGTGTCCTTCCTCGTAACCTGTCAACTAGGAGAGTAGTGAGTTTTCCGTTAGTACGGGCACCAGTGTGATGCTGGCCTAAAATTCTCCGACGATCAAGTTAATAACTTTGTTCGTAAGAGGAAATGGTAAATGGTAAGTTTAACAGAGTAATAGTGAATAGTAAATATTAGTTATCTTTAATGGGAAATGTGTATCCCTTAAGTATAGGTGAGTGAGATGTTCGATTCTCATAGTTTCAATGTAGAACAAATACTTCTCGATTTGCGTGTTGACACGTGTTACACAAATCGAGGGTGAAGGTGCTTCCACATGTCATCCCATCTTAGGCCCATTGTTGGGGCTATATGGGGGCATGAGTCTGGGGCATGTTTGGTACTCGGACTTTAGGTATATGGTCTAATAAGTCTGATCATATATGATGTCAAGAATATGTAAAGATGAGTGTATGCATTTGATTCATATTTCCTAATTTATTGTGATTTCAATCGACATAAACATATACATAATAATAAAAAGATAAAAAAAAATAAGCATGTCATAAATTTAAGAACCACCAAAATTATATTATGAGATTATACCCTACTTTTTTTTGGGTCTCAAGATTATACTCTACTTTAGACTATTAATTTCTTAGGCCACGTAATACTATATTTATATGGCCTAGTCGTATTTCTATCTGCACGTTGGTACGAAGTTTCGGATTCAATTCTCGTAAATGGTGAAGTCGATACTTAATGTTTATATTGTACTTCTCACCCCCAATATTATTGTATCAAAAGGTAATATTTTTTAAAATAATGGCCTAAATAATTCATTTTTATACATGAATTTGTGTGAAATGACCTATATTTAATATATTATATATAGTGAATTACATCATTGCCGAGCCTAGTAAATGAACTTGAAAGTAAATAGGACATTAAAGCGATCGATTACCGTACGCAAAACGGATTGGTGTCAAACAAGAAGTAAACTTTAATAAAACCAGAATTACACCATTCGGAAGTCACCCCTTGACTGCTAAATAGTATTTATACGACATACTCATATACCATTGTAATTTGTAAGGTTGCTCATAAGTTCATAGCCATATCGATACTGCTTTCAGCTGTAAAAGCGAAAGCTCGAGTCTGGAGAGAAGACTGGGTCTAGCTAGTGGAATATTCGTATTATAAATAGCACAACTGCACAAAATTTTCTTCTTAAAACGTAAAGGTTTTATAATTTTTATGTATATATTTGTCTTCACTGTCATAGATGGGGGATTTGCCTATACTTATAGCACTATCTTTTGTTTAAAGTTAGCTAGCATTTCAAATCAACACCATAATTAATTAATTAAATCAGGATTTTCTTAAGGCTATGGTTTCCTGCAAAGAGGAATTGAATATTGTTAATCAAATTTGCTTGAATTAGGGTCTTGACATAAATCTGTCATATGAATTACTTGAGAATGTTATAAACATTTCTCTTCATGCCATTAATCTTACATTCTTTAAAAAAAAAATGGTTGCCATAATTCTATAATTTTATACTAATTTTTACCGAGTTTTCTTAAACTTTGTTATTAGCATCAAACGTCTCTGAATTCTGCCTAAACGTACAAGGATAGTCTTTCTGTCAAATTTATTTATTTTATATAAGAATAAGGATAACGTTTTTATTTTTTGAGTGTGTTTTTAACAGAAATTGTTGAGAAATCTAACAAAAAAAAACTGACTTAATTAATAATAAAATGTACAAATAATAACTAAAATTAATGTAAAATTTAATAACGCTAGAAATAATTTTTTCTCTAAAGAAAAATATGAATTTTCGTAACTTTCCGATTGAGATTACTCTTCTGACAATTAAACTTATATTACATAAAATAATGTGCCTAGGGATCATAAATAGGAATAAAACATGCACAATATATATATATATATATATATATATATATATATATCTGAAGGGGGTTATTAACTTAATTATTAAAGCATGTGGTGTGAGGAGGAATCCAATGATCAAGCATGAGCAAATGAAACAAAAGAACACACCCTTTTATGGAGTTTATATTCGACTTCAAGGAAACGACATGCCAAGTTTCAAGAATGTCGACTTCATTAGCAATACTTAATTTAAATTAACAAATTAATTAATCCTCAATTCATTTTTAATATTGAGAACAATATACATGCACCTACCTAGCTATAACGAATGTCCAAATGCCTATAGCTTTGGCCAAATAGAAAAAATAAACTAAGAGAGTTGGAGGTATGAAAGAAGAAGAAGATCGAAGAAGAAGAAGATCGAAGAAGAAGAAGAAGAAGAAGAAGGGTACGTACGTAATGTATATATTGGTGTATAATTATAAATTAATATATATGTAAGTGATGATCGTATAAATTTGGAAATCTATTCACAATAGATAGATCACTATGATCAGTATATGATGGTATATAATGCAACAAATTTTAGCCACATATGTTGTTCACATTTGCTAGTGGCATGGACGAACCAAAGCCTTGAGATTTTGGAGTGGAGAAGAATTGAAGGTGCCTAAATAGAAAAATCATATTGAGAGAGAGAAGAATATGAAGGAGGGAAGGAGAGGACAAAGGGGAGGTGTTTGTGGGTTGTTTGTTTTATCGATGATTGGAGTTTGGAGAGTGCCAAACATGAAAATTAGAACAAAGGTGGGCGTGCGAGAAACGACATGCCGCCCCTGACAACGATTTTGGCGGTACGGACTACGGACCATTCTCACAACTCTAACTAATATATATTATTAATTAGGGTTAATGATATTAGGTTTTTGAATTATTATTTTTACACACGAAGATAAAATATTAAAATGATGTTAATTAAGGGTAAAATTTTTAACAATCAAATTATTCCCGATGTCAAATTTAAAATCTCAATAATGTCGTTAAGTAAAAAAAATATGGAGTAAATCACTTCTGATTTAAGGTTTAGTCTCAAATTTTGGAATTCACCCAAAAATCAGAAACTAAACCCTAAGTCATAAGCTTTTTAATCAACATCTCAAATATCCACTCGCCCACCCCAACACCTCCTAAAAACTCTAAACCGATTAAATTTTAAACAAATCCTTGATTTCGTCAGGAACAAACAAATAAAATTACAATTTTAAAAAATAGGTTCGCAATCGTATAACTGGATTGAAAGAAAAAAATGAGTTAATTTTCATTCCATATATTGAAGTTTGGTTGATAGTGTGATATATATATATATATATATATATTTTAAATATGGTTTTGATATATTTATGTGTGTATATTCCCTGATTAAATAATATAATATATAGAGGTGTGTGTTATATATTGTTGAGGCAAAGCAGCAAGCTCGAGATTTTAGGTTTGTTTGCTTGTTTGTTTGTTACATTAAAATGCGGTTGAAGGGAATGTATGTCGTGTGGGAATATAAGCGCATATATATATATATATATACTATATGTGCATCTAGATAAAAATATAATAAAAAATTATTAAATTGTAACATTTGTGTTGATAAATCTTAATATAATGATAATGTTTGCAATCTGATCCTCTGCAAGCTTAATATATAAAATTTTGGGTATTAATTATTCTGTTGTTTTTCATATCCTTACTATTTTTTTTTTAAATATTCTTGATGTTTTTTTTAATTCCTAAACGGTTTAATGTTTCGATTCAAATCGAACTGTTAGTAACGGTTTTCTTTATAATATCCAAATTATATCGAACCGTTAAGATTTTAACGGTTTGAATTTGAATATTATCAATATTCATATTAAACTGCACCGTGTTCATCCCTACTTTGCATTCTTTATTAGGTTGACTATTAGTTTTTAGTTAAATCTGTAATATAACAAGTATATATCAATTTCTGTAAGAATATATACTTACAACTCCATGGGGCATATGGCATATGATGTTCGATCATATTTCACGTGTTTAATATGATCGGACGATAGAATTTTTTGGTAAGTATACTTACAAAAATAAACAAGGTGTTATATTATATGTAAAAATAAATATCATTGTGCAATATTTTCAGTACATAGAAACATTATGATAGTTTTGAATTACATATGTTTTAAAATAAAATAAAAAAGTACATGGAGGACGTTAAATTAATGTGTCGATATTGGGGTGCGTCCAAAAATAGAATAATGATAATTCTAGGAATTTGCAATCATTCTCTCGGAGACCTGAGATTAGGGATCTCCAAACCCTAGATATTGACCTCTCTCGAAAACTGTAAACTGTGGAATGTCGGTCGTCTCTCCATACTTTATTATTGATGTATACTCTCATGGGTCATCTGTATATTGTCCTCACATTTAATTAAGAGCTCTTTAATTAATTACCACATTTTATGTTAAGGACAATTCTTGCAATTTAACTCGTGGTTTAATTTATTAAATTATATATATTATAATTAAAATTATTTATTATTTAAATGATTATATTAAGATTATCTCTATAAAAAATCAACAAAATTTGAAATTATTTAGTTATTTATATATACCAACTAAATCAACAATTTTTGTAAGAATTAATATAATTATGGTGAACCTTCTATTTAGTTAATATATATAAATGACTAAACAACATCCAACCTTATTGATGTTTTACAAAGATGATATTGACATATTAATTTAAAGAATTTTGATTATAACATGTGTACAAGAAAAAATAAATAAATAAAAAAGGTGACATGAAGAAATACCATAAGGAATGGGATGCAAGTATTGTCCCTTATATTAATGGACAATACTTAGGTCCTTACTAATCAGAATTAGATTTATTTTAATCTCTATTAATTTCATGACAATTAGTATATATTTGTTATCATAAATATTAGAATTAAATGCATGTTATAATTAATTTGAATAAAAAAATATACAATTGGCGTGATGTTATTAGTTCAAATAAAAAAAATAAAGATATATCATACTGATCACTAGTATCTTTAATTAGTTAATTAATTAGACATCAGTTACAACAATAATACAAGCATATAGAGTTACTATACACATTTACATCATCCAATACAAGCTATATATCTGGGTCACAACAACTCGAGTAATGCCAATCTTCATATTTTGATCATCATTATCATCTCTCGACTATCAATTTCGTAATCGTCATTCTTATTTGTCTCTAATTGTATATAATTGTTAACTTTTTAACCAAAGATTATTAATTTCGAGCTAAGACTTTCTTGCATGTGGGGCATCATTAGTAATACAACTCCAGACACATAATTTATCTACTAATTATATGGACTGAATTATATTATATTATAGTAGTTAATAAGAAATTGATATAAATATTAATTATATGTATATTATTATTATTATTTATCTACTATTTATTTTAATTATTTACTGATATATTATTATTATTACATCATTATTAATTATTTAGTATTATTACTATTTATTATTATTATTATTATTTACTAAACATCTATGACTCATTTGGTTCGTCACATTGTATTTATTATTTTAGTTGAATAGATTAATTTGTCCATCAAATACACCGACTATTTAGTAAGATATTTGATACTCTACCGAATTAAAATACTGATTATATTATACTGACTGAATTATATTATAATAGTTAATGAGATACACGGGCTATTTAATTTTTCCATCAGATACACCGACTATTTTAGTTGATTAATTATTTAGTATTATTACTATTTATTATTATTATTATTATTTACTAAACATCTAGGACTCATTTGGCTCGTCACATTGTATTTATTATTTTTGTTGAATAGATTAATCTGTCCATCAGATACACCGACTATTTAGTCAGATATTTGATACTCTACCGAATTAAAATGCTAACTATATTATACTGACTGAATTATATTATAGTAGTTAATGAGAAATATGTATACCATGTTAGCAGTACAGAAGCACAGGTCAAGCACATGTCATCACACACGGGTTCTCATGGAGATTGACACAATTCTACCGTTGGTTAGTTAAGCATGTGATTGTGACAAATCACCATGATTCTAGGAAACAGATTTGTAACAGTTGAAGAGAATCTCCAACTGTATTGGAAGATCAACCTGATAGTTAGGATTGTGTGTGCTATGCCTTAGACTCTAAGAAATTGTGTGAGTTATATAATCTGTCTTGATTCTCACTGAAACACTAAGGAAATGAAAGGAAACTTTTCTTGCTTCAACATTCTCTCAATTCATTCTCCCTCTTAACATGGTATCAGTGCCTAACAAGGCCTGGTGACCTCGTCTTCATTCTTCCGCTTCGTTGTTTCCCTCTTTTCCTTCTATTAGTTTTCTTGTTCACAGTTGTTCTTGATTGAAGCTCAAAGAAGCTATATGTAAACAAACGTTCTCAAGAAGAAATTCAGAAGAATCTGCAGACAGATCAAAGTAAGGATCAAGAAGCTCAAAGAAGCAAGAAGATCCAAGAAGCTCATATTGAAGAAACATCAAGAAGCAAGAGAAGCTCTTCAGGTGTTTGATAAAAAGCCTCAGTGAATTGAGGAAATATTGAAGTCCAATTATGGTGAGTGTTTCACAACTTCAAATCCTGAAATCACCTATTGCAGGACTCACAACCACAGTAGGAAACTCCGTTCAAGTAAAGCTTGACGATCACAATTATATGACCTGGAATTTCCAAATGGAGTTGCTGCTTAGTGTACACAATCTAACAGGGTTTATGAATGGTTCAAACCCTTGTCCAGAAGCTGTTGATGGTTCAGACCCTCAAAATGCTCAGTGTGCTCAGGTTTGGAAGCTACATGATAGAGCCCTCATGCAACTGATCACAGCAACACTGTAATGACCCGTCCCGAATATCGGGATTGAATATTAATTAATTATGATTTAGAATGACTAATCGGGGATTAGTTGAGTGAAATCGGACGAATTGTGCAAAATGACCGTTTTGCCCCAAGCGTGGGCAAAATGTTGACTTTTAGTTCGGGCGGTCAAACTGACTTTGACCGATGACTGTGACGTAGTTCGGGACGTCACGAGTTCATAGACAGGTGGTGTAACACCCCAGAAATTTGAGGATTTTAATATTGTAATTTAATGTGTGAATTGCCGCTTTTACCCTTGTGATTGGCATGGCCAAATTGTTGACTTTTTGATTGATGAATTAAATGGACTTTGACCGATGACCGTGACGTAGTTCGGGACGTCACGAGTTCATAGACAGGTGGCACTTCCAATTCGGACGATCAGGGAAAAAGTTATGACTATCGGAAGTTCAGGGGCATTACCGTAATTTGGACTTCCGGGGGGAAAATGTTGACTTTTCTTTTGGCAACTAATTTTCAGTTGACTCAAGGACCGTCAGGTAGGCCTCGACGTCCTGAGTCCGTAGACAGACGGCACGCCGAAATCGGACCTCGTACGAGGAAGTTTTGGTCAGAAACGTGAAATCGGGAGGTTCGTGTCTCGGTTTTCGTGTCGAATATTTTATTCTGGAAATCTGATTGGAAGACACCTGGATGAGTGACAAGTGTCACTCACCCATTGGCTAGATTGGATCAGATCCACTATGAGATTAAATAGCATTAAAATCCACTTTTGATCTCAGCCATTGATTTGAAGTACCCCAGATCTAATCTGAACCATTGATCTCATCCTTGAGATCAAATCTGGACCGTCCGTTTCCTTTCCCTCCATTCTTTATATTTCCTACCCGAAATGCACATTCTGTCCATTTTGAACAAACACCCCAGCTCATCACCCATTCTCTATGTCTGTGTGTGGGGGACTCACTGGTGAGGCTGAGAGACGGCGGTGAACGGCGGCAGGCGGCGGCAAGGTAGGTGGTTCCTAACCCGAAACTGCTTAAAAACTCAGAAAATGGAAGCCTGTTTTCCAACGTGTTTTGTCGTGTTCTATTGATCCTATTCGATTCTATGGACTGGTAGGAAACTTTAGGACGTGATTTCGTGGTCTGAGGTGACCTGAACGGTGGTTAAACAGCGACGGGAACCCGGGTCTGTTCATCGAGGTAAGTCTTCGATTCAGCCCTTGTTTATTGATTTTAATTAGCTAGAACTGTTTCTGGGATTAAGACGAGTAGTTAGGAACAAACCTGAACAAAAATGATTGAGAAATGATGAAATGGTGACCGGGTCATGATCGCGGGTCTGATCGACCCGAGTTACAGAGATACGGGTCAACCCGTCTGAGGACAGAGGGGATGACGTGGCACCCTGTCAGACTGTCAGGTGACGTGGACCAACCGTGAGCCGACACGTGTCACATGTCAGTGCACAGTCAGCACTGACATGTCAATGACGTGGACCAGTCAGGGGCTGCCACGTGTCACTAACATGTCAGTGACGTGGACTAGTGCCGTGCTGACACGTGGCACATGTCAGATCTGACACGTGGCCTGATAGATCAGTGAGGTGGACCAATCGGATGTTGACACATGGCACCTGTCAGAGTCTGACATGTCAGACCTGACAGCTGTCAGATGACGTCAGCATGACGTCAGGCTGACGTCAGCAGTGACGTCAGCGATGACGTCAGCAGGGACTGTTCCTGCGTTGACCGACGCGTTGACTGGCGCGTGTGGGCGTGTGTGAACAGTACTTTTGGTGGGACCACCACCATTCTTTAGGTTTCGACGATCCGGATCCAATGACGGTGGTTTCGGGTCGATCGGAGATCATTAAGTTGGTCAAAATGAGGTTTATTGCATTGGGAAGCGCGTTCGGGCGGCTTTCCCAGGCCGGTTTCGGTCTAGGGTTTCATGGTTAAATGTTTGGGGTTTGTATAGACCCTTACGTATACTTTGGATATGACAGGGATTGTATAATTGTACCAGATCAAGGGTATACGCTCGGTTTTCAGCAGAATTGTACAGTGAGTGGGCCATTTTCTTAAACCCTTGCGTGCATAAATGTTTTCTGGTTTAATATACTTATTCACATGCTAAAACAATAATGGTTTTGATGATATGGAAAATATGGTTATGGCACGTTTCACGGTGTTTGGGCTTGAGACCCGTCTAATGAACTTAATGATTGGTTCGGATTTTATCTATGTATATATATATATATATGCTGGCATGTGGATATCAATAAAATGTATTTGGTACTGCACTGTATAGATCCATTCATATGATACTGTCTCCTCCGGATGAGGTACCCCGGAGAGGTCACGGACGTCTAGAACGTCCAGCGTCTATGACGCTAAGCATCGAGGATGCTGTACCCGAACGGGGTTCGGGGATTGAACTCGGAATTGAGACCCGAGTGGCACGCGTAGCCTTGTGATAGTGACCTTATTGGACGTCAGGGACGTCAGACATCAGGGATGTCGGGATTGGAGTGTATAGTGCAGCAACTAAAATTATACTTATGGTTTTATTTGTGCCTTATGGTTCATATTATATGATTAATGGTTTTAATTACGGATGCATGCATGTTTGGAAAAACGGAGGGGTAAATTATATGTTTTACTCATCAAATGATTTTATAAACTTGAGTTTCGGTCCACTCACCCTTAATGTTTTTGGTAACCCCTCCAGGTCGTGATACTGAGGTAGAGGAGGAACCTGAGGCTGAGGCATAGATCCACTTCTGCGTACCTGAACCCCTGTTGGGTGGTGTACCCGCAGGTTTACTATAGTGTCGTGCTCGCAACTTGTAATTTTAGATTTCATCCCTTGTCTGACATTCGTTTAATTCGGATTTGATGTATGACTTTAATTTGGTTATTTATGCATTTGATGTTTTGAGGTTAAAATTGGTATGACTTACTGGGTGTCAGATGGGAGCAGGGCACGTCCCCTTGTGGTCCTTGTGGGATCGGGGCGGGTCCTGTCAGGTGGCACGTTCGATTCCGACATTCGAGGTGAAATTTATGGCGTTCGGAAGTTGAGGGGTATTTTGGTAATTTGGCATATTAGGGGCCAAATGTTGACTTTTTGACCGGGAGGTCCAATGGACGAGGGCCAAGGACCGTTACGTAGGTCTCGTCGATACGAATCCAACGACAGGCGGCATGCCGAAATCGGAGATTCGACGACGAAGTTATGGTCACGGGAAAGGACTCGATTAACCGAACGAACCGGGATTAAAATAATATTTTAATATGAACAGTACCCGGTGACTGAACACACTTGGATGAGTGACAAGTGTCACTCATCCCCTAAATTCAGGCATAAAACCAGGATCCATGTTTTTGGGGAGACCTAATTATTATGTTTTATTATTTTTTTAATTAATTAATTATCCTTTAATTTCCATTAATCTCTCTGTGTTTTCTTACTCGTGCATAACTGAGAAGCAGAGAATGGGGAGTTCGAAATTGTCCACCATTTCTCTTCCATTTCTGAACCAGAGAGTGAGGAATTGAGAGAGTATTGAGATTAAATTAGCAAGGAAACACGAGGGATTGTGAGAGAGCTGGAATCTGGAAAATCGAAAATTTGGATTTTGGGAGGGAAATTCGAAATGGAAGAATTGAGCCGTGAGGAGTGGAATTGAAGCTTCATTTAGCTTCCTGAGGTCAGTACGAGTCGATCCACATCAAGAACGGAAGAAATCGAGGCCCAATTGACTCTGAACTGGGTCTGGTAACAGGAGCAAGGTTCGAGCTTGAGTCGTGGAGTTTGAGCCATGAATTGATGCAATTGAGTGGGGGAAAGTGTTTAATGGAGTCCATTGAAGCTTCTTGATGAATCAATTTAAGGAAATCGTGTGAAATTGAAGGATTTCTGATGATGAACAGTGTTCGAATGTTCTTCGAATGTTCATCTTTGATCATGATGTTTGAGGTAAGTTCGATTGTAATTAAGTCCACAGATCCCTAATTGAAACTAATTCGATGCTAATAGACGTTTGAATTGTTGAATTTGGTGTCGAATTGACAGAGAACAAACCGGGTTGCCTCGCGGGTTAAATGGCCCGTTTTACAGACAAACGGGTGAGGACAAAGGTATTGTAGCTGGCGCGTGGGTTTCACGCGCAGCCACTCACGGCGGCGCGTGAGGGCGCGTCCAGCCTAGTTTCAAGGTGAGGTCAACATGACTTTTGATCCTCTCATTGTAACGAACATTTTAACATTGGTTTCGAGTAAATCGGATATCGATTCGATAATGTTCCGCGTATCCGAAGTTTTGTTTTACGTTAAAAATACGTGTTTAAATTCCGGAAAAAATTGGGGAAAAATATAAGAAGTATTTTGAGATGTTAGTAACCCTCTATAAAGATTTTGGACAGGAGTTGTGATTTCCAGAATTTACGGAAAAACGTGCAGCTCGGAAACGGACCGTTTTGGACGGTGTGTGTGAGTGGACTTTGTTTTCTAACCGTGATGCATGCATATATGATTTAAAATGCCTTATTATATGATTATATATGCTTTGGCATGATTGATGTTTCAATCCGTGTAACGACCCATCCCGGAATTCGGGATTAGATTAGTAACTAACCATGATTAATGGGGATTAATCGGTGATTAGTTGGGTGAAATCGGACGAACGATGCAAAATGACCGTTTTGCCCCTAGTCGTGGGCAAAACGTTGACTTTTTTTTCGGACGGTCAAATGGACTTTGACCAATGACCGTGACGTAGGTTGGGACGTCACGAGTTCATAGACAGGTGGCACGTCCGATTCGGACGAACAGGGTGAAAGTTATGACGTGCGGAAGCCCAGGGGCATTATCGTAAATTAGACGTTACAAGGGGAAAAAGTTGACTTTTTGTTTGACAATTGATATCCATATGACTCGAAGACCGTTATGTTCGTCTCGACGCCCTGAGTACAACGACGGGCGGCACGCTTGAAACGGACATCGGATGACCAAGTTACGGGTCACGGAAGTTGGAAGGCATTTTGATAATTATTGCCCTGAGGGCATTTTGGTAATTCTGCACGGCGGTTACTGTTCAAACAACCGTGAAAACAGAGCCTGCACGCCGTGCTGGGTGGTGCTCTGATCATTTCCATTGTTTAATCAATAGTGGACGGATTAGAGTATTGTTTAATTGAATTGAGGATATTGGACACAAGGCGTGATGGTTGGGACTGCTTGCCGTGCTCGGAAGGAGTTAAAAATGGCCATGGTCTCTGTGTTGCGGGAAACAAATTCCAGGGAGTTTCAGTGTGTCACCCACGAGTTGTCGTCCATTCTGATCGATTACTTGAGTGTCTGGTGAGCTGGGGTGCCATTTTGTTGAGTGTGAGAGTGTAGAGCTGGAGAGAAACCGTGGAGAAAACCATTTCGGGTTTTTTGGGGGGAAATCCAGAGTTTGATTCCTACGGACTTTGAAACCGATCTAAACACTAGGGGAGTTTTCTGGGAGTGACTGGAACACAATCGTGCAAGGATTGAAGAGGTTTGATCAAGGTTTGCTCAGGGACCCAAGCTCCGGTTTCAGAGAAAAACAGTTTTGGAGGGAAATTCGATTTCTCAACTAGGAGTCGAGTTGAAGGAAGCCGAGGATCGTATTGATCCTCTGGGATCATTTGGGAACCAACCGCATCAATTTCGGGGAAAATCCATCACAGACAAGCCCTGAATAGAGGCCCCTGGTTTCAGAGATTTTCGAGCTTGAGGTCGACAACCTCCAGGTAATTTCCCCTCAAATTGACGGTGCTAAAGTGTTCGTTTAGGTCTCTGGAAACTACTATCTAAGTTAATTTGGGAATGGGGTCGAATTTGGTGAGTTTCGTACTTCGACCCGTTTGGGTGTTCGAATTCGAGTTGACTAATTTAGGGCTAATGGAAGATAATTAATGAATGGGATCCCAAATTAACCTGACGAGGAATGATTTAGGTGGAATGAAGGGAGGAATTGAGTGAGTTTTGATAAGGATTTAACCGGGTTGTGTCGTGGGTTGAACAACCCGTATTGCAGGTTTGGCGGGTGAGAACGATGAACTGTGCAGGGGTACTGTAGCAGGCGCGTGGGCTCACGCGCAGCCACTCACGGCGGCGCGTGAGGGCGCGTGGACCCGAATTTCAAGGTGAGTTCAAAATGGCTTTTGTCCTACACATTGTAACGAACATTTTAACGTTGTTATCGAATTTATCGGACACCGTTTCAATGTGGTTCCGAGGGTCCAAATATTTCCGTTACGTTTGTAATTAATGATTAATTCCCGGAAAATTATGGGAAATTAGTATGTTGTTATCTAAGCCCTTAGTGACACTAAAGTATGTTTTCGGACAGGATTTGGAATTTCTGGAAATATCGGAAATTACGGGCATGCGTGCGGCGTGAAATCGAGCCTTAAAATTGGTGTGTGAGTGGACGTTGCTTTCAAAATTTAATGCATGCATAAATATTTCAATGATTTTTATGATTATGATTATAAGTTGTGATTGATTTCGATTTCCGTATTTATGCGTATTTTGCTATACATACGAAATTGCACGTATTTCGAGACTATAGTCACTCTTATGCTTGATGATGGTTTAACAAATGAATTTGCATATTTTGTGTGTATAATGTCTTATGAATGTTGTTTATGATTGTGAGTGTGACTCACGGTGTTGACACGGTTTTTCGAGATTTCTGCGGATTTGCACGTGTTACGGGATTTTGAGATTTCTGCGGTTTTCGAGATTTTGCGTATTGTGATTTGACCCAACATGAATTGTACGTGTCATGTTTTAATAATATTTTGAATATGAATGAGAGTATGATTTACGATTTTGACACGTATTTCGAGAATGTCACGGTTTGGCACGTTTTGCGAGATTTCGACTATGTTGTGATTTGGTCGGGATTTTGGTAATTTAATTGTGGTTTTGATGTCTTGATAATGAGATTTGAGAAATGAAGTGATTTCAATGAATTAAAAATGGATTTTGAAAAAGGTGGTTTCGGGCGTGATGCTCGGGGCATAAAAGTAACTTTGATTAACGAGGGAACGATTTTCGAAAATTGAAAGTGGATTCTTGGTTTGGGTTCACGATGATGCTTCCGGATGCCGGCTTACGGAATCATTGTTGTGAATTCGAATTGGGAAACGAAAGAGGATTTAATAAAGTGATTTGGTGTGATTGTGCATGCCCCGTGTTTAATGATGATTTGAACATGTTTTGTGAAGTAAGATTTGGGAATTTGAACGTGGAAATTCGGACCATGGGTCCTGTTGGGAAAAATGTGATTTCGGGATGGATCCCGCGTTGTGTGATTGATAAATGTTTTGGGGTTTAAAGACCCGCTGGAAATTGTTTTGGGTTTAAAGACCCGGTGCTATTGCTGGAGCACGTTTTGAGTTTAAAGACTCGGTTAATTGATGACGGGGGATGACCCTTAAAGAGTTTAAAGACTCGTGAGTTTAAAGACTCGGTTACTGTGATACCCCCGAGGCCTATTGATTATGTTCTGAGTTTAAATACTCGTTGATATCCCGGGAAGGCCTGTTTATGCGCATGGTTTTGAGTTTAAAGACTCGGGCGCACTTGATATCCAGCAAAATGATTGACTTGTGATTTATTGATTTCTGAAGTTTCGGTTGAGTTGGGCAGTGGCCCGATATATGGTTGATGGTTTTGGATCATGTTGTGCATTTGGTTTTGATTCGTGGTTTTGGGCTGGGGCCCGATGTTTATGATTACGGGCTAAGACCCGATGGTTGAGAAAGGAAAAAGGATTCTGAGTTTCTTACGAGTTTTCCTTATGTGAAATTTGATACATGTTTTTTCTTATGTTGAACATGTTAACCGATTGCGAAATGATTTTTGGTATGCATGCATTGGTTTTTACGCGGAGGGTAAAAATCGTCTTTTCAAACTGTTTTTACAAGCTGATTTATTTTTGTCCACTCACACATTTTGGTTTTTATTGACCCTCCAGGTCGTGGCGCGTTGTTCGAGGCGGTACGAGGGGCGGAGGCATGAGTAAGTACGTGTGGCTATCCCTGGTTTGGCAAGTACTGAGGGTAACTTGGGATTTTCAGTCATCTTGCCAGACGGGAGCAGGACCGGGCACGGTTATCGATGCCCCTTTCGGGGGCGGTCCTGACAATGCGGTAATTTCTCGGTTTTATGATTATTATATTATTATATTTTTGGGCACGATTTTCGAGAAATTATGAAATTTGGTAAAAATAATGTTTGGACTCGGATTATTAAGTCAAGGATTGAAAAATGATGTGGTGACTCGGGAATGAGTCAAGGATCAATTTCGTGGATTTACGTGAAAATGGCAACAGAGGTTGCAACGCATGGATTTGCGTGAAAATGATATTTTGGGCATGAGAACCCAAGTGAATAGTGATTTTGACTCGGATTTGGAGTCACTTGTGAAATTGTGAAATTAATGATTTATTGTGATATTATGATTATTTTAATCAGTCTTTCAGGCACATTTTACGAGGAACGTGCAAATGATGTTTTGGGCTAGGCCCGGAGTCTAAATGATTTCTAAAATGATGTTTTGACTTAGTTGGTAAGTCAATGATGATTTTTGGATTATTTTATTGTTTTAAAAGGTGATTTTAAAGAAGTACGTGTAAAAGGTATTTTGGGCTTTGAAACCCAGTCGGGAATGATTTTGACTTTATATGAAGACAAGATTTGATTGAAATGTTTTGGGATGTAATTCCCGAGATGGTTTTCATTGTGATTGTGATATTCCCAGACGGTCGGAGCCTAGGGGGATTACCCAGACGACCGGAGCTTGGGGGACGGAGCCTATGGTAGTCAGCTTCTCGGATGAGACTGAGCCTGGATGTACCACTCGGATGGGTCTGAGCCTGGGGATGTGTTCGCCCAGAGGTGACTGAGCCCGAGGGGGTTGAGCCCAGAGGTGTCTGTTTCCGAGAGAGTGGCTGGATATTGGCCTACGTGTAGTGCAGCACTTGTGAGTAGTGCAGTTTGATTGATTGTGCACTGGTGAGTAGTGCATATGTGATTTGTGATATTTTGTGCACTTGTGAGTAGTGCGGATTGATTGGATTGATATATTTATTGTGCACTGGTGATTAGTGCTGATTGATGTTATTTGTGATGACGTACTGGTATTGAGTACGGGTTCTTGGTCTTTGTGGCCAGGTGATTATGTTTTCACATGTTTTGGCCTGAGAGCCGGGATTTGATGTTTTATAACATGAACCGATTTAGAGAACATGAGTTATATGGACCATGGGAAAATATGTTTTGATTTTATCGGTCCACTGTTCATACTTGAATGATTTCATACTATTACTCATGTTTTACGATATGCATGCAAGTTTGTGAAAACTGGAGGGTAAGAATGTATTTTGGAAAATGTTTTTATAAGAGGTCATTTTTGTCCACTCACACCTTTTCTGTTTTGTGACCCTCCAGGCCGTGGTACGACGTTCGGGACTGATCGCCAGGCAATGGCAGCAGCAGAAATCAGCGCAAACATCCCTTGTCTGGCAAGCACTGAAGGGTAGTTTCGGACCTTTGGTTGACTTGTCAGACGGGAGCAGGACTGGGCACGGTTTTTGACGTCCAGTTGGGACGGGTCCTGTCAAACACTGTCCTATTCTGCAATGTCTTGTGTTATTGGCTGTAGAACTTCACAAGAAATGTGGTCCAATCTCAGGGACAGGTTTGCTTCCATTACCAAAGCCTCCATCTTTCAAATGAAAACTGACCTCCAAAGTATCAAGAAGGGTCCTGAGAACATGGTACAGTACCTGCAAAGGATCAAGGATGCTAGAGACAAACTAGAGTCTTGTGGTGTCCATTTCAAAACTGATGATATAGTGATTCTTGCCTTGAGGGGTCTTCCTGCAGAATACAATACTTTCAGGTGTGTGATCAGAGGCTGTGAAAAACAGTATTTCTCTTAAAGAATTCAGAGCACAACTACTTGCTGAAGAAGCAATCATAGAACAAGGAGGAGATCAAGTTCTCTTCCTGTCTGCATTAACAACAACCCGAAATTCAGCCCCTCACTTTCAAAGTACTAGTTTTGAACATGGAGTGACTAGTTCATCTGGAGGCCTATCTCCTGCACTTTCCTCTAATACTCTTCATTGTTCTATTGAGCCTGATCAGCATCAAGATAATGTTCAGCAGTTGAATAACTGTCAACAGTTCAGTGGCAATTTCCAGCAGTATGGGTACAATGGGGGTTACAATGCCCTTCTTTTCAATAATCAGTGGAAAGGACAAAACAACTCCTATAGAGACCGAAAGAACAAGTCTTACAACAATTACAATGGTGGGAGATTCAACAGCCAAGGAAGGGGTTCAAATACTCAAAACTCACAACAAATTCCCACCTGTCAGATTTGTGGAAAACGGGGACATGTTGCATCTGATTGTTATCACAGACAATCCTTCTCCCCGGGTCCCCAAATGTTAGATCCTTGCCAAATCTGTTGGAAATATGGCCACAGTGCTCTGAACTGCTACCACAGAGCTAATTTTTCCTATCAAGGCACTCCTCCCTCCACTGTCCTAACCAACAATCTTCAAGCTATGACAGCCTCATCTCCAGGTTTCTCCTTTTCACAGCCAAACTCTCAAGGACCTTCCCAGGATCAAGACTTCTGGATTGCTGACACAGGTGCCACAGCTCATATGACAGCTGACCTTTCCCACATGATATGATATCACCACATACTTCCTCTGAAACAATTACCACAACTAGTGGAACAGGTTTTCATATTGCTCACACTGGAAACACTTCTCTTGTCACTAATTCCCCTTCTCCACAATCATTTAAGCTAAATCAGGTGTTACATGTGCCCAACATCACTCAGAACTTGCTTTCTGTTAATTAGTTCTATAGTGATAATCAGTGTAGCTTTGTTCTTGATGATACCTGCTTTGCAATTCAGGACATACTCACAAGACAGATCCTCTACAAGGGGCTGAGCAATGAAGGACTTTACTCCATCCCATGTCAGTTGCCATCACTTCCTGCCATCCAGTTTCAGAAATCCTCTCAGTCTGCTTTTCTGTGTAAGAAGGTTCCCTTCAGTCTGTGGCATCATCGATTAGGGCATCCTGCTAATGATGTAGTTTATTTAGTTCTTAAGAGATCTAGTGTAGATGTTTCTCCTGACAAACACCAATATCCATGTGAACTTTGTTTACAAGGAAAGTTCACAAAACTGTCATTTCCCTCTCCTGCTTCAAAATCCCTGAGCTTCTTTGAGGTTGTTCACACAGATGTATGGGGTCCTTCACCTCAACCTTCTCCTGAAGGCTTTAGATACTATGTTACTTTGATAGATGAATGTACACGGTTTACTTGGTTATTTCCAATGAAGAACAAATCAGATTTCTACTCCATCTTTGTCTCCTTTTGTGCATCTATCTTGAATACTTTTGTTGTTTCTGTCAAGGCTCTCTAATCTGATGGTGGAGGAGAATACTCCAATTTTAAGTTGCACCAGTTCCTTGCACAAAAAGGGATCAAGCATTAGAAATCCTGCCCTCAAACCCTTGAACAAAATGGCTTAGCAGAAAGAAAACACAGGCATATAATTGAAACCACTGTGACATTGCTACAAACTGCTAAACTTCCTGCACAGTTTTGGGTTTATGCCTCTCTCACTTCTGTCTATATTATTAATAGAATGTCCTGCTCTAATCTGCAAATGGTGTCTCCTCATGAAAAACTATATGGTTCACTTTCTGATATAAGTTCTCTGAGGATCTTTGGATGCTTATGTTTTCCTTTGCTCAGGCCCTATAATAGGACTAAACTCCAGCCAAAAACTGTTAAGTGTGTGTTCCTGGGTTATGCAGCATCCTATAAGGGTTATATTTGCTTTTATCCAGTCTCCAATAGAACTTACTTTTCCAGGCATGTGCTATTCAATGAATCTGAGTTTCCCTATGTGACAAGACCCATCCCAATCCCCCCGGGATTAGTGCGGGATGACCCTGCTCCCGTCTGACACGAAGTGTCAGACAAGGGATATTTCCGACCTTTGCCCTCCCGGGCTATCAGAGTACGCCAGGATCCGGAGGAGACATGTGATATCTCGGTCTCTACTATAGTCCACATCCGATGTCAACTTGAAGGGCAGTCAAAACATTAAAAACTGTGAGTGGACAAAATAAAGTTTATAAAAACATTTAATAAGAAGACATTTGTACCCTCCACTAAAAAGCATGCATGCATTCGAAAACCATTTATCCAAAACAAACCATATGTGGGACTAAGCCCAAAACAGATATAAACCAAGGTCGAAAGGACCACAATGAAAACGACCATACGGCCACTGCCCAAATCAAACAGAAACCAAGTACACGAGCCACTGCTCAAACCGTGTGCACACCTGTGCACACCACATATCATATATCATATAACCATCACATACATATATATAAGTCACACAACCAATCCTGTCACGGTATCCAAAGCTACGCGCATGCTACCCGGGTCTCAATCCGAGTCATCTCAAAGTCAAGGTCAATGTCCGCAGACCACTGACCCTACCCGAGGTAATAGTAACCATAGCCTTCCTGAGAGTAAGGAACCCAACTGGGGGGTGACTCCACTCAGTCGGTGCTCCGTGACTACTCCGGGGTCCACCCAGGCCAACGACCCTCCCCGGAGGAGATAATAGAAGTAAAGGAAGGTAGACGAACATATATATACATAACATAAACATTCATGACCGGTTCCCCTGAACCGTCATGATCCATAATAACCATAATCAGGTAACATGCCGGTTCCCATAAACCGTCATGTACCGTAATAACATAACCAGGGTTCATGCCGGTCCCCATAAACCGTCATGAACCAGAATGACCGGACAAAGGTTCATGCCGGTTCCCATAAACCGTCATGAACTTTGAAATCCACGTAGGGTCCCTGACCCGAAATCATAAACCATAAGGTAACTGGGTCTCGTGCCCGAACATATGACTCAACTGGGCACCGTGCCCGATATCTAAGGGTCAGTCACGACTCCGATCATAGTGATGCGTGCAACCATCCATCCAGGACCGCCCTCAATCCTGGTATGTCGCCGTGAACGAATCAACCGACGCGACCATCGCAAGACCATGGTGCACTCATCACCGATCGCTATCCTGAACCGTCAGCACTCCGAAGTCGAGCATCTCCAGGCTGCCCGACCACGAATCGTGCATCGTGACCTCTCCGGAAGGACCACATCCCAAACCGGAGGCGAGCGTCGTATCGTCGATCGCCGTGCACATAGCACCCGTCGCGACCACGATTTAGACCCGAAGGTCGTAAATAGTGTCATATGCCCGAGACAAAACCAAATGGGTCTCATACCCGAGTTTATCCTTTTAGAAATCCAAAACCAAATCATTTAAGTCAATAAAGAAATACAGACCTGTATAAGCACCGTATAAGGCCGAAACCTCGAAATACGTGCTTATACGTAACCACATACAATTGCACCCATGGCATCATCAAACATGCAATAAAACATATAATAGACATTTATGCATGCACCAATTTAGAAAACAAGGTCCACTCACAGACCGTCCGAGCTGCCGCCTCGATTTGCGTGCCATACGGCTTCCCGAGCTGATCACCGTCACCGGGACTCCCAAACCTGTCCAAATCGTAATAGAAGGTTACTAACTACTTAATTAACCTCCCACTAAAGCCCCGTAATTTTCCCGTATTTTTAACTATTTTTAATCCCGAACCTAAACCTTCCGATGCCCCGAAACATATCGAGACGGTGTCCGATCGACACGAAACCAGTCCCAAAATGTTCGTTACATCGAATAGAAGATTTCACATGTTTGAACCTTCCCTAGATTCCCTGCCACGCGCCCTCACGCGCCGCTTGAAGTGGCTGCGCGTGGGAGCCACGCGCCTGTGAACAGTGCTTCTCCTACCTCGATCAGACCGGTCCGAACCGACCGGTCCGGTCCGACCCCTGCAACTGGACCGGCGTAACCGGTCCAGGCCTCCTTCTCCCTCATTTTCGGTCCGATTTCTTCCATTCCAATTTCTAAATTCCTATTTTCAAGTTTCCTATCTAACCCAATTAACAAAACAACCTAAAACCCCCTAAATCGATCCCTAAAAATTACCCCCCCCACGGCCCTGTTTTCCGATTTCGTCCCCAGGCTTCACAGCCGTCAACCCCCGTTCAAAACCATCTCTATACACCCTAAACAATCTAACAAACATTCCCTAATCAACCAAAACTATCCATAATGTAAAAATCGACAAAATGGGAGATTTGGGCCTAACCGGGTAACCGTTCGGGTTTGGGTCTCCACCGCGCACGGTGGCTTCGTCCTGGCCGGCCACCACGCTTCACCGGTCCTCCTCTCCCCCTATGGTCTCTCTGTCATGATCATAGGGTGAGGGTTGGATGTTTGGGTCGCACAGATGAGAGGGATGGGATCGGGAAAATGGTTTGAAAATGAAGAATGATCGATGAAGAGGCAGGTGAGATGCATGAAGGAGAAATGATGTCCATTGGATGGGTGACACTTGTCACTCATCCATTGGGCATCAGGACAAATATCTGGGCCCACTAGAGACAAAACTGCACTTTTGTCTCGTAAAACGTGCCATCGTGAATAGTAACTAGGAACTTCCGTGAACCGTAACTTCGCCGTCGAACGTCCGAATTCGACGTACCGCCTGTCTACGGATTCGTATCGTCCTTATCTACGTAACGGTCTTCGGCCCTCGGCCATCGGACCTCCCGGTCAAAAAGTCAACATTTGACCCCTTTTATCCAAAATTACCAAAATGCCCTTAACCTTCCGAACGTCATAACTTCTTCCCCGAACGTCGGAATTAAACGTGCCACCTGTCTATGAACTCGTGACGTCACGAACTACGTCACGGTCATCGGTCAAAGTCCATTTGACCGCCCGATTAAAAAGTCAACGTTTTGCCACCACTAGGGGCGAAATGGTCATTTCGCATCGTTCGTCCGATTTCGCTCTACTAATCACGGATTAGCCTCACTAATCGTGATTAGTCACTAATATAATCTAGAAATTTGGGACGGGTCGTTACACTATGAGTCCCTCACGCTTAAGTCTCCCTTACTGTCATCTGGAGCCTCGTCTGATTCAATTCCCTAGTACTGTCACTTACCTGTCTTTCCCTTTCCTGAGCCTCTTCTTCACAGTTCTGTATGTACACCTGTTTTTCCTGACTCCAACAGGTCCTCTCAACTTGATACATCTCCTGGAGTTCCTTCACCTCCTCAGTCCTCTATATTCCCTTCAATATCAGATAATTCTCTTGTCCTTGGGGTCACCCCAGAGGTGCCTTTAGTTCCTCAATCCTTTACCAGTAATTCTACTCCAGACACTTCAGCCTCCTCAGTGGCTCCATCCTCTGAGCCCTCTACTTTAGTGGCCAGTCTGGATCCTGATTCCCCTTTTAATCCTGATCTTCTTCAGATTGTTCTTCCAATTTCTGGTGTCAACATGCATTCTATGCAGACTAGGTCCAAGGGTGGGATTATCAAGAAAAAGACCTTTAGCTCCAGCCTTACTTGTCCATCTGATGATGCTGATTTATCTATTGTTGGACTTGCCTCTTTCAAATCTGCCATTACTTCTCCTGTCTGGTTGACTGCAATGCAGGAAGAGATTGATGCTCTTCAAGCTCAACTTACTTGGACCCTTGTTCCTCTCCCAGTAGGTAAAAACCTAGTCGGCTGCAAATGGGTATATAGAGTCAAAAAGAATGCAGATGGCTCTGTTGCAAGGTATAAAGCTAGGTTGGTGGCCAAGGGGTTCAGTCAAGAAGAGGGGATCGATTATGGCGAAACTTTTAGTCCTGTTGTGAAGCCTACTACTGTTAGATTAGTTTTGGCTCTGGCAGCTCAATTTTCCTGGCCCTTGAGGCAGCTTGATGTGAAGAATGCCTTCCTTCATGGCATTCTCAAAGAAGAGGTCTTCATGTCCCAGCCACCAGGGTTTGAAAGTCCTCATCAGAGGGACCATGTTTGTCTGCTGCACAAGTCTTTGTATGGGTTGAAGCAAGCCCCTCGTGCTTGGAATGATCGATTTACAAGTTTTCACCCCATTCTTGGGTTCACATCTACCTGGTTTGATGCTTCATTGTTTGTGCATCACACTTCTGCTGATCTAGTGATTCTCTTACTCTATGTAGACGATATTATTCTCACAGGTAGTTCTACTTCTGCTATACAGGCTGTCACTGACTCTCTAACTAAAGAATTTGACATGAAGGATCTAGGGGAACTTCACTACTTCCTTGGGATTCTGATTACCCGTTCTCCTTCTGGTCTCTTCTTGTCACAAGAGAAGTACATCCTTGATTGGCTTGCTAAAACTTCCATGACTCACAGTAATGGCTTTGATACACCAAGTGCTCCGGGTACCAGACTTCGCAGACATGATGGACCTGCTTATCACAATCCTTCCAATTATAGAAGCATTGTTGGGGCGCTGCAGTATCTCACCTTCACTAGGCCTGATATAGCCTTCTCTGTCAACCAGGTGTGTCAATTCATGCAAGAACCATGTGAGTCTCACTTCATGGCTGTTAAGAGGATCCTCAGGTATCTCCAGGGCACTTCACATCGTGGCATCAGGTATACCCCTGGTTCCCTTGAACTTACTGCCAATACAGATGCGGATTGGGCAGGTGACCCTAATGATCACCGGTCCACTACAGGTTTGGTTGTCTTCCTTGGTCCCAATCCCATCTCCTGGTCTTCCAAGAAGCAGCAAACCGTCTCTAAGTCGAGCACAGAGGCTGAGTATAGAGCACTGACCATCACTGCTGCTGAACTCACTTGGATCCGTCAGCTTCTTTGTGTCATTCATGTTCCTTTACTCAAGGCTCCTCTCATATACTGTGATAGTACTTCTGCCACTTCCCTGTCTGCTAATCCAATGTTCCACTCACGGGCCAAACACATTGAGGTTGACTATCACTTTGTACGGGAGTGTGTCATTCGTGGGGACCTTGATGTCAAACATGTTTCATCCTATGATCAAGTGGCTAATATGTTTACGAAGTCCCTCGAAGAGAAGTTGTTTAATGTTCATGTCTTCAACCTGATGAAACATCAGCTTGAGGGGGGATGTTAGCAGTACAGAAGCACAGGTCATCACACACGGGTTCTCATGGAGATTGACACAATTCTACCGTTGGTTAGTTAAGCATGTGATTGTGACAAGTGTCACAAACACCATGATTCTAGAAAACAGATTTGTAACACTTGAAGAGAATCTCCAACTGTATTGGAAGATCAACCCAATAACTAGGATTGTGTGTGTTATGCCTTAGACTCTAAGAAATGATGTGAGCTATATAATCTGTCTTGATTCTCACTGAAACACTAAGGAAATGAAAGGAAACTTTTCTTGCTTCAACATTCTCTCAATTCATTCTCCCTCTTAACATACCATAAATACTAATTGTATGAATATTATTATTATTATTATTTATCTACTATTTATTGATATATTATTATTACATTATTATTAATTATTTAGTATTATTACTATTTATTATTATTATTTACTACTACTACGGTTTATTTTAATTATTTATTGATATATTATTATTTTAACTTATTAAATTATTATTAATTATTTAGTATTATTAATATTTATTATTACTACTACTATACTTTTTAAAATTACTAGTCATTTGGCTATTAAATACAAACAATTTTGACAGTATTATATATTTTAAAATATCTGTATAGTATAAAGACACTCAACTGTATTAATTTATATAGTGATTAACTAATACGAGTAATACCAAATATTATTTTTCATATTATATTACCCTATCCAATTTCTTGTAAGTAGGGCATATCAAACATTAGTCTCATTATAAAATATATGGCATCTCTGTTATTAAAAAAAGAAGGAAGTCTTTTTGCTTTCCTCCTATATTATGCCCTTCACTTAACAATATTAAATAATTTAACAAATATCAATAATGATGAACGTATTCTTTTAAAAAAAATCACAAAAAAAAAATTATCAATAATGAGGTAACTTAAATATTAATTAGCAACCTCACATTTTGCTGGTTAACCCTACTTTCTATTTCCCACTAATTCATGTTTGTTGAATTATTATTATTATTATTTATATAAAAAAATACAGGAATTTATAAAATAAAATAATTTTCAACACAATTGATACAAATAAATTTTAAAAGTCGTGTGCCGTGCTTGAGGCCTTCTTGGCCGAGCATTAAAAATATATAATATCACAAGTGCAACGTGCGTAAGAAGTCTCATTTACATTATATAAAAATTTAGAAATTATAATAATTAGTGTAATATCATAATTAATTATACAATAGTAAAGTATGTATTTCTTGTCCTATATATTGTATTAAGAGAACGTTATCGATGAATGATTAAACGGTTTTTAATTGTATTTAACTTTTTAATTATGTGATGGCCAATAGATCGAGTTGTCTAACTTTTTAATTATGTGATGGCCAATAAATCGAGTTGTCTTAATTAAATACGTGCATGGTCTTTTATTAATTAATTCCGTAACGAAACTTGACTTTCAACTGAAATGGAAAATTAGGTTAATTACTTACTACATATTCACAAAAACTTTGCATTAATACTCACAATAAGCTGGCTCGATCGTCAGTCGCCATTTCTCTTTAATCTTCCTATACATATTCACAAATGACTCGACAAGCCGTGAAATTATTGTCAGCATTTTCCTTTATCATTTTATTGACCAAATAAGCCTATATAAATCATTCACACTCAAGACGCTAACTTATATAAGCTAAAATGTAATACGCAATAAAAATTACGTATTTTAAGGTTCAGTTGAGTAGAATAAATGTGACGAATAATAATTTCAACTTAAGAGTTACGTAATATATAATGTTGGCAGTTGGCGACATATGGATGGGATGCAGAGAAATATTGTGTACTCAGAGTGACGCTAGTGAGATCCAAATTTTCGTTTACTTAATTAATTGGAATGGTTGCCACCTTTTGTGTCCCACTTTGAGATAAAAGCAAAAGTAGAGAGAAAAAAAGCAACACAAGCAAAAAGAAATTCATAAAAGAAAGGGAAACCAAAAAATAAAGCAGATTATAGTAATTATTAAAGAAAACAAATGAAGGAGAGAGAGAGAGAGAGAGAGAGAGCTCCATGATTATTATTCAAATTCTCTCTTAACGAAGGAGTGTACTTAATCAAGTGGAGGAGGACCTCTCAAAGTTTCTACAAACATTTCTTTTGGGAGCTTCACCAAAAGGCCAAAAAAGAGAAAAAAAGAAAAAATAAAGAAGCTCTAAGGCAGCTCAGATCGAGAAAACAAACAAATTATTATAGTACAAGAGATTTCATATATAAATTAGAGCGAGGAGGTCTGCCGGAATGAATAGAGGCGTGAATTTGCAGAGCTCACCGGTGCAACAAATGGCGGCTGCCGGAAACCCTAACTGGTGGAATATCAACAGCATGAGGCCACCGCCAAGTCAGCCACCGTCATCTTCTTCTTCTTCTTCTTTTCATCATCCAAATTTTTTGCAACCTCTTCCTCCTTCTTTCTTAATTCCACCCTTTGCCCCTAACAACGACACTTCCTCTCATTATCATCATCATCATCCTTCTTGGCATGTCAACCACGATAACCTTCACCACCAGCTCCCGGAGTCTTGGAGCCAACTCCTCCTGTAATTATCCACCTCTCTTTCTTGCATGCATGCTTCTCGATCTATCTGCTTCTGTTCATTGATTCTGCTTTGATTTACGGCAATTTAAAAAAAAAAAAAGGGAGTGCTCGATGATTAATTAGGTTAACTTGGTATTAATGGACCATCGTTTTTAATTCAAATTTAATATACATATATTTTGAATTTGTAGGGGTGGATTGGTTGGCGATCAAGCTTTTAAGAAATTGGAGAATTGGGAGGAGCAAATATTGTTAAGCAGTCAAGCTCCAAATGCTCCTGCTGTTGATGTGAAGCAAGAAATAATAAACTTCGGAATTAGCGACGGCTTTATGTACGGCAACAATCATCATCAAGATAATTTTCAGTCATCTTTGTCTCATCAGATTATGCAATCAACTGCCTCTGCCTCGGCCTCGTCTTCACCGAAGTCTTCGTGTGTGTCGAGTTTCAGCGCCAACAGTATGCTGGATTTTTCTAGCAAGACAGATGCCAGGCATCCACCACCTCATCGGTCCTCCGAGCAGGTAAATATTGAGAGAATTTGGTTAGTATTTCATATATTGGCCCTTGATTTCTAGGTCTTTTAATTTTTGTGTGTAATTTTTTTTAATATCAGATTTAAATAGGTTCTTTATCTGCAGGATTAATGCTGATAATGAGCTTAATTCTCTGATCAGTACATAAAGATAAAAGATTATAAAGTCATGTAAAGGGTTTTTAATTTAGGATGATCAGATGCCTATCTTTTCTCCTTTCAACATCTTTTTGTTATTTTGGGAATAATTTAATTAAGGCCTTCTTAACCCTCATATATACCTATATGTGGTTCATCACATTAATCAGCTTGCAAGAATGAATCAGCTTCTTTTTCCCTTTCTAAATTAGCCATAAAGTCTACTATAATCCTGATTTTATTTTTTATTAATCTGTCAGTCCAAGCTAATGAGGATGGATAATTTATTAATTTTATTCCCATTTTATTTTTCTTTGTATATGAAGTCATGTAACAGTACTGCAAATGGTGGGGCAGTTAAGAGGGCAAGGGTTCAACCATCTTCAACCCCAACTACCTTCAAGGTATGAGAAATTAACCACCAATTGCAAAACTCAATCAATTCACAAAATCTCTATCTCTCTCTCTCTTATTTCTTCCACAAAAACTAAAACACACCCATCTTGTTGTGTAGGAGGAAATGGAAGTATATGGTTGTCTTTCTTGAATGTCCATTTCTGATAAATCATAATGATTCTCTTTTCTTATCTATCTCTTATTTTTAACCACATACAAGAAATCCATCTTCTACACATTCACCATTCATTCTACGATCACCAATCTGTGTATATGTTTGATGCTCAGGTGAGGAAGGAGAAATTAGGTGACAGAATTACAGCTCTTCACCAGATTGTTTCCCCATTTGGCAAGGTATGCATGGCGCCCCATCTTACATTACAGACTTCCTCGATCTGATTTGTCCCTCTAGTTTTCCGTGTTCAAATTCTTCACTCGTATAGTCCTATTATCATTAATTATATGGGAAAAAAAAAACTCCACAGTAAATTATCCTCCCTTCGATATGGTCATTTATATTTTTCTTAAGAAAATACTTGGTAGTATCATCTCATACTACCTCTTATATAGATTTATCAAATTATATATATATATATATATATTATAATTGAAACGATTTATTCTATATATCATTGTGTCAATATTATCTCTATCAAAAAATTAATAAGATCAAAAATCTTTTAATTATTCATATATCAATTAAATAAAAAATTTGTTATAAAGATATTAATAATTATTAAAATAGCTGATTTATTTGATATATATATAATTAAATAACAAACAAA
Source organism: Prinsepia uniflora (assembly GCA_032719365.1). Classification (NCBI taxonomy): domain Eukaryota; kingdom Viridiplantae; phylum Streptophyta; class Magnoliopsida; order Rosales; family Rosaceae; genus Prinsepia; species Prinsepia uniflora. Next base: position 8,588,133 of record CM064876.1, on the reverse strand, counting down.
TTATTTATTTAAACGACAACCAAACTACTTTTTAGATTTACAAAGGGGCCCAATTTACTTTTAGCTTTAGGCATTAAAGAAGAGATGGATCCAAAGTATGAAACTATTGAGAGAGTATTGAGTTTGGAGGGTTGTGGTGTGCCTTTTTTAAATTATTATTACTTTAACCATCTTTTGCAGACTGACACAGCCTCTGTCTTGTTAGAAGCTATTGGCTACATCAGATTCCTACAGAGTCAAATTGAGGTCATTATTCACCTCTCTCTCTCTCTCTTTCCCTTTTATTTTTGCGGACAAGCATGAATATCTTGGTACTTGCAGTTGGCTATGATACAATCACATCGTTGAAGTTCCATTCTCTTCAAATGAATGAACGGTTCCTTGATTTCAGTTCAACATATTAATCTCTCCAACTTCTCCATTTTTATTTTTATAAAGCAAGTTGAGAAATGCTAACTAAATTTTTCGGGAAAAGAAAAAGAATTTTAACAAAATCTTCATCATTCGATCAGTAAGTGAATATTTGCAAATAACAATCTTCTATAGCAAATTATTTAACATTTCTCGATAGATATGGCGTTTTATTTGGTGTCCTGATTTGAATATGGCTTCTCCTTTTCCCCCTTAAAAAATGCAGGCCCTGAGCTTACCTTACTTGGGTAGTGGATCATCTAACATGCGCCACCAGCAGCAGCAGCAGCAGCCACCACAGTCTGCAGTAAGTCATACATTCAATTCCCTCTTCCCAATGCAACATCTCTATTCTCTTCCTCTCTCTTTCGCACGTGTAAGATGCCTTAATATTAATTAACTAATTAATTATTAGTTATTAATTAATCACTGAGGATTAACGAAGAAAAATAATTCATTCTCAATTAATTAGGTTCACGGGGAGAGGAATTGCATGTTTCCTGAAGACCCTGGTCAGGTATATACATAAATATAATGCTATATATAGGCACAGAATACAGACCACCCCAAAATTGAATATTCGAAAGAAATGTTTTTTATGTTTGTAGTTTATATAGTACAACTTCTTAAATTGTTCCACACCTAAGCCAGAGGGACTGTAATTTTTTTGGAGATGGTATAATATTTTATCCACGTAAAAATAACTTTATTGCATTTTAAGTGTTTTTTATTATATTTATTGTATGATTATTTGTTGTTTCTTAAATAACTGCATAAGATATGCATTTTTATTAAATTTATTTTTTAAATTAATGAAATTCACTTAATATTTTTAAAATTTGTTTTAAAAAATTACGTTAATATTTAATCCCCCCACTTATATATATATAACTTTATATTGGATCCATATATATATAGATATATATTTCATCTCTAGGACTTGGAAAAGTTACAAAGTGCCAGCTATATATATATATATATGTGTAAATATTTGTTGCATCTTCTAAGCATATATGTAAAGAAAACACGACCGTTTAAAGAGCATATATCCAATGCATGCATGATCAGCTTTAAAGCTTTCAATCTTTTCAGTCCCTTTGTATAAAGATATAAAGAACTTTTAGAAATAAAGCATTTCGATCATCTAGGCATGAGCTTAAAAGTAATGCTATATTGTCAGCTTATATCGAGAAGATTGTTGGAGAGTTGGGGTGACCTAGATAGAGTCATCTTTGGGTCCTAGATCGGAAATGAGGAGTGTCTTTACCGGTTATAAGTAAAGAGTGGTACCATATAATTTAGTCGAGACCTTTTAAGAAGTTTATACCCGAACGAGTGTACTCAACTTTTGCAAATATCGATACTAATTTTGTCGTTGATGCTTGTGTGTTTTGACCAGCTGCTCAATGACAATTGCATAAAGAGGAAAGGAGCTCCTGAACAGGTACTATTAACAATTGCATGCTGAAGATAATTAACAAGATTAATATTAACTTTTGAACTTATACTACATAATCAACTAATTAATAATAATATGGTGGTGCTTAATTAATTTTCTTTTATATTTGCATGGTTAATCATATAGGATGCCATTCCTCTTGAAGAGGCAAAGAAGGACCTGAGGAGCAGGGGGTTGTGTCTGGTTCCAGTTTCATGTACCCACCAAGTCGGAAGCGACAACGGAGCCGATTATTGGGCTCCCACTCTCGGCGGCGGAGGGTTTGGTCAGTAAATGAACGAGCATGATCAGTATGCAGCTAGAAGCACGCATTTTATATATATTACTACTCTTCTAATTAAGCTAGCTACGTATTTAGAGAAGATATCATCGATCGAGCTTCAAGGAAATTAACGATATAACATCATGAGCAGTCACTCTGCTCAAAATCAAAAGGCTGATTGCTCATGATGCTATACAATATTTTGGTAATCTAGACGTACGCGTAAGCATGTTTATACGCGTACGCATGTATGTGTGCTTCAATTTGGGATTATCAAGTCTTTAGACTCCTTAATTAATTTAATTTTCAATCTTTTATTTCGCTTATTATAACTGCTGGGTGCTATGTACAATGCTAGCTGTGCATGTACATACATCCACCATCCACTATCCAATATTAGTATGAGTACTATTTCTAGTCATTTTAATTATATTTTTTTCGTACTTGGATAAAATTTTAGTGGAAATGAATTAGGGGGAATATACATATATAAAAGAAAATTTACTCAATTTAATCACTTAAAATTTACCGGATGATTAAAAAAAAAAGTAAGTTTTTTTGTGTATTTAATCTTATCTAATTTTTTTACAATGAAAATATTGTATTTATTTTGACATTCTAAATACAGTAAATTTGAAAAATTATTCAAGTTAATTATGCTCACTGAACATAACAATGAAAAAGTATTTATATATTCTTTTATTTAGTATGAGAATTCAGCAATTATTTTTTATTTTTTTATTAACAATTGTTTGTTGAATAATAATAATAAATAAATGGGGGAATAAAAATACAACAAAATTCTCTGAGCAAGAATATATTGATATGACTGCCTACGCGTGTGTATTAATAATTTGATGCAGGATATATATATATATTCGAAGAGGAAAAGGAAACGAAGAAAATAATGGATTGGAACCCGACCATTCGACCCCATTAAATTTCCAGTCGAGAAAATCTCTATGACGTATTCATAATAATTTGAAACGTGTCATGCATCAAATGGCTGCTTTAGCATGATTGTTTTTTGCTACTAAATCCATATTCATACTAATTTGAAACGTGTCATGCATCGAATGGCTGCTTTGGCAAGATGGGACTAGCTTGATGTGAACATTTTTTGTACACAATTTTTTTTTGCTTGTAATGAAATGTATTTGCTAGTTTTTTGGCCACTGATGATTGAATTCCAAAACCACACATATTTTATGAAATGAAAGTCATCAGAGGAATAGTATGCATCCAGCTAGCCTTGTGTATAAATTTTCGTGAGTTCCAAAGCAGCTAGAGCATTGGCCATGAAACAGACTAGGCCCGGTGGGACTTTGCCTGGTTTTGAAACAGACGATGACATCTCCACTGGTACCATAGGTGGCCCATATTTCGTTTTTTTTTTTTATACACCAGTTAAATCAGTGTTTAATTCCAAGACAAATAAGGTAATAATCATGTAATAAGATCACGAGTAGTAGTAGAAGTTTTGGGTTTTTATTTTTAATTTCCAGAGAGATCGTTATGTCCAAGATTTTTTAATTTTATTTTATGCTTTCCTCAAAACCTGAAAGAAGAAGAAGCTGCAATATGTATGATTATAGGATCTTCATAATCCTTGAAAGAATTCATGTACCATTATTGAATGAACTTAGATGGAGAAGGAAAGTGTATCAATGGAGAATGCAAGTGTCAAACAGGAGAAGGAAAAGTGCGAGAGTTTTGAGAGTAAATTCGGTATTTTTCATTATGTAAAAATTCTAATACATGAATGACTCTCACACTTTTTTTAGTACATTAGAGTACCTATTTATACTACTCACTTAACAACCAATACAATGACTAATGACTAATATAATATTGCTAACATCCCCCCTCAATCTCATGTGGAGAACCTCCATCGTGAGATTGGTACAAACAACAACAATCAGAGCAAGAAAACAATAATCTGCTCAAACATCTAACAATAGCAGCAATCACCCAAAGCTTGACCTAATATCAGAATCATCTGCCAATAATCTGATGTAATGCCCAATAAGATGCACAATCGAATCAACAATAGCAGCAAAACAAACAGTAGGCATAGGCACTGCCTAATAGCAGCCCAAAGCACCAGCGATAGCAGAGCAATATCCACCAGAAATAGGAGCTCAGAAGCAGAACAAAATAACAGCTCATTGTGCCAACAATATCAGTGCAATTAACCAACAATCTCAGCTCAAAGGCATTACACAAGATCATCCATAACAGTACAGCGCATCTCAGTAAACAACCAACTTGGGAGACATATGATATGTGGGCAACATAAGAGAAACAGAGAATTAACCATGTGACTGAAAATTTGCTCATAATCAGCACTATAACCTTCAAATTGCAGGATATTCACAGCAACGCAACACAAACATGATCGCAGCTCAGAACAAGGCTCAAAAGAACATACCAAAGCTGATAACTCAACTCAAACAAGATATCTCAGCATATACAGGGAATCGAAAAGAAGGTAGAAATAAGTGCAATTCAATTGTGAGAGAGAATTGCAGGAAGAATCAGGAGAAGATCAAAAGGACATTGAGACTGAAGAAGGAGAATCACATACCAGAGACCAAAGGGAGAAAGAATCGAGATTAAGGTAAAAAAAGAAGCTCACAACATTGTGTGTATAATCAAGAAATTGAGGAATCAGAAGAAGAAAGGAAGAAGATCGAATTTGAGAAGCAAGATTGAGAAGAAAGAATCTGAGATCGAAGGCAAAAATTAGAGATAGAAGACAAATTCAGTTGTGAAATCGAAGAAGAACCAGAGATCGAAGAGCAAATTCAAGCATGAGACTGAATGTAAAAGGAATTAAGAGTAAGATCAAAGAAGAATTTGAGAGAGTCGAATAACAAGAACCAGAAATTTAGGTCAAATTTGCACCAAAAACACGTGCATAATTGCTTCAGTGTTGAATCGAAAATGGAATTAAGAGCGAAGAACAATTTCAATTTGAGCTATCAGGAAATCAAGATCGGAAAAGAAAAACATAGCGGGACATTTCATGAATCAAGATTGAAGAAGTCTGAGTTGAGAAACCTAAATAATTAGGATCGATGTATGAGCTGCGAAGGCTGAAGCAGAAACCAGAAGCTGACCTGAGTAATTGAAGCCGTCCCAAGAAAGCAAGATCGAAGCAAAGGCAATTGCAAAGGAGCAGGTCTGATGGAAAAATCGAAGCAGATGCAATCGATGATGTATGATGTTGAGCAATGGCAGCAGATAGAAGACGACGACTGAGAAATCTTAAAGCCAAGATTTGAAGACGGAAATCGGATAAACTTGAAGAATCGATGCAGCCGAAATCTTCGATGCAGACAAGATCATAGCTGCGAAAATCGTCAAGAATCTTCAGTAGTCGAGGCATTAAGAATTGAAATCCGGAGCTCGAAGTCAAATTGAAGTATCAAAGATGTAGAGAGTGCTGGACGAGAAATCGAGAACATCGAGGGCCATCACCATGGATGTAGCATCGAAAACTTGAAAGCAAGAAATTAAGAAGTCGAAGCCATCACACAATTTCTTCAAAATTTGAAGCTGTCAATCGCAGATGAAGATGAACAAAAACCAGATCGAAGCAATCGCTGATGAGCATGAGGAACAAAGATTGAGCCAAGAAATCAATTTCAATCGAACAAATCTTATGTTCAAAATGGAGAGGTAGCCAAGACCGAAACAGAAATTGAAGATTGCAAGAAATTGATGTCGCGATTGAAGAGCTCAAATCAGGAAGAATTGGAGATCGAAGAATTCATAAGCAATCTGATGTGAAGTGAAATTCTAGGTCAAATTTGGGGCCAGAGAGAATTTTTTTTTTTTTTTTCCCGATAAATTGGAGACTGAAAACAAAGGCGGAAGATTAGGATCAAGAGCGATGAGCTTTGCAGCTCTGATACCATGAAAGAATTCATGTACCATTATTGAATGAACTTAGATGGAGAAGGAAAGTGTATCAATGGAGAATGCAAGTGTCAAACAGGAGAAGGAAAAGTGCGAGAGTTTTGAGAGTAAATTCGGTATTTTTCATTATGTAAAAATTCTAATACATGAATGACTCTCACACTTTTTTTAGTACATTAGAGTACCTATTTATACTACTCACTTAACAACCAATACAATGACTAATGACTAATATAATATTGCTAACAATCCTCTCTTCCCAAAAGGAAACGCGTAAAATTATATTTCCTTTTTGCATGGACCAGAAGATTGGACTTAGTGGTCCAAGTTTTGAATACAAAGTGATATTGCAGCATTCAATTAATTTGTTGCATTAATTCTGAGTCTATATTTTAATCCTAACAAATGAAAAACGGTCACATTACGCTCGATATTTGATACCCCCATCATTTTTTTTAGATAAAAGCTAGACCATTCAAACCGAAACCGAAAAGTCAAAAAAATGATTAGTAACAATTAATCCAGCTTAATTATATGATGTTTAATCCACTAATGAGCGCAATCTATGAACTAATCAACTCGATCTAGTGTTAGCTGTGAGTTGTTTGATTATAAAAATATTAAGAATATTCATATTCAAAGTTTATGTGCCTCCATATGTTGTTTCCCATCGTACATGTTGTCGTTGATTACTGGATTTTGTATGTTAATGATGATTATCAGTATGCTATGGCCGTTCACCAGCATACCAGAACTTCCGTTTGGGTAATGCATAAAAATATTATAGACATTGTATTTATAAATTACATACTAATATATGTGAGTCTTACAGTACGTGAAGTATCCTACGTATTGAAATTAAGTATGAAGAGACAACTATTTGGAAGAAGCATTTCTGCTCATGAACATTACTAAAGTTTTCCATTACAAACATGCCACAATTTGCGGTATTTGATTTAGGCTAAAGTAGTTATGTATAAACTCAAAGAGATTGTATATATATATCACAAAACATTAATTTGATGGAGGATTGTAAATGACTAAGTTTATTATACTTTCACGAATTTGTAAGTAATTATTTGGTAGGTGTAACGTAGAAATTCTTTGTTTAGCTAGAAGTTTTCTTACGTTCAAGTATTAGTAATTCGCAAACTTTTGTACTTTGTTATGTGTAGTGTATTTTTGTTAATAATATATCCCAACTCGGTACGTACTTTGATCTTCCTACTTACGTATTTTCTGTCAAATTTGATGTTTATTATAATTTGTGTATATAATTAATATGATTTGTATTGATAAATTTGATGATGTATGATGATCAGATATTAAGTAGGCAGGCTCTATGTATGATGCCACCAAACTCCAGAAGACACAGAGAGATCATCCATCAGAAGGAGAAGAAGGCACCAACGGTGTCTGGTGGTACAAATATCCATCCTGCAATGATTCTATGCTTACGTATTTACGTAAAGGTCGCACATGCGAGGAAGCTGTAGTCAAGAAGAAACTGCGGCGGCTGCCTAATGAGACTGCAGATAAGTCCAGTTTGGCTTGGCACCCTTAACTCCTTAAGGCTTGGCACCCGTAAGGCTAGATGACCTGGGGGCTTTCTTTGCTTTTCTTTTGCTTCCGCTAGGAAGCAAATTGTACGCATATATCATGCACCCCTTTTTTTCGCCTGTAATGTTTGTACTTCTGGGAAAATTATGTATAATGAAATATTAGATATATATAGAGTTATATTTGTATTTAATATATATATATATTGTTATTTTTTCAGCTTCGCTTCTTTGAAGATTTTGAGAGCATTGGATGTTTGATTGCAACAACTCAAGCAATGATGTGCTCAATTCTCCGAGACGATCATTTGAAGATGTATTGAGAGATGCTTTTGGTGGAATCTCGAAGAACTCAATTTTTTAAGAGCTCAAGTTGTAAGACCATCTAATGACATGTTTCGAATTTGTTGGAGTTTCCGATTTCAAAAGATGGTGGAAGATATCAAGATGTTCTTCCAATTGACCTGCTTATGTTACTTCGTGGATATGGGAGATCAATGCATCAGGAGTGATGTACCATGACGCATCAAGGCTTTCAACAGGAAGAGGCGTAGAGCTCTATCACTTTAAGTGAGGCGTGTCACAACGCAAGGCGAGATGTGTTCCAGCTGCAAGCCAAAGCATGCTACGTTTTTGAGAGTAGACACGGACCTGGATCCATTTGGAGTGAGCTCTAGTCTAACTCAAACGTGAAAAAAAAAAATCAAAATTTTTTTTTACTAAATTTCTATTAAATGATATTTTACTAAGAAAATTAGTTTTAAATCAGCGCATTTCTATTTCAATTTTAAATTCAGGTCATTTCTATTTTCAATCCTAAATTCAGTCCACATCTATTTTCAATCATGGGTTCGTACATGCTCGAGAGTACTCTTTGGTTTATTATGTCTTTAATTTACTCATTTACTCTATCCCATAATATAAAAATAAAATAAAAAATAGGAGTAAATACGAAGAAAATAGAAGTGAAAATCATCCATCTTTTCTTATCCGACGATAATATAAGATTCCATTAAAACGTCCCATTATCATTAATTACAAGTCCCAACACAAGCAATATTCATGATTTTTTTTTTGGGGGCAGGGAATGACTGTTGTGGTTAACAGCAATATTTCCACAAGCAAAGGCCCCTCCATTGTGACAACCCAAAGAAAGAGAAATGTGCCCGAACAAGCACAGCTCAAGCCATGCTATTTTCCTCATTTTGCCTCATGGCCATTGCATCCGGTGGCATCAAACCATGCGCACTGGCCTTCGGAGCAGACCAATTGGACAAGCCGGACAGCCCGAACAGCGAAAGGACCGTCCAAAGCTTCTTCAATTGGTACTATGCCTCAGTTGGAATCTCAGTCATGCTTCCAGTCACGTACAGTCATCGTTTATGTTCAAGTTCAACTTGGTTGGGTTGTGGGCTTTGGGGTCCCTGTAAGGATGAATAATTAAAGAAAAAAATGAATTGAAAATGAATTCTTAGAGATAACCAAATTTCCATGTTTACCGCTCTTGAATTTAATGAAAAGACAGAAAAATGAAAAGCAAAATTTAATTAGAGAATTGCTGTTGATTTTTAAGTTCATAAACCAAAATGTTGTTGGGGGAATTATAATTCATGGATCAAATCAATCCTTACGACCATGAATTAAAGTTTGGTGTTGATTATTTAATAGAAAAAATTACACTTTATTACCTTGTATTTTACACCTTATAATATATTCATACATAAATTTTCAAATATTACAATTTCTATCCTAAACTCTTCAAATTATTACACGTTGACCCATTTTTTAAAATTTCTATCAAATCTAAAATGGGACCCATAATTTTAAACAATAAATTATTAATTTAAATTTATAAAGTTATTTAAAAATTCAAAAAAATTACCTTCAGATAATAAAAAATTAAAAAATTTACAAAAATTAAAAAAGTTAAAAAAAATCTAAAAAAATTATTTATATATGAAAATATTTTTTTCTCTCTCCATCATCTTCATTTATTTATTTTTACTAAGGCATTATTTCAGAAAAAAAAAACAAATTAAAAATTTTTAAAAATTATTTATGGAGAGAAACAAATTACTTTCATACATAAATAATTTTTTAAATTATTATTATTATTTTAAAGTAAATTTTTTGTTTTTTTTTCAAAATAAATAAATTTTATAAATTTAAAATTGTATGTCCTATTTCAGATTTGATTGAAATTTTAACAAAGGGGTTAAAGTGTAACAATTTGAAGACTTTATGGTGGAAATTGTAACATTTGAAAACTTAAGTATAAATCTGTTATAAAGTGTAAACTACAAGGTAGTAAAGTGTAATTTAACCTATTTAATATGCATATCTTTGGCTTAATTTATTTTAGGTACCTAAATAAAGCTTGCATCATAAGAGCCATTAGAGGGACATAGACTCAGAGGGGATGGCCAAGGATCCAAGAAGTCTGAGCACCATTAGACAAGTTAAAGAGTTGAACGCACTAATCAGAGTCCTCCCCATCTGGTCCAGCGAAATCACAATCGCGCTGATGATCAGCCAACACGCATTCCCTATGCTCCAAGCAAGCACTATGGACGTACATGCATTTTATAGGCCACTTCGAAATCCCAGCTACCTCCTATACCAGCTTTGGCATTCTCACTTTAACAGTATGGGTCACACTTTACGACCGAGTTCTAGTCCCGTTGATATCCAAGTGCACGAAAAGGCCCCGGGGCTTTAGCTTCAAGTAGTTGATTAGTGCGAGACTAATCATCGTCTATTTAGCCACAACAATGTCAACTCAGGTTGAGAGGAATAGAAGAAGAGTTGCAATCCAAGAAGGGTTCTTAAATAATCTTGAAGGGATAGTAACCATGACCGGGAGCTGGCTAATCCAACAATTTGTCAGGACCCACCCCTAATCCTCTAGGATTAAGAGCTAAATCCTACTCCCGTCTAACCTACGCATGACACGAAAGCCAAACTGACGTCCAACTTCCATGTGACACGTAAGTCGGCGACATATAAGGAGTGAGTGAAGGAAATTTGCCGAATATCGAAATATTTTCTTGTTTTGAGCGACTGATCATTTTCTGGTATCAAAACGATAAAGATGGACTATTAATTCGTGAAAATCGAACGTAAAACAAAGGAGATTGTGACAGGACCCACCCCGATTATCACCTCGATAATCGGGAAGCATCCTGCTCCCGTCTGACAATCGAATCCAAAAGACCGGAAAACCAAATAATATTACATCGCACCCATTGTCAGACCAGGGAGATTAGACAAATACACCCGACTGGACGTCAAGTCCACAGTTTCACAGAGCACAATATTACAAAACAAGTTAAAGAACAAAATCCTACTCTGTGAACTAACTACTCCGCAACGGAAAACTTTATGCCTCTGTCTCTGCCTCGGCGCTAGCCCCCGAACTTGTACCACGACCTGGAGGGTAGTTAAAACAACAAAATGTGAGTGGACCGAAACAAAGGTTTACAGAAAACAGTTTAAGGAAATCGGGATTCGCCCTCCAGTTTTACAACATGCATGCATAACCAGATATTAAAAAAAAACGCGTATTAACATCTGAAAAACTCTTTTTCCGAAACACATGTAAACCGTTACAGAAAAAAAAACATCACAACTCGCGTAAAACAATATAATATTATCAAAATCCAGAATTTGTCATTTGCAACATCATTTACGCAAACCAAGTAAAAAGTGAATCAATAATCACAATTAAACCGTTGGATCCATCCGAGTCTTTAGACTCAATATCAGGCCTTCCCGGGATATCAACGAGTCTTTAAACTCAAAACATGATCAATATGCCTCGGGGGTATCACAATAACCGAGTCTTTAAATTCATGAGTCTTTAAACTCAATCCGGGTCTTTAAACCCAATTTTCGGGCCCGCCCCGTCATCAATAAACCGGGTCTTTAAACCCAAAACCAGATCCAACCATCAACCGGGTCTTTAAACCTAAAACCGTTTTTAAACACAGTAAACCGGGATTCATCATAAACCGTTTTCCAACATCATTCCGAAATCATATCTCGTCATAATAGGACTTATGTCCGAATTCACATGCAAATTCCAAAACATGCAATCTCCGAAATCACTTCACAATCATAATCAAAACATCATAAATCCGTAACATGCATAATCATATCCAGATACTTCATCAAAACATCAATCATGCATAAGCGAAAACCGTAACTTCGAAATGCGTGAAATACGAGGAATATCTCGAAAAGCGTGAAAACACGTAAAACCGAAATATCATATCACCATCATGAAATCATATGTGAAACCATAAGATAAATAAGTAAAATAGTCATGCATGCCTGATTTTGAAATCAAAAAGTCCACTCACGGTTTTAGGACGCGTCAATCGCGCCCTGTGCGCTCCTCAGTAGCTTCGGAAATGTCCGGGCCTGTAAAAACGTATAAGAAGGGTTACAAACATCCTCAAATAGCTCGTATGATTTTCCCTAATTTTTCCGGATTTTTCGACGAAATAAACCTTAAGGACCTAAACTTTCGAACTCCCGAAATTATTCCGAACGACCCCCGATCGACTCGAATCCTATAGGTAAAATGTTAATTAGACTGAAGGGAACAAATTCCATGTTGACCGTGATCGGAGATGACATCACACGCGCCATCACGCGCCGCCCAAAGTGGCTACACGTGAAGGCCACGCGCCTAGCTACAGTGCTATCTTCCTCACCCGAATAGCCTGATAAACGGGTCTATTACCCGCGACTCAACCCGACCAGTTCAAGCTCAATTCTCAATCAATTCCTCTCGTTTCCAATCCTATTATCTTCTCTAATCCATTAATTTTAGGTCTGTATTAACGATTAACCTCGACTAACATTAAAACGATCCAACCCAGACTCGAACAGTCGAACTAGTCGACGTCTGGAACTCACCCCACACGGTTCCATTCTCCAATTAACCTCACAGGGAGTATGCTAGGACCTAGACGAACAAAATGGAACAATCAATTGAACTCGCCGTTACCTGGAAGTCGTCGTCCTCAAGCTGGAAAATTCTCAGAACCAGGGAACTCCGTTCTTGGCCAATTCATGAGTGCTGTCCTTCGAAATTGATGTGGTCGGTTTCCTTTTGCTCCCAGAAGACTAATACGGCCCTTGGTTTTGCTCAAAAGGCCCCGCAATTTGATCTTCAATTTTTCCCTCCAACTGGTTTTTCTCTGAACTGGAACTTGGGTTCCTGGGCAATCCGTGCTCAAATCCCTTCAGTTCTTGCACGGTCGTGATTCTGTCACTCCCAGAAAACTCCCTGAGTGTTTAGATTTGTCTCAAGGCCCGTATAAATCGAATTCTGAGTTTCCCCCCCAAAAACCCGAAAATGTTTCCTTCACGGTTTCTCTCAATCCCTCTCAGTCTCTCCACAGCAGGAAGACGAAAATGAGCCCTCACATCCCAAATGCAATCAGATAATCGATCAAATGGCAAACAACCCGTGGGAAACCGTCTGATTCCTCTCTGAAAATTTGTTTCCCGCACACAGAAACCATGGCCAATTTTTAATGCCAGCCCGTGCTTGCAACCTGCTCACGCCATTCAGTCATGCTCCCACTACCTCAATTCACATAAACTAATCGTCTGATCAATCCACTACCACCTTAAACAATTTGCACGCACAAAACTCCACGGCGTGGCCATGTGCTCTGTTTTTCACGGTGGTGCTACAGTAACCGCCGTGAAATGACCAAAATGCCCCTCTGTGCAATAATTACCAAAATGCCCTTCAACTTCCGTGACCCGTAACTCAGTCACCCGATGTCCGTTTCAAGCGTGCCGCATGTCGTTGTACTGGGGGCGTCGAGACGAACCGAACGGTCTTCGAGTCATGTGAATATCAATTGCCAAACAAAAAATCAACTTTTTCCCCCTAGTCGTCCAAATTACGATAATGCCCCTGGACTTCCGCACGTCATAACTTTCACCCTGTTCGTCCGAATCGAAAGTGCCACCTGTCTATGAATTCGTAACGTCCCGAACTACGTCACGATCATCACCCAACGTCCGTTCGACCCCCGAATCAAAAAGTCAACAATTTACCATACGAATCACAAGGGTAAAAACGTCATTTTATTCATTATTTTACAATATTACATTTTTCAAATTTCCGGGGCGTTACAATCTCCCCCCTTAAGAAATTTCGTCCAGAAATTTCAAGGAAACAAATAGGGGAACTGCTCTCGCATCTGCGCCTCGGGTTCCCATGTGGCTTCCTCCACATTCTGGTTCCTCCAGAGGACCTTTACCAGAGGAACGGTCTTCCGACGTAATACTTTATCCTTTCGGTCTAAAATCTGCACCGGCTGTTCTTCAAAACTCAAATCCTCTCGGAGTTCAATGAGTTGTTCCTCCAGTACATGAGATGCGTCGAACACGTATTTCCGCAACATCGACACGTGGAAAACATCGTGGACCTTCGAAAGCTCTGGCGGTAGTACCAACCTGTAGGCCACCGGGCCAATCCTCTAAGTGATCTCATAAGGTCCGATGTAACGAGGGCTCAACTTTCCTCGCCTGCCAAATCTCACTACACCCTTCCAAGGGGACAGTTTCAGAAATACCCGATCTCCGACCGCAAACTCAAGATCTCGAATCCGATGGTCCACATAGCTCTTTTGTCTATCTTGGGTTGCCTTGAACCGATCTCTGATGAGTTTGACCTTCTTCGTTGTCAGTTCCACCAATTCGGATTTAGTCAGCTTCCTTTCATCCACATCCGTCCAACACAACGGGGTTCTACACTGCCGTCCATACAAGGCTTCGTACGGAGCCATCCTAATGCTCGCCTGATAGCTGTTATTGTAGGCAAATTCCATCAAGGCTAGATGTGATTCCCAAGTGTTCTGAAATTGAAGAACGCAAGCTCGCATCATATCCTCCAATATCTGGATGGTTCGCTCAGACTGGCCGTCAATCTGAGGATGAAATACAGTACTGAAACGAAGCTTCGTCCCAAAGGCTTCCTGTAGACTTTCCCAAAACCGAGAAGTAAACCTCGGGTCTCTGTCAGAAACTATTGATTCTGGAGTACCGTGCAACCGGATGATCTCGTCGATAAACAACTGAGCCAACTGTGTCATCCTCAAGTTCTCTCGCACCGGCAAGAAATGAGCTGATTTCGTAAGCCTGTCCACAATCACCCAAACTCCATCGTGACCTCTGGGTGTCCTAGGAAGTCCAAACACAAAATCCATCGTGAGGTGATCCCATTTCCATTCCGGGATAGGTAGTGGTTGCAAGGCTCCATAAGGTCGTTGTCTCTCAGCCTTCACTTGTTGGCAAATCAGACACCTACTGAAAAACTCGGCAATCTCCCGTTTCATACCCGGCCACCAATAGTGTTCTCGCAAGGTACGATACATCTTGGTCCCACCAGGATGTATCGCGTAGGCCGAACTATGAGCTTCGTCCAAGATCTCCTTCTTCAGTGCCTCAACGTCGGGCACGCACAACCGTCCTTCTTTTAGCAAAGCTTCATCCTCCCTGACTGTGAAATCTAGCCGCTCACCGGCTTCCACTTCAATCCGAAGTACACACGAGACAGGATCTTGAGATTGAGCCTCAACGATCCGATCGATTAAGAGTGATCTCACGTGAAAGTTAGCCAGCAAGACACCTTGGCTATCCAGTCCCAAATCAATGCTAGTCTTGCGGAGTTCAACCAAAAGTGGCAAATGAACCATCCGTAGGTGTGCTACAGAATGCGTCGACTTCCGGCTTAGGGCATCTGCCACCACATTGGCTTTTCCAGGGTGGTACTCAATCGTGCAATCATAATCCTTAATCAGCTCCCGCCACCGTCGTTGCCTCACATTTAACTCTTTCTGAGTGAACAAGTACTTCAGGCTCTTGTGATCCGTGAACATTCTGCAAGTCGCACCATACAAGTGATGTCTCCAAATTTTTAACGCATGCACAACAGAAGCTAACTCCAAGTCGTGCGTCGGATAATTGCGCTCATGCGACTTCAACTGGCGCGAAGCATAGGCAATCACTTTCCCATGCTGCATTAGCACACATCCCAAACCCTGTAAGGATGCATCACTGTACACCTCGAATTCCCACTGTCGTCAGGAAGGGTCAGTATAGGAGAAGATGTCAACCTTTCCTTTAGCTCCCGAAAACTACGCTCACAATCGTCATCCCAGACAAACTTGACTCCCTTCCATGTCAGTCGTGTCAACGGGGCAGCAATGGTAGAGAAACCCTCTACAAACCTCCTGTAGTCAAGGATTGAAATATCGATATTAACGGATATATCGCTAGTTAAATTTATGGATATTTCGTCCTAAATATCGATATCGATATCGATATCGTTTATGGTCAACAAAAATAACGGAAATTCGGTCTAAAAGTTTGAAATTTAGAATGAAATTTTGGGAAAAACTTAAGTATCCAATGATGGTTATATAGGACTAATAAAAACTATAAAATGACTTTGATATAATAAATATGTGATGAATAATATGATACAATAGGGTTCTGCCGATGACTAATAATATAAAATTTTAAATATAAACATAATTGAAGTGAATTACTATAATTGAATGTTAATATAATTAAAAACATAACAATAAGCTAAAAAAAATTCAATGGAAGAAAAATTATAAAATCATTAAATATATTTAAAATTGGAAAAAAAGATAAAAAAATAGAGTCAATCTTTGTTTAAAAATTGGAAAGAATTGATATATTTAAAATTGAAAAAAAGGACAAACAAAGGTGGAAATTTTCGAAAAAACGAAAAAAAAAATCAACAGAATAAACAAAATATAACCATCACTAACTTCAATAATTAATTCAATCCCAAATTGGATTAGATATAAAGAAAGAGAACCAAAAATTGAAAAATAAAACGGAAAGCCAGCACCTAATAAGAAATTCGGCAAGATCAAATCAACTCCAAAATTCACATAACAGTTTGATCAATTGGGATAAAAAAAATCCAAAAAAAAAACTCTTGACTTTGCTTTCTCTTCTCCAAATTCTAAAGAAAAATAATTACATATTGAGTCAAGTTATGAATTGAGTCAGCAAGCAGCCAAGCAAAGAGACAGCAAGCAAAGAGACATCTTATTATTTATTAAACTATTGAGTCAAAACGGTGTGTTTAAATTGATGTCAAATTGTCAATTGTCTTTTTCTCTCTTTCTCTTCATCTCTCTCCCTCTCCCTCCCCGAAAAGTTTCTTCCTCAGCATCTTTCTCTTCCCAGCGGAACCAACCATCACCAAGTCCCCAAATCTAGCATTTGCAGTCGATTGGACCATAAAATCATCTCCAAACGAATCGCATGGACAAGATGAAGAGAGCCCAGCCATCATTTTTTAGTGTCGGCGTCGGAATCGCACGGATTGGAATTCGAAGGCACAAAGCTGTACAACGACAGTAAGTAAATTTCGAAAGAAATCGATGGATTTCGGTCGAAATCGTCGATATATTTCGATATTAAACGAAACCATGAATATTAGGGGAAGAAATTTTTTCCCCCTAGTTTATATGCCGCCGGTTCTTTTTTCCGATATATCGATCGAAATATCGGTGAAACTGCCAATATTTCAATCACTGCCTGTAGTAGCCAGCCAAACCCAAGAAACTTCTGACTTCAGTGACGGTCCTCGGTTGTTCCCACTTCGCCACTGCCTCAATTTTCTGAGAATCCACACTGATCCCGTCTGTTGAGATCACATGCCCCAAGAAACTCACGCTCGTCAACCAAAACTGACACTTGCTGAGCTTCGCATACAACTGGTTTTCCCTCAAGGTACCTAGCACCATCCTTAAGTGTTCCTCGTGCGCTTCCGCACTCCTCGAGTAGACTAGGATATCGTCAATGAACACGATGACAAAGTGATCCAAGTATGGCTGCAACACTCGGTTCATCAAATCCATAAATGCTGCGGGTGCGTTGGTCAAACCAAACGGCATTACAAGGAACTCATAATGACCATATCGGATCCTAAAGGCTGTCTTGGGTACATCCTCATCCTTAACCCGCAACTGATGATACCCAAAACGAAGATCAATTTTGGAGAAGCACTGCGCTCCTCGTAGCTGATCGAACAAATCATCGATCCGAGGCAACGGGTATTTGTTCCTGACTGTTACTTTATTCAGTTGTCTGTAATCAATGCAGAGTCTCAAACTCCCATCCTTTTTCTTCACAAACAACACCGGGGCTCCCTAGGGGGATACACTCGGTCGAATAAATCACATCCCAAGTAATTCTTGTAACTGTGCCTTCAGTTCTTTCAAATCGGCTGGCGCCATACGATACGGAGTCTGAGAGATAGGTTGCTTACCTGGAACCAGATCGATAGTGAAATCGATATCTCGATGTGGTGGCAATCCCAGTAGATCCTCCGGAAAGACATCCGGGAACTCCCGTACTATCGGTATATCCTCCACCCTCAATGGTGCAGCTCGTGAGTCCATCACTTGAGCTAAGTATCCATGGCACCCTTTCCTCAACAACTTACTTGCCTTCAGGGATGAAATCACTCCGACAGGAGTTGCTCGTTGTATTCCCTGAAAGGTGGTTTCCGGTAACCCCGGGCTCTGAAAAGTAACCTTCTTATCGACACATTCGATAGAAGCATGATGGAGCGTCAACCAATCCATTCCCAAAATGACATCAAAGTCATGCAAGTCCAAGAGTATCAAATCTGCTACCAGTCCAACGTCACCTACCATTACGGGACACTCCCGCAACACTTGGTTCACCACAAATACATCTCCTGTGGGTGTACTCACACCCAAGTCACAGTCCAAAGCGGACACCTCTCTACCCGCCAACAACTCACAGTCCCGTGATATAAATGAATGAGTAGCTCCGGGATCAATTAAAGCACAAACATCATGCCCAAAGATCGTGAGTGTACCTGTCACAACACCAGGTGCTGCCCTGGCCTCCTGCTGCGTAACAGCAAAAACTTGGGCCTGTGGTCCAGCTGCTCGCCCACGGCCCCGGCCCCTCTGTCCATTAGCCGCTCCATCACCACCTCCTCTAGTACTCCCAGTCCCAGAAACTGCAGCTGTGCTCCGTCCCTGCTCTGCTCCACCCCGACCTGCGCCACCACCTTGTGGTAAAGATGGACACTCCCTCTGATAGTGTCCCCGCTCGCCACAGAAGAAACAGATAACACTGGAAGCATCTCGAGCAAAACCACCACTCTGCCGTCTTGTGGAAGCAACCGAAGTCGCGCTCGCCTGCGGAGCAGTCTGCGCCCTAGGCGCTCGGAATCCGGGACTCTGATAGTTACCAGGCTTGCCATAACGATCATTGCCTGCAGATGAGGTTCCACCATAACGTCCTTTCTTCGGGGCTCTCTGACCATACGATCCAGGATATGAACGCTCTCGACGTTGTCCACCACCAGAGTACTGTGAACGTGTCGGGAGACTGGCCTCAACCCGCACTGCTGCATCTGACAACTCCCTGAGAGTGGTAAAAGCTCCGACCGCCACAATGGCACGTATCACACCCCGTAGGCCAAGCTCGAACCTACGACATTTCTCAGCCTCAGTAGTTACAAAGGTAGGAACAAAACGGGCTAGCATCTGAAACTTCTGCTCATACTCAGCTACCGACATGCTCCCCTGTTGGAGCTGCAGAAACTCGGTCTCCCTAGCATCACGGAATGAACGTGGATAATACTGATCCAGAAACCGTTCACGAAAGGTCTCCCAAGTCACTGTACGGGCATCCCAACCCGACAACTCCAGAGTATACCACCACTCATAAGCAGATCCATCAAGCAAAAAGGTAGCCAATACAATGCGCTGCTCAGGAGGACAGTGCATCACAGCAAAAATCCGCTCGAATCGAGAAATCCAACGGTGTGCATCCTCGGGATCCGCTCCACCACTAAACAACATAGCCCCAAGACGCTGGGCTCGCTCGATCGAAGCACTCTCAGCATCACTATCAGGTCGTGGAGGGGGTTCGTGTCACGGAGGCATGGCCGATCGTCCTTCTCTGAAAGAGGCATAAGTTAGTACAATAATCGAGGCACACCCGAGTGCCAGACACGAATCGTAAACCTAGGCTCTGATACCAATTGACAGGACCCATCCCGATTATCGCCTCGATAATCGGGAAGCATCCTGCTTCCGTCTGACAATCGAATCCAAAAGACCGGAAAACCAAATAATATTACATCGCACCCATTATCAGACCAGGGAGATTAGACAAATACACCCGACTGGATGTCAAGTCCACAGTTTCACAGAGCACAATATTACAAAACTAGTTAAAGATCAAAATCCTACTCTGTGAACTAACTACTCCGCAACGGAAAACTTTATGCCTCTGCCTCTGCCTCGGCGCTAGCCCCCGAACTTGTACCACGACCTGGAGGGTAGTTAAAACAACAAAGTGTGAGTGGACCGAAACAAAGGTTTACAGAAAACAGTTTAAGGAAATCGGGGTTCGCCCTCTAGTTTTACAACATGCATGCATAACCAGATATTCAAAAAAAAACGCGTATTAACATCTGAAAAACTCTTTTTCCGAAACACATGTAAACCGTTACAGAAAAAAAACATCACAACTCGCGTAAAACAATATAATATTACCAAAAGCCAGAATTTGTCATTTGCAACATCATTTACGCAAACCAAGTAAAAAGTGAATCAATAATCACAATTAAACCGTTGGATCCATCCGAGTCTTTAGACTCAATATCAGGCCTTCCCGGGATATCAACGAGTCTTTAAACTCAAAACATGATCAATAGGCCTCGGGGGTATCACAATAACCGAGTCTTTAAACTCACGAGTCTTTAAACTCAATCTGGGTCTTTAAACCCAATTTTCGGGCCCGCCCCCGTTATCAATAAATCGGGTCTTTAAACCCAAAACCAGATCCAACCATCAACCGGGTCTTTAAACCCAAAACCGTTTTTAAACACAGTAAACCGGGATTCATCATAAACCGTTTTCCAACATCATCCGAAATCATATCTCGTCATAATAGGACTTATGTCCGAATTCACATGCAAATTCCAAAACATGCAATCTCCGAAATCACTTCACAATCATAATCAAAACATCATAAATCCGTAACATGCATAATCATATCCAGATACTTCATCAAAACATCATTCATGCATAAGCGAAAACCGTAACTTTGAAATGCGTGAAATACGATGAATATCTCGAAAAGCGTGAAAACACGTAAAACCGAAATATCATATCACCATCATGAAATCATATGTGAAACCATAAGACAAATAAGTAAAATAATCATGCATGCCCGGTTTCGAAATCAAAAAGTCCACTGACGGTTTTAGAACGCGTCAATCGCGCCCCGTGCGCTCCTCAGTAGCTTCGGAAATTTCCGGGCCTGTAAAAACGTAGAAGAAGGGTTACAAACATCCTCAAATAGCTCGTATGATTTTCCCTAATTTTTTCGGATTTTTCGACGAAATAAACCTTAAGGACCTAAACTTCCGAACTCCCGAAATTATTCCGAACGACCCCCGATCGACTCGAATCCTAAAGGTAAAATGTTAATTAGACTGAAGGGAAAAAATTCCATGTTGACCGTGATCGGAGATGACATCACACGCGCCGTCACGCGCCGCCCAAAGTGGCTGCACGTGAAGGCCACACGCCTAGCTACAGTGCTGTCTTCCTCACCCGAATAGCCTGATAAACGGGTCTATTACCCGCGACTCAACCCGACCAGTTCAAGCTCAATTCTCAATCAATTCCTCTCGTTTCCAATCCTATTATCTTCTCTAATCCATTAATTTTAGGTCTGTATTAACGATTAACCTCGACTAACATTAAAACGATCCAACCCAGACTCGAATAGTCGAACTAGTCGACGTCTGGAACTCACCCCACACGGTTCCATTCTCTAATTAACCTCACAGGGAGTATGCTAGGACCTAGACGAACACAATGGAACAATCAATTGAACTCGCCGTTACCTGGAAGTCGTCGTCCTCAAGTTGGAAAATTCTCAGAACTAGGGAACTCCGTTCTTGGCCAATTCATGAGTGTTGTCCTTCGAAATTGATGTGGTCGGTTTCCTTTTGCTCCCAAAAGACTAATACGGCCCTTGGTTTCGTTCAAAAGGCCCCGCAATTTGATCTTCAATTTTTCCCTCCAACTGGTTTTTCTCTGAACTGGAACTTGGGTTCCTGGGCAATCCGTGCTCAAATCCCTTCAGTTCTTGCACGGTCGTGATTCTGTCACTCCCAGAAAACTCCCTGAGTGTTTAGATTTGTCTCAAGGCCCGTATAAATCGAATTCTGAGTTTCCCCCCCAAAAACCCGAAAATGTTTCCTTCACGGTTTCTCTCAATCCCTCTCAGTCTCTCCACAGCAGGAAGACGAAAACGAGCCCTCACATCCCAAATGCAATCAGATAATCGATCAAATGGCAAACAACCCGTGGGAAACCGTCTGATTCCTCTCTGAAAATTTGTTTCCCGCACACAGAAACCATGGCCAATTTTTAATGCCAGCCCATGCTTGCAACCTGCTCACGCCATTCAGTCATGCTCCCACTACCTCAATTCACATAAACTAATCGTCTGATCAATCCACTACCACCTTAAACAATTTGCACGCACAAAACTCCACGGCGTGGCCGTGTGCTCTGTTTTTCACGGTGGTGCTACAGTAACCGCCGTGAAATGACCAAAATGCCCCCTCTGTGCAATAATTACCAAAATGCCCTTCAACTTCCGTGACCCGTAACTCAGTCACCGTATGTCCGTTTCAAGCGTGCCACCTGTCGTTGTACTCGGGGCATCGAGACGAACCCAACGGTCTTCGAGTCATGTGAATATCAATTGTCAAACAAAAAGTCAACTTTTTCCCCCTAGTCGTCCAAATTACGATAATGCCCCTGGACTTCCGCACGTCATAACTTTCACCCTGTTTGTCCGAATCGGACGTGCCACCTGTCTATGAATTCGTGACGTCCCGAACTACGTCACGGTCATCACCCAACGTCCGTTCGACCCCCGAATCAAAAAGTCAACAATTTACCATACGAATCACAAGGGTAAAAACGTCATTTTATTCATTATTTTACAATATTACATTTTTCGAATTTCCGGGGCGTTACAGATTGAGTTGGGTCATGCCGTCGAGTCGGAAAACCTGAGTTATAAGCTCGGCTGGAAGTAGGAGATGACTGTTAGTTTTTTAACTTATATATTAAACGTTGCTTAAATTGATAATAAAGTTGGGTAGAAGAGTTGGCTTTGGGTTTTTTTTTCCTCATTTGGGGGGTCTTGGGTTCAACCCCTCTTGTTTACAACAGTTATTTCATTTTTTAATCCATTTTTCCAACAAAGTTTGGCCCCTTTTTTTTTCTCCATTTTTGTCTAATTTTAAATATATCCATTCCTTCCAATTTTTTAACAAAGTTTGGCCCTAATTTTTCATTTTTTTTCTAATTTTAAATATATTTAGACTTATTTTATCATTTTTCTTCCATTGAATTCTTTTTTATGCTTATTGTTATGTTTTTAACTATATTAACATTCAATTATAATAACTCACTTCAATTTATATTTATATTTAAGATTTTATATTATTAGTCATCATCAGAATCATATTTCATCATAGTATTCATCATATATTTATTATATCAAAGTCATTTTAAAATTTTATTAGTCATATATAACCATTATTGGGTACTTAAATTTTTTCCAAAGTTTCATTAAAAATCTATAACTTTTAGACTAAATTTTCATCATTTTTTTTTACCATAAACGATATCGATATCGATATTTAGAGCAAGATATCCGTAAATTTAGGTAGCGATATATCCGTCGATATCGATATTTCAATCCTTGCCCACAACACCGCCTCACTAAACTCGTCGAGGCTTTGAATGCAATAGGCCAGTTGGAGTTGTACTACTCTCGATTCCCAAGGAGCATGTCCCGCATTGCAGTGTCACTTCTGACATTAGGGTTTGGGGTTGGGAGCCTGATTGGGAGTTTCATTGTGACAATTTTGAATGATGTGACAAAGAATGGGGATGTGAGTTGGGTCTCAAGTAACCTCAATAAGGGTTACTATGATTATTACTATTGCCCTCTTACTAGCTTGAATGGGGATAATTTCTTTTACTATTTATTGTGTAGTTGGGTGACTACGCCCAAACTACGCATTAAATTAAACACGTAATTTGAGTATTGTGCAATTTAAACCCTCTTTGTGTAGATGTAGTATTGGTAAATAGAGATCGTTCTTAACCGGGGAAATTAGGGAACATTAATAATGTGTTAGTGGGAGATGAATAAAAGAATAATGAATTAAATAATTAAATAATAAAAGAATTAAATAATCAAAGAATTAATAAATTAAAGAATAGATGAATAAGAGAATAAAGAAATAAAATAATCAAAGAATAAAGAATTAAAAAAATTAAAGAATAAAAGAATAAAGAATAAAAGGAATCAAAGAATAAAAGAATAAAAGAATAAAGAATAAAAAGGGGGTTTTGAAAAGATTTGTAATTTAAGCTAAAGACAACACTAACTAAAAATTAAAATGCAAATGTTCATGTTAATTAGAACTTACAAACCATAGAGTAGTTTCATAGACAAAACCCACACTTTTACATAAGTAATTTCGAATTAACAATCACATTAATTCTAACATTTTGCTCATAATAAACCAATCACGAAATCCTACCTTCATCATCTCAAATACTTACATACATCTTTCAATATTATAAATGTATCAACTATTAATGTGCGTCAAACATCAATATGCTACAAATATTTACAACATGATTTACCTTAAGTTTATAATTAAATGCGCCGACAGCGATCAACATTTAATCTCTTCAATTCTACTCTAAGTGCACCGACATCGGATAAAACACTTAACATCGAATTGAAGTTTAAGCACTAAAACATATGAAGTAAAAGAAATTCAAAAAGTAAAACACATGGAGATTGCATTCTTACTTACAAATGTTAGAAAAAAAAAATACCAAGATCAAAGTAAAGAAGAAATGAAAATAACATAAATTAAGAATAAGAATTAAAAGGAAACTACTTAATAAGAAAATCTACAAGAAGTTAAAATGGTCCCCAAAAATGTCTCTTAAAAGAGAGAAACAAAAGAACTAAAAGAAGAGAACTAAAAACTAAGCAAAATGGAAGAAATGGAGCTAATGGGGGACTCCCCAAAATACAAGAATTGAAACCCTATTTATAGGTGAAAAAAGCTATCAAAAATACATAAAAAAAAAATACAATAAAAAATGTTAAATAATGGAATGATGAGTAATAAAGATTAGTGATGATGTTTAGAGGTGGTTTGAGTTGTAAAGTTGCAAAATTGAGTTGGAAAGTGGAAGGAAAGTGGCTGGAAATTGGGTGGAAGTTTGCTGAAAAAGATGGCAGGAATTTCGGTGGGTGGCTGCTGAATATAAGGCTTGCAGTTCGGCGAGCAGGCGCCGAAGATGAGCCTGGGCGATCGGCGTGGAGGTGCTGAAGGGAATAGAGGCGCTAGGACGCGGGCTGACGCGCTGGGCTTTGACTACGCCCAAACTACGCATTAAATTAAACATGTAATTCGAGTGTTATGCAATTTAAACCCTTTTTGTGTAGATGTAGTATTGATAAATAGGGATCGTTCTTAACCGGGGAAATTAGGGACATTAATAATGTGTTAGTGAGAGATGAATAAAAGAATAATTAATTAAAGAATTAGATAATCAAAGAATTAAATAATCAAAGAATTACTAAATTAAAGAGTAAAGGAATAAAAGAATAAAGAAATGAAAGAATCAAAGACTAATAAACTAAAAGTATGAAAGAATAAAAGAATAAAAGAATAAAGAATAAAAAGGGGGGTTTTGAAAAGGTTTGTGATCATGTAAATAAGTAAAAGCATAGATAAACTAATTTTACTTCTATTCTAATTCATGTACAAGTAATCTTCTTAAAACACAAATCTTACCAACACTCTAATAATTGAAAATATTAAATCAATCACGAAATTTTACCTTAATCGTCTTAATTACCTTCATACATTTTTCAATACTATAAATGCGCCGACAGCGGACAACACTTACAATATGATTCACCTTTTGTTTTTGACTGAATGCGCCGACAGCGATCAACATTAAGTCTCTTCAATTCTACTTTAAATGCACCGACAGCGGATAAAACACTTAACATTGAATTGAAGTATGAAGCACTAAAATGTATAAAATAACTAAAATTCATAAAGTAAGACACATGGAGATTGCATTTAACACTTACAAATATTAGTAAGAAAAACCTCACATATATTGAACTATAATCAAAACCAATAACAAAAATGAGAGTTTGAGTAGATGGAGAGTAATTGTTACACTTTCAAGATGGATGAAAACAATGGATTGTTATTCATACGATTCTCCGACAGCGGACGGAACCTTATGAAGATGGAGGAAATAACCTTGGGAAATATGGACTCAAAACTCTAAACTTTGTATTGGAGATACTTTGCCAAAGTTTCTCTCAAAGAAGGCTCAAATGTGTGCCTCAAAGAAGGTGTATTTCAACAAGTGAATTGAAACCCTATTTATAGGTGGAGAAAGCTACCAAAAATAATATAAAAATACAATAAAAAATGTTAAATAATGGAATGATGAGTAATAAAGATTTGTGATGATGTTTAGAAGTGGTTTGAGTTGTAAAGTTGTAAAATTGGGTTGGAAAATGGCTTGGAAAGTGGCTGGAAATTGAGTGGAATCTGCTGGAAAATAGGGCAAGAAATTTCGGCAGGAGGTCGCTGAAAAGGAGAGCTGCAGCTCGGCAGGACCGCGCTGAAGAGAAACAGAAGACTTCGGCAGGCGCGCGCTGATCGTGATGAAGAGACTTCGGCAGGCGCCTTCCGACGGGTCAGCTGGGCTGGCGCGCATGGGCTGAAGCGAATGGGCTGCACGGGCCGGGTTGCACGGGCCGGATTGGGCTGACGCGCTGGGCCAGTAGATGGGCTGCACGGATTGGGCTCAGAAATTGATTGGGCTGCAAAACAAATAATGAGTTAATTTAATTAATAACTAAATTAATTAATTCACCAAATTTCGTCCATAATTTATTCGTTATAATTCCGATCGAGACGATTCTTTCGCCAAAATCCTCCAAATTACAAACTTTATTTTTCTAAACATAAAAATCACAAAATAATTTATTTTATCAATTTATTTAATATTTTAATATTAAAAGTCAAGTATAAAGGGTATAAAATAATATAAAATAATGCTTATTTAACGTCCTATCAAATACCCCCACACTTAAACTTTGCTAGTCCCTAGCAAATACTAAAATCAAACTACGAATTCAAAACAAGTAAACCCTTAACCATTTGTCTCAATATTTTATTATTATCATGGCATAAAAGATTTTCACTTAAAACATTTAAGCAAATGGAATTCAAAAGTTAATATATGGTAACAAAATGTTCAACAAGTAAGATAATGAGTAAATATGGTGAAATGGAGTTCTGCACGAATAAGACAAGTATGAATCAACTCACAAGGATATGCACTCATAAATTCACTCAATTTGTGAGGGTTTGTGTTTGCACTCAAAGTATGTGAGAAATACTCACATAATCGAAATGAAGTACTTTTGCAAAATTTCAAACAAACAGCTCAAGATAAAAACAAAACATACTTGCACAAATGAACCAAAACCATAAGCTTACTCAAGTGATTGACTCAACTAATCAAAATTTATCATCTTAAGGATCATAAGGTCTTTACGAAGGTTGTAATGGGGCTAAGTTTAGAGGCAAGGAATATATAGGACAAGTGGTGCTCAAATTCGTTCCAAGACTCAATAGACTCCCAAAACGTATCATAACTTCCCAACCTTAGTGCAATGATGTCAGTAATCCATCCCTTCGAACATAGGCCTAATTTCATCTTGTTGGGCCTCGAATTCATTCTTTGTGCCGGATTTACAAATGTAAAGGACTTAACTCAAACATTCATAATCAAACCTTATTACCTTGATAAAAACTTCAATATATCTTTCTTTTTTTTTTTTCTCTCTTTTTTTTTCATTTTTTTTTTCATATATCAAGGTAATAACATGTGTCAAAAATACAACAATGTTTGAGTAAGTAAATCCACAAAATACACATAAAAGTCTTTCTATATCATCATTTCCTCTTTACACAATCATTATGTCTTCAACCGAGTCCTTGGAACAAAGGTAAAAGATGTCTATACTAAGCTCAAGTGTTTAAATAATCATGGTGAGGAAAGAAAGGCTTAATGTGGGCTCAAAAGGGGTAAAACTAAGGGGGTCGCAACTTGTGCGCACAAAATAGGGAACATGGATGTTTGAATTTGTGGTGTTAACCCTAATGCCTTAATCATTTCCAAAATCAGAAAATTTATTGACTTAAAAGCTTTGAAAATCACATAGAATAAGTTCTAGTGCTCTAGAGTTCATTAAAAGCTATGGCAAGCAGTTATGAGGCATATGTATATCAATTTAAACAAAGAACTTATGAATCACTCATCAAAGATGTATATAAGTTCTAAAGCTCACATAAGGTTCAAATGATTCATACTTATCATATCATGCTTATTTATGTACCAATTTACATGCATTATCTTCAAGTAGTAACACTTAATCACAAAATATTAACAAACAAATTCAAGTTGTAGTGATCATCTTTATAGCCATAACATATTCATTTCCGTTCATTTATATCATTGACAAGTTAAAGGGCAACTTGATACTCGTAAAAACACTACGTTAAAACAAAAAGACTCAAGAAAGCAATATTTTGTTTTTTTTTTCGTTAAGAAAGACTTCATAAAACAATTTCAAATGCACAAATAAATTTGTAAACCATTCCCCCACACTTAAATTCTACATTGTCCTCAATGTAGGAAAATATGAAATAATTAAACATGGAATCAAAGTAAGGAAGATGATTTAAGAAAATGAAGAAAGAAAGAAAAACATAAACAAAGTAAAAGAGAGTGAAGGGTTGAAAGAAAGCAAATCTGTGTTGATGACTCCTTCACACTCGAGAACACATTGGGTTGCCTCCCAACAAGCGCTTGAAGTTTAACGTCCATCCAGCCTAGACCAAATTCTTTATCTGATGGGACGTAGAAGTACTCTGTCTGACTCCACATCGTGTCCTCCAATTGCCTCGATGTAAGGCTTCAATCGGTGGCCATTTACCTTGAACTCTTTCCCGTTTCAATGCTTTTGATCTGTATGGCTCCATGGGCAAACACATTAGTAACAACAAAAGGACCTACCCATCTGGAGAATAATTTACCTGGAAAGAGTCTAAGTCGGGAATTGAACAACAAAACTTTCTGGCCAATGTCAAATGCTTTACTCTTGATCTGTTTGTCATGAAATGCCTTTGCCTTTTCCTTGTAGATCAGAGTGCTTTCAAATGCATCATTTCTTATTTCCTCAAGCTCACTCAGCTGGAGCTTCCGATGCAGACCGGCGTCATCTAGCTTGATGTTGAAAGTTTTGACGGCCCACCATGCTTTATGCTCTAGTTCCACCGGAAGGTGACATGCTTTTCCGTACACCAACCTATAGGGAGACATTCCTATAGGTGATTTGTATGCCGTCCTGTATGCCCAAAGTGCATCATCCAACTGTTGGCTCCAATCCTTACGATTAGGGCCCACAGTTCGCTCTAATATCTTCTTGATCTCTCTATTACTGACTTCTGCCATTCCACTCGTTTGAGGATGGTAAGGTGTAGAGACTCGACGAGTGACACCATACCGTTTCATTAAAGCTTCAATGGTCTTGTTGCAGAAATGACTTCCTCCATCACTTATTAGGACCCGCGGGATCCCAAACCTGGAAAGAATGTTAGTTCTGAGGAAATCTGCAACAGTTTTAGAGTCATTAGTCCTGGTGGCCTTAGCTTCCACCCATTTTGATACATAATCAACAGCAAGTAAGATATAGAGATAGCCATTAGATTGAGGAAACGGACCCATAAAATCAATACCCCAAACATCAAATATTTCAACAGTAAGAACATAATGTTGTGGCATTTCATCCCTTCGTCCTAAGTTTCCTGATCTCTGACATTTATCACAGGCTAAACAGAATGAATGTGCATCTCTAAAAAGTGTGGGCCAATATAGTCCAGATTCTAAGATTTTGAGTGCAGTTTTCCTAGATCCAAAGTGGCCTCCACAAGCATGGCTATGGCAGAACTCTAGGACTGACCTATGTTCAATATCAGGGACACATCTCCTAATCAATAAATCTGCACAGTGTTTCCACAAATAAGGTTCATCCCAAATATAGTGCCTAACATGCTTTTTAAGTTTATCTTTTTGTGCACGGGAGAGGGTGGTGGGTAACTGTTTGGTGACTAAATAATTGACAATATCAGCATACCAAGGAGTACCTCCCTCGATTCTGAAGAGTTGTTCGTCTGGAAACATCTCTTGAATCTCCACAGGATCTCGCTCATGTGCAATGCGACTCAAATGATCCGCCACCACGTTCTCTACGCCTTTCTTATCTTTAATCTCGATGTCAAACTCTTGAAGAAGAAGAATCCATCGGATCAGTCTTGGTTTCGCTTCTTTTTTGGCTAGGAGATACTTCAGTGCTGCATGATCAGTGTAAATAATGACTTTAGTTCGAAGTAGATAAGAGCAAAATTTATCTAAAGCAAATACAACAGCAAGCAACTCCTTTTCTGTAGTGGTGTAGTTCATCTAGGCATCATTTAAGGTTCTGGATGCATAGTAGATGGCGTAGGGCTTCTTATCCCGCCTTTGTCCGAGTACGGCTCCAACTGCATAATCAGAGGCATCGCACATTAGTTCAAAGGGTAAGGACCAATCAGGGGCACAAAGAATGGGGGCAGTGGTTAAGAGATTTTTAAGCTTCTCAAAAGCTTCCTGACAGTCTGCATCAAAGACGAAGGGTGTCTCTTTCTGAAGCAGTCGGCACAAGGGCCTTGCAATGTGGGAGAAGTCTTGGATAAATCTTCTGTAAAATCCTGCGTGACCAAGAAATGAACGGATTCCTCTCACCGAAGTGGGAGAGGGTAAGTGGCGCACAGTATCAACTTTAGATTTATCGACTTCAATTCCTCTTTCAGAGACAATATGGCCCAAGACTATCCCTTGTCTAACCATGAAATGGCATTTCTCCCAGTTAAGTACCAGATTAGTTTCGACACACCTTTGTAAGATAAGTGCTAAGTGTTCTAAGCATGCATCAAAACTATCCCCAAAGACACTAAAATCGTCCATAAATACTTCAATTATTTTTTCGACGTATTCAGAGAAAATAGAAAGCATGCATCTTTGGAAAGTACCTGGGGCGTTACATAAACCGAAAGGCATTCTTCGGTAGGCAAAAGTGCCAAAAGGACAAGTGAAAGTCGTTTTATCTTGGTCATTTTGAGCGATACAGATTTGATTGTACCCGGAATAACCATCAAGAAAGCAATAATAGGAGTGACCAGCTAACCTTTCAAGCATTTGATCAATGAAGGGCAAAGGGAAGTGATCCTTCCTAGTTGCTTTGTTCAGGCGTCGATAGTCGATGCAGACTCTGTATCCGGTCACTGTTCGCTGGGGCACTAGCTCTCCTTCACTGTTCGCAACAACTGTGACTCCACTTTTCTTTGGGACTACTTGGACTGGTGAGACCCATTTGCTGTCTGAAATTGGGTAGATGACACCACAGTCCAAGAGTTTGATGACCTCTTGTTTCACAACTTCCATCATCGGAGGATGGAGGCGACGTTGGGCTTCGCGAGAGGGCTTTGCATCATCTTCTAGTAAGATTCGATGCACACAGGTTGTAGGGCTGATTCCCTTGATATCTGACAGAGTCCATCCAATGGCTGTCTTGTACTTTGTCAAGACCTGTACCAGTCTATCTTTCTGTGACTCGGTTAGTGCAGAAGACACTATGACGGGCAGAGTGTCGTCCGAGCCAAGATAGGCATACTTCAGGTGGTCAGGCAAAACTTTGAGCTCGAGAACTGGGGCCTGAATCACTGAAGGAGGAGTGGCATTAGTACTAATTGGAAATGACGAGGGTACCTGATGATTCACCATTCTGGGGGTCTCATTTAGGGTCATGACTTCATCCCAAATTCGAGGTTCTAGTTCGTAATCCGTATCCTCAACCAAGGCGTCCCCTGATTGCGTTAGGCCAACTCCTTTCTGGATTATCATGTTGAGTGTGTCTTCTCGAATTGAATCAAAATGTTTCTCTGCGAGAGAAGTGCACACGTCAACAGAAAAAGTAGTATGAGTTGCGGAACTAGGGTACCTCATGGCATCAAAAATGTTGAAGCCAATCTCCTCTCCGTCTACTTCCATAGTTAATGTTCCATTGAACACATCAATCTTTGTCTTGGCAGTTCTCATGAATGGTCTTCCCAACAGCATTAGTGGAGCTTGATTCGTAGGGGAATCCTCCATGTCTAGGACATAAAAGTCAGCTGGGAAGATGAGCTGGTTAACCTGCACAAGAACATCTTCTACGTATCCCTTAGGATACACATTAGAGCGATCGGCTAACTGAATGATAATATCGTCATGCTGTAATTTACCTAGACCTAGGGCAACATATAGTGAATATGGCATAACATTAATGGATGCTCCTAAGTCTAGCATGACTTTATCAAATGACTTGTTACCAATCACGCAGGGAACAGAAAAACTCCCTGGATCCTTCAACTTTGGGGGTAGCCGACGCTGGATTACAGCAGAAACTGTTTCACTCACCATCACAACCTCCTTCTCCCTCGTCTGGCGCCTTGGAGTGCATAACTCTTTCAGAAATTTTGCATATTTCGTCACTTGTTTGATGCACTCGATCAAGGGCATGTTGATTTGCACCCTTTTGAAGATCTCCAAGATTTCCTCATCGGATTCATTCTTCTTAGATTTGGCAAGCCTACTTGGAAATGGTGCATGCACAAACGGGGAATTAGTAACAACCAAACTTGAAGGGATTGGGTTATTACCTTGTGTGTGGGTAGGTTGAACTGGCGGTTGTGTCATGGTGGTCTTAGTTGCCACCTTGTGCTTTTCAGCCTCAGAAACGGCTGGATCTGGTTCTATTTCTCTGAGCACTTTACCACTTCGAGTGGTGATTGCATTGGCTTCAGGTCTTACATTTGGGTTGGGTGTAGGTTGAGGTGGAAGCACCCCGCTAGCTTGGATCTTACCCATGAAGTCCACGACCTTGCCCATTTGGTCCTTGAGATCAGTGATGTCTTTTTGTTGATTTTGCTGACCTGTGACAAGAGCCTGAGTTGACGCCATTAGTGTTTGCTGCCCTTGGGAAAGAGCAGCCAGCATTTTATCATAATCAGGATTAGAAGATGAAGAAGTATGATTATTTGCATGATTATGAGAAAAGTTAGAAAATGGGACCGGGGGCCTTGGTTGCCATGTGGGCCTTGGTTGCCATGTGGGCCTTGGGAACTGGTCTGGGACACGGTTTGGCCCGGTCGACATGTGCTGAGGGTTTAGGACATTGTTCGGATCTCTCCAACTGTAACCTTGGGTCCTTGGCCCTCCTTGAAAGCCTCCAATGGCGTGTGCCATTTCAGTTCCGGAGTCTTCCTCCCTTGCAGTGTAGGGACATTGTTCCTCAAGATGGCCTTGAGAGCATATGGAACAAACTGGAGCTACCTGTTTCTTTAGCTCAAGCATATTTGAAAGCATAGAGGTGATCTTATCTAACTTAGAATCATTTCTAGCATGGGAACTTACCTCATGTACCTTTCTAGAAATAGGATCGGCACCTTCGTATTGTGCATCATTGAGTGCACGGCTTTCAAGTAGTGCACGACCATCTACTAGGCTCCGAGCTAAGAAACTTCCATTAGCTGCAGCATCGAGCAGTCCTCTATCCCAACCTTTGAGTCCTTCATAAAAGTAGGTTAAAAGATAGCCTTCTGTGATCCCGTGAGTAGGGCATGAAGCACAAAGTTCCTTAAACCTCTCATAGTACTGGCTGAAATTCTCATCATGTTCTTTCTGCTTGATTCCAGTGATCTCTTTTCTTAAGACCGTAATCCTTGAGGCAGGGAAGTACTTGGTAAGAAACTCCTGAACCAACTTCTCCCAAGAGTCAATATGATTGGGTGGGAGACTTAAAAGCCATACCCGTGCTCTTTCTTCCAAGGACAATGGGAAAGCTTTCAGCTTCATGATTTCCAAGTCCGCATCATCCGGACACATACTACTAATGATGAATTGGAACTCCGTTAAGTGTTTGTGTGGATCTTCATTTCTGATTCCACGGAACTTGGGTAGTTGATGAAGAACTCCACTCTTAAGCTCAATATCTTTCTTGTTGGTTCGAGGCTCGGGATACTGGATGCAGAAGTCTGTAGTGCCATTTGTGTTTGCACATGTCTGCTCCCGGATACTCAGGTTTCGTGCCATGGTTATCGGTGTTCCGAAAATCTGTTCTTCTTCTGAATTACTCTTCTCGCTTTTGGACTCACCGAATATTGGGGATGGAGGTTCGAACGAACTGGTTTGCTTAAGTGCGTCTCTGAATGTGGCGTTGCTTGGTGAGATGTCAAGTTGTCTTCTCAGCCGATCAAGCTTAGATTGATGAGCACGCATTCATAAGTTCGTACCTCTATGAAAACAAAACTCTAAGTTAGAAGGCAAGTATACACAAGAAGAGATAATAAGAGTAAGATAGTAGAGATTTGCATAAAGTATCACATAAATGGAAACCAGGATTAACAAAAAGTTACGTTAATGGAAAGAAAATGCACAAGTTCCAAATTCAAACTAATAATGCAATAAGTAGAGTTTTAGAGTGTCATGAATAACTTTCTCCTTCCGCTTCTCATAGTACTTTCCTGGGCGTACGGCCTGCGCGTACTGATAACCACCATTCCACCATTCAACATTAATCATGGCCAGTTGAGATAGATGTAACGCGAGAAGCAAGGATAATTTTAAGAGCACCCCGAGGCTAGCTTAGCATATACTCCATTGGTGTTCCCTTTCTTAATCCAAAACTTGTCACCAGTCATAACTCTCCTAGACACCATAATTAATCCAAATGATGACGTAGAGAATTACCAAACCCTAGTGTTTACAAACTCCGCCCCAACCTCATGTCCATAGATTCGAGTCTATGGTGTGTGGTGATGAAATCCACACATCATGAAGGGTTAAGGAGAAAGTAAATAAGAGGGGCACTACCTGTTCCCGAAAGTAAGATTTTGAAGAAAAAGGGACTAAGAGATTCATGCAACTCTAAAACAATTAATAGGAAACAATACTTACACTTTAGGAAATTCAAAGATGAATAAAGTTTCATAAAAAAAAAAATTAAATTTTTTTTTAATTTTAATTTTTAATTTTTTTTATTTTTTTTAATTTATTCCGAATTTTCTTTTTTTTTTCATTTAAAATTTAAAGTTTAACAAGACATAAACAAATAATTGATTACATAAAAATAAAATAAGTGTAAACATAAAGTTAGTGGAACATAAAAGTTATGGAATAAAATTAAAAGAAAGTTAATGGAATAAAGTTAATGTAATATAATTAAAGTTAAGGGAATAAAGAAAAAGTGTGAATATTAAGTTAATGGAATAAAGTATAATGGAATAAATAAAAGTAAAAGTAAAGAAAAGTGAACATATAAAATATGCATTTATGAACAAGTATCAAATTTAATATGAACAAATATATATATAAAAAAAAATTATGAACATTTATGAACAAGTATAAATTAGAAATTAAGAAAAAGTAAAGTATGAGTATTATAAACAAACATAATAAGAACAATAATAAGATGGATAAATAAAATATAAACAAGTAAGTAAATGTTATAAACAAATATAATATTAACAAAAGTAAAATTTATAAACAAGTATAATATGCACAATTTATATACATACACTAACAAATTAAAATGATTTTCAATTTTCCCGGCAACGGCGCCAAAAATTGACTACGCCCAAACTACGCATTAAATTAAACATGTAATTCGAGTGTTATGCAATTTAAACCCTTTTTGTGTAGATGTAGTATTGATAAATAGGGATCGTTCTTAACCGGGGAAATTAGGGACATTAATAATGTGTTAGTGGGAGATGAATAAAAGAATAATTAATTAAAGAATTAGATAATCAAAGAATTAAATAATCAAAGAATTACTAAATTAAAGAGTAAAGGAATAAAAGAATAAATAAATGAAAGAATCAAAGACTAATAAACTAAAAGTATGAAAGAATAAAAGAATAAAAGAATAAAGAATAAAAAGGGGAGTTTTGAAAAGGTTTGTGATCATGTAAATAAGTAAAAGCATAGATAAACTAATTTTACTTCTATTCTAATTCATGTACAAGTAATCTTCTTAAAACACAAATCTTACCAACACTCTAATAATTGCAAATATTAAATCAATCACGAAATTTTACCTTAATCGTCTTAATTACCTTCATACATTTTTCAATACTATAAATGCACCGACAGCGGACAACACTTACAATATGATTCACCTTTTGTTTTTGACTGAATGCGCCTACAGCGATCAACATTAAGTCTCTTCAATTCTACTTTAAATGCACCGACAGCGGATAAAACACTTAACATTGAATTGAAGTATGAAGCACTAAAATGTATAAAATAACTAAAATTCATAAAGTAAGACACATGGAGATTGCATTTAACACTTACAAATATTAGTAAGAAAAACCTCACATATATTGAACTATAATCAAAACCAATAACAAAAATGAGAGTTTGAGTAGATGGAGAGTAATTGTTACACTTTCAAGATGGATGAAAACAATGGATTGTTATTCATACGATTCTCCGACAGCGGACGGAACCTTATGAAGATGGAGGAAATAACCTTGGGAAATATGGACTCAAAACTCTAAACTTTGTATTGGAGATACTTTGCCAAAGTTTCTCTCAAAGAAGGCTCAAATGTGTGCCTCAAAGAAGGTGTGTTTCAACAAGTGAATTGAAACCCTATTTATAGGTGGAGAAAGCTACCAAAAATAATATAAAAATACAATAAAAAATGTTAAATAATGGAATGATGAGTAATAAAGATTTTTGATGATGTTTAGAAGTGGTTTGAGTTGTAAAGTTGTAAAATTGGGTTGGAAAGTGGCTTGGAAAGTGGCTGGAAATTGAGTGGAATCTGCTGGAAAATAGGGCAGGAAATTTCGGCAGGAGGTCGCTGAAAAGGAGAGCTGCAGCTCGGCAGGACCGCGCTGAAGAGAAACAGAAGACTTCGGCAGGCGCGCGCTGATCGTGATGAAGAGACTTTGGCAGGCGCCTTCCGACGGGTCAGCTGGGCTGGCGCGCATGGGCTGAAGCGAATGGGCTGCACGGGCCGGATTGGGCTGACGCGCTAGGCCAGTAGATGGGCTGCACAGATTGGGCTCAGAAATTGATTGGGCTGCAAAACAAATAATGAGTTAATTTAATTAATAACTAAATTAATTAATTCACCAAATTTCGTCCATAATTTATTCGTTATAATTCCGATCGAGACGATTCTTTCGCCAAAATCCTCCAAATTACAAACTTTATTTTTCTAAACATAAAAATCACAAAATAATTTATTTTATCAATTTATTTAATATTTTAATATTAAAAGTCAAGTATAAAGGGTATAAAATAATATAAAATAATGCTTATTTAACGTCCTATCAGGCTTCGCCTGGGCTGGAGAACTGGGCCGCGCAGATTGGAGCGGATTGGGCCGGGAAGCATGGGCCTGGCGGGCTGGACTGATGGATGCCGGGCCAGAGAGTTGGACTGAACGGGTTGGGTTTGCTGGATTTCTTTTTTCTTTTTTTCTGTTGGGCTGGGCTGCAAAATAAAAATTAATTAATTAATTTAGTAATATTTCACCGAAATTCGTCCATAATATTTTCGTTAAAATTCCGATCAAGACGATTCTTTCGCCAAAATACTCCAAATTACAAACTTTATTTATTTAAACAAAAATAACACAAAATAAATTATTTTATCTATTTATTTAATATTTTAATATTAAAAGCTAAGTATAAAGGGTATAAAATAATATAAAATAATGCTTATTTGAGGACCTATCATTGGGCTTATGGGAACTGTGAGGAGAAGAAGATTTAGGAAGAAGGAGAGGATGTGGATGTAATGGAAGAGATGGATGAGTTGTCTAAGTCAAAGAAGTATGTGATTATCTTCTTCGCTTAACTTGTGATCATCGGTGAATTTGACGATTAAGCATAAGATATGTATGCTTAAACGAATGTCTATATATAATGACGTTTTGAGTTATTCTCTACAATAAGTAAGATTATTCTAATTTTCTTGAGTGACCTAATTTTTGTTTAATCAATTTCAATTTAGGAATTTCAGTCCAAGTCAATCCAACTATGGTTAGTTATTTTTCTTGGTGAGTTAATATGATCTTGAACTCATTGAATACAAGTTACAATCACCCACAATTTGAGTAGCTTATTACTTTAGGGTCTGTTTGGATGAAAAATTTTAAAATAATTAAGAATTTATTAAATGATGAAATTTAAATTACTGGAAATTAGTTTTTTAGAATATGCAGAGTTTTATATTTGGATAATATAAAAGCAAAATGAAATTTAAATATGTAATTTATAAATGGCAGTTATAAATATGTAATTTTGGAAATGATACATTTTTATATGAAATTTAAACTTGAGATATTCAAATTCAATTTTCTTTTTATTTTTCTAGAATCTTAAATTTATTTATTTATACATCCAAATAAGAGAACTAGTGCATTAGAAACTTGGAATTCTAATTTTTTTTAACAAATTTCATATTTTTTTCCCTCATGCAAACACACCATTAATAATTGTCAAGATTTAAAAAACACACCATTAAAGATTGTCCAAGATTTAAATAGGAAGTTTTCTTTAAGAAAAAGAAAATGGAAATCGGGTAATTTCTGATTTGTTTTTTTAACCAAAAGAAATATGATTTTGTTATTTTGTTTCCTGATGTGCATCATCATTATTATTATTACATCTTCACAAATTCAGCTACCATGGAAAGAGGCCAGATCTTTTACCAAAAAACAATGAAACAAGAAAAAACCGGACCCTGAATATTTATCAAATATAGTTGAAGGCCCCCTCAAATCCGTCACACCCTACTAAATAAAACTCCACTTAGCGATTCTAGTGGAGCAATTACTGCACACCCTCACGCTCTTCCTCCACCTTCCGATTACTGATTGAATCATCGTAACCGTTAATCAAAAGCTATGGCTCCGATTGCAGTAGGCGATACGTTACCGGACGGTACTCTTTCCTACTTCGACGAGGAAGACAAGGTTCAGTCAGTCAACATCCACTCCCTCGCCGCCGGCAAAAAAGTCATCCTTTTTGGCGTCCCCGGTGCCTTCACCCCCACTTGCAGGTAAAAGTCGGTCTCTCGATATTCGATTTAGGAATGTACAGTTATTTATGTTAGGTTCCCGGGAAAATGGGAGGTTAAAATGAGCGCCCATTTCTTTTCGCCTACTTGATTTATCAAACAAAACTGTCGTGTTGTCTAGGTTGTACAAAGCTGTGACAATTTCATAGTTTCTTGCTTTGTTCTAATTTGCCTTTTGGATTGGCTTCTGATTTGAATCCGATGGCTGTAGATATATGAATTTGAGGCTGCGTTTGCTTCGTTTTACAGTTTGAAGCATGTGCCCGGATTTATTGAGAAAGCAGACGAGCTTAAGTCAAAGGGTGTTGACAAAATTCTCTGCCTTAGTGGTAAAGCTCTCACATTTATAAGCTATTCTTCTAATTCAGTTTACGTATAGGACACAATATAATCTGGGACATTTAGTTGACCTTTTCAAGGATTAATCTTTGAATTTGATTTGAGTTGTAAATTCGATTCGATAAATGATGATGCATGTTATTCTGATTTGGTTGGGTGGATCATCGATTCATAAATGGTAGTTTTTTTTTTTTTCCAGAAAATAGTCTGTGGGATGCAAGAGTTTAAACGCATTAGCAATCCCAAACAACTTAAGTGAGTGAGTTCATTCTGATTTGGTTTGGTGGATATGATTCATAAATGGTTGTTCGTTTGGAGAATAGTTGTGGGATGCAAGAGTTTAAGCGCATTAGCCATTGCAAGGAACTTAACTTGAGTGAGGCAAATGCTTTGTAAGTATATGGTTGAGAGTGTTTGTAGAACTAATTGTGTTCCTATCTATTGTCTTTAACACGATTCTGTTAATGTAAATGAGTGATTTTAGTGGACTAGCAGTTTTGAATGAGTGATCTTTAGTGGAGTAGCAGTTGTTCTGGTTTGTATTCTTACCCCATCGAACACAGCACGGGTGCATAAGATGTGATATGATTTGTGTGCTGTATAACCTACGCTTTGTTGCCATGCATTGCTTTCGTATTTCCATTAATTGGCATGGCATTGTCAGAGGCTAAAACTTCAGTTTGTGAATGTGAAAGAATGCTTAGGTTTGTTTTGCCTCTATCAATCTCTCTCTTTGATTGATTGATAGAAAATGCAGTGAATCGAAAGCCATGCATTGCTTGTATATTGCCATTAATTGGCATTGAATTGTCACAGAGGCTACACTTCAGTTTGTGAATGTGAAAGAATGCTTAGATTCGTGCCTCTATCAATCTCTCTTTGATTGATCGATAGAAAATGCTGTGAATCTAAGTGTATAGTTTGTAGACTATATACATAACCGAAGTGTTTGGTTGATGTTTGCAGTGAATGACCCCTTTGTTATGAAGGCATGGGCTAAAACTTACCCTGAGAACAAGCATGTTGTTTTTCTTGCTGATGGGTCAGCAAAATACACCCGTGATCTTGGCCTTGAGCTTGACCTATC
This sequence comes from Prinsepia uniflora, assembly GCA_032719365.1. Classification (NCBI taxonomy): domain Eukaryota; kingdom Viridiplantae; phylum Streptophyta; class Magnoliopsida; order Rosales; family Rosaceae; genus Prinsepia; species Prinsepia uniflora. The sequence continues at coordinate 8,547,626 of CM064876.1, read as the reverse complement.
AGAGAAAGGACTCGGAACTCGTTCCAAGAGGTTTGCTCTCTTGGTTGATGACCTCAAGGTGAAGGCTGCAAATATTGAAAGTGGGGGAGAATTTACCGTCTCCAGCGCTGATGAAATCCTCAAGGCTCTCTGAATACTCCATTCTCTTGCACTTAGCTCTACTCCTTATATCTGAGATTGAGCCTCCTTATATATGTTGTCACTAGCCTTTTGGGCCTGGTTACGTTGTATGTCTCTGTGGATCTTCAAATTCTCTGTTTAGTACTTTGTTGAATGAAAATAAAGGAGCTGTTTTTGTGGATTTGCATAACTGATTTCTTATAGCCTATGGGTATGTTTTTATATTGAATCTAAACCTTTGATTATTGATAGATTGATGTGAAACATTGGATATACAGAATGGTTACTCAGGTGGTTTATGTCGGGAGTTTCGGGTACTTCATTCCAGCCAGGTTCAGATTTGAAGTGCCATGGAAGCTGTAGAAGTAAAGGTAGCTAAACATTTTAATTGAAAATATAGCAGATGGCATGTGTTTGCCTAAACGATGCAGGATCACCTAAACTATTTGTCAACTTTTGAAATAATCATTCAAATGGCATGGATTTTGTTTAGCAATTGAACTTGGCTGCGTAATTGAAAAAGCTGATTAGATTTGTTGTGAAATCTATTTGTTTATAAAGAAAATATATACTAGATACCGAAGATGGTTCATTTGATTGAACTCTTTCTTTATATTAGTTTCATACATGTTCATTCGATTAGACTTCTATTGACATACATTGTATATGACACATTTCTACACACATTGCATGATCAATTTCTAGCATTATGTAGTATCATATTGCAATTAAAAAAAAAATCTGGTATTCCTGTATATTAACTGAACATTCAACAACAAATGTTGCAGGGAAACTAATCAACATAATGGCTGGCTGCTGGAAAAAGAAAAAATAAATACTTTTTAGTTCATATATTAGGATGATGGAGAAAACCAAAATATGAGTAACGAAAATATTTTGAGGTGGGGCAATACGCATCGTGTAATTGAGTATTTATATATATATATATATATATTTAAAGATTAATGTATATTATTTAAATTTAGGTTATTGAGTATCATGCATGACTTTCTATGCACAAAACGTGAAACTATACAGATTTCATCGAGTATTGATTTAAAATTACAATATTCTAATAAACTATTTTATTATTTCTATATAACTAACATATATAAAAATGGGTTCGTGCTTGTAGTTTGTTTTTGTTGGTCTCTGTCTTCAAAGCATAACTTCCCAATACTTGTATTTGATTTTTATATAGTTTACTGCAACAGAAGCAGTCAAAAATTGAGGGACTACATGCTGTAAAAAATTGGAGAAAACCCAGAAAATATTTTGCTTTTCAGATATGGATATGGTTAAGGCATATATTTCATTGTTGTTATGTGGAACAAAAGTTTACCTTTATTTCATCAACAAACTTAAACGTTTGATCATTCTGATGATCTTAAATACCTTAACTACTAAGTTATCTATTAGAAGTTAATAGAAAACTATGTCAAATTAGATTTAAAAATAAATTAAACCATTTAATATTTCATAAACAAGTTAAACTTTCTATAAAAAATGAAGATGACGAACTTATAATATTGAATCTTACAAAATTTCGCCCTTCAATTTCTCATTTTGCACTACTTTCATCAATTTCTAACTTTCAAATTGAATAAATAAAAGAAAACTAAATAGAAGCCATTTTTTTGTGTCAATCTCCAAGTTCTTATTTTTATAAAACATAGTATATAGATTCCATGAATGTGACTGCAAGTCTGCAAGTTGTAAACCAACAATGAAGGGTCCAAGCTTTTCTGTAGGGCTATAGATACCGTTTGAGAGAGGAAGTGGGGCCATTGTTTCTGTAATTCAAAAATATTTCTGTTGGATTTGAAATTTATTTAGTGGGACTAGAAAGTGCAGGTGCAACTAGACCCTTTGACCATCACAACAAGACAACTCTCCCCCCCTCTCTCACTCACTTTTTCTCTCTCTTGCTTAAATTTAAAATCTTTCTTCTTGAAATTGCAACAAAAACTTGGGTCTTCCTTGCCTTCTATATCATCTCATACCTCAACAACATGAGCCAGACACTGTTTTGAGGTCTCTTTCTTCTTCTTCTCCAACTTTCTGTTTGAAGATTCTCTATCCTCTTTATGCTCTCAGCTTTTAATCAATAAAGGCCCATTTTTACCCATAGAGAGCAACCTAGCTAGCTACTGGTGTTCATTTGAAGTTGTGGGGGGTCCGAGAGAATGAGTGCTTCAAAGTTCATTAAATGTGTCACCGTTGGGGATGGAGCTGTTGGCAAAACCTGTATGCTCATTTGTTACACCAGCAACAAATTTCCCACTGTGAGACTCTTTCATTAAATACCCAGTATTGATTTATGGATATTTCATCACATTTCTGCCATTGTTTTGATTTTACAATTTCAAATTTATTTATTTATTAGTTTTTTTTTTAATTGTGTGATGCAGGATTATGTACCCACAGTTTTTGACAATTTTAGTGCCAATGTGGTTGTGGATGGGAGTATTGTCAACTTGGGGCTGTGGGACACTGCAGGTATTTATATGCTCTCTTTTACTGCAGTTCATTCTGGGTTCTAAGTTTGGAGATGCTATTTTGGGGTAATTTTCTTTTTAATTTTTTTTTACAAATTGTAATTTTTGTTTTTTTTTTATTTGAAGGCCAGGAGGACTACAGCAGGTTGAGGCCACTGAGTTACAGAGGAGCAGACATATTTGTGTTAGCTTTCTCTTTGATTAGTAGGGCAAGTTATGAAAATGTTCTTAAGAAGGTACCAATTTCATATCCAATATTTTTTCCCCTTATTTTCTTCACTTTATAACTACTGTTCCCTTTTACATAGTATTTGAAATCGAAAAGATGAATAATTCTTCATAAAGTTTTGATTTTTATTTCTTTATATTTCTCAGTGGATGCCCGAACTTCGTCGATTTGCACCCAATGTCCCAATTATTCTTGTTGGAACAAAGCTAGGTAGGTAACAACAACGTTGGCAATTTAATTTTTCCCCAATATTGCTTCAGGCTAAACTTTCAATAGCACAATGCTTATATCTTGTATATATTTTTAGATCTTCGGGACGACATGAGCTATCAAGCTGATCATATGGGATCCAACATCCTAACTTCTTCTCAAGTAATTCTTTTGTTCACCTTCCTTCTTCAAGTTTGTTGTTTTTTCGGAAAAGCATTTGGATTTTGCACGAGAGTCTCATATGCTTAGCATGCAGGGAGAGGAGCTGAGAAAGCAAGTAGGCGCTGCAGCTTATATAGAATGCAGCTCTAAGACCCAGCAGGTAGACCACAATTGAAAAACATAAAATTTTTGGAATATTCCATCTCTAGTCATTTGAAAGACATCGTCTTTAATCTAATTATGTTAACAATGAACTCTGTTTGGTTGACTAGAATGTCAAAGCTGTGTTTGATACCGCCATTAAGGTTGTTCTTCAGCCTCCAAGAAGGAAGGATATTGCTAAGGAGAAAAGGAACCAGAGATCTGCTTGCTCAATTGTGTAAGTATTCGTTTTCTGATGTTTTCTGTTGCTCCAATACTTCTTGCTCATCCTCTAGGGATACTAAGACAACGAGGTTACATTGTTCCGCGAATCGATTGAGATAACTACACCATGGCTAGGTAGATAATAGATCAAACATCTATGAGGACAAATATGGGAACTACTTGTGTCTTTCATCAGTTCATTAAATGTGTCACTATCTTCGCTATTTCTGCTTAGTTGGTACCTCTTGTGGTCCAAGGAACTGGTATGAAGAACTAATTAGGCCTCAACACAATTTGTATCACAAATCAATCGTGAAATTGTAATCTTGGAATCAAAATGATAACTTGATTACTAAGCTGGCTCGTTTGTTGCATATACATTATCCTAGTTAAATGATATTTGGAAGTTATCTTTGCTTTGTGGATTGCAGGAGCATTGTGTGTGGAGGGTGTGCTGGAATGTAATCGTGTTTAGAGGCTTAATGCTGACAGGCCATATGTTCTTATGTAGTTTCGACTTTCGAGTATCGAAAACTTGAACTGAGTTGCAAATCTGACTGGAAAGGGCGAGGGAATGGTTCATTCTCTCCTGCAGACTGCAGTGTTAATGTTAATGTTAATGTGTGTTGGTGTATTTTTTTTGTTTTCTCAAAGTATTAACATGTTTGCTTTGTATCGATTCATATATTGTTATTTCATTTTGCTGAAAATGGACCCCTAATAATGAATTGAAAGAGAGAGAAAGGTAAGGAATTAGATGGATCATAAAGGGGTGTAGCTTCAGGTAGAAACATTATCAATGCAGTGGTTCTATATATTCAGGGTTTCAGCTTTGCATTCATCGCTTCACCTGTACTGCACTGACACCAGTAGGATCCTGCCATTAGGGTTTCAACTTTCATGGACTAAAAACCTATATGAACAAGAAATTGATTTGACCCAAAAAAAAAAAAAAAGAACAAGAAATTGAATCTATCTCAAATCACTACCCAGGCGAGAGAACAAGTCTTTGGATATTTTTGTCAAAATTTCAAAAATCAATTGGAAATTGTGTGTTATAGTAATTTCAAAAATTAATTTTGTGCCTAAAAATCATACGAAATGTCTTATGTGAGCATTAAAAAACTAATGAGAATGAACTAAAATATGTTTTTTATATATATATTTTTCTCAAAAATTCCAAACAATTTGATTGAAAATTTTGTGTATATTCAAGAATTGAAATATCGATATCGATGGATATATCGCTCGTCGAATTTACAGATATCTCGTCCCAAATATCGATATCGATATCATTTACGGTCAACAAAAATGACGGAAATTGAGTTCAAATGACGGAAATTTGGAATGAAATTTTGGGAAAAACTTAAGTACCCAATAATAGTTATATATGACTAATAAAAACTATAAAATGATTTTGATATAATAAATATATAATGAATCATATGATAGAATATAGATCTGCCGACCACTAACAGTATAAAATCTTAAAGATAAACTTAAATTAAAACATAATTCTATTGATAATATTGCATTAAAAATATTCATAATTAAAACATATGATTCCTCATTTTTTTAATACATATTCATAATTAAGGAACAAAAACACATAAATTCATAATTTTAATACATATTCTAAATTAAAACAAATATTATCAAATATATGAATTAAGCCATATTTTTATTAAAACATACATTACTTTACCTAATAATAAATGTTGAATTAAAAAAAAATTAAGGCTTAATCCATTTTTTCTATTTAGGGTTAAAAAAACAAAAATAATAAAAAATTATATAATTTATTATATGGAGAATAAAAAATTAATAAATTAATAAAATATGTAAATAATTAATAAATTTTGTTTTTATTAATGGCATAAATTAATAAAATACGTAAACAAAAAAAAGGGTTATCAAAATAAATGAAATGAAACGAAACGCGCGTTTCGTTTCATTTATTTCTTTACTCAACAGTGAGGGCGACCGATCGATTTTACAAATTGGGGAAAATCAGACGGGGCAAGGGCGACAGTGAGGATTGAGGCGGCGACTGGGTGATTTTCTTCGCCGTCGATAGAAAGCGAAGGGTGATGAAGACTGAAGAGTGGTCTGGACGTCTGGTGAAGACTATAGAGGTTGTTCGAGACTTCGAGTGGGCTGTCCTTCGCCGTCGACAAAAGAGGAGTTGGGGTCGTTTTCTTCTTCGATGCTGCCCCCAATTTATGATATTCCAGAAAGCGAAGGGGTGGTGAAGACTGGTGAGTCCGTGATTTCTTGCTTCCCTAATTTTGTTCGCCCGTGAGGCCGTGACCCATTGAATGATTGTCTTTTGGAAATTTGTTAAAGTTTGTACAATTACTGACAGGATCCATCCCAATCCCCTCGGGATTACCATGGAATGTGCCCTACTCCCGTCCAACAAGGGGTGTCAGACAAGGGATAACCAAGAGCTACTGCCCAAACGGGCCATCCAGAGTGCGCAAGGACCGATGGAGGAGGTGTGCAATGTCCCAGTCTCTGCTGCAATCGCATCCGTAATCAACCTGAAGGGCATTAAAACCAAAAGCTGTGAGTGGACAAAAAAACCAGTAAGTTCATCAAATACATTTATAAGACATTTATGCCCTCCAATAAAAACGTATGCATGCCACAAAAACCAGTAACCAAAACGTTTGCTCAACCGAGCCCTTAGGGCCTTAGCCAAAAAACCGTTAACCAAAAACCAAGTGTGGGAACTCAGCCCAAAACCGTGGAATACCACCACCATACATATACGACCATGTGGGTCACCACCCACTACCATAAATGAACATTAATTCATTAAAATCACACAATCATAAATCCACCCGGAAAGCCATTTCATTAAATCGTATTTTACCATTACCATCACCAGCATCCCTGATGCTAGACGTCCCTGACGTCATGTCTCACGGTTTCATAAGCTACGCGTGCTGCCCGGGGTCTCTCCGGGTCCATATATCTGACATCCCTGATGTCTGACGTCCCTGACGTCAATCATAGCAATCCTGCTCCTGAGTCATCATACGGTCCGGCTGCTCCGTATGGTGACCCTTCACAGGCAATGCACCGTGACTTCCCCAGTGTCCCAGACATCTGGAGGAGACCATCATATATCCATGTGTACAGATGGTATATGGAAAAACAGTTTTTATTAATTCATTTCACAACATCACAATGGGCCCTGCCCCGAATCTCCATAAAACAACACATTTCCATTTAGGGTCCCTGACCCGAAACCACATTTATTAAATATAGGGCCCCTGGCCCGAAATCATCATTTAAATCCAACTGGGCCTCATGCCCGACTTTATGAACCACTGGGCCCACGGCCCGATTTGTAAACCAACTGGGCCCGCAGCCCGACTTACTTACTCAAATGGACTCCAAGTCCGAGATTTCCAAAACAAGTGGGCCTCAAGCCCGAATCCATCTTTCCAATATAAAAACCATTTTATCATATTATTTATTTAACCACAAACACGCAAAACCACAAATAAACCGTTAATCCCGATATACGTGAAATACGGAAAACACCTCGAAATACGTGCAACATACCCAAAATCAATGCTCACAAATACCATCATATAAATCATGTATATAAACCATATAACACATTTAAGCATGCATAGGATTTATAAAACCAAAGTCCACTCACAGACTGTTTTAATCGTGTGCCTCGATATGCGTGCCACCGGCCCTCCCGGGCCACACCACTATCACCGGGACTCCCAATCCTGTCCAAGTCACATTAGAGGGTCACTAACCTCAACATTAACATCCTATCAAAGTCCCGTAATTTTCCCGAATTTTACTTATTTTTAAACTTAATTTAAAACCTTCGGATATCCCGAACAATATCGAGACGGTGTCCGATCGACACGAAACCAATTCCAAAATGTCCGTTACATTAAATAGGACAGAAGTTATGTTGACCTCACCTCGAGATTCGCGCCCACGCGCCGCCGTGAGTGGCTGCGCGTGAAACCCACGCGCCTGCTACAGTGTCACCATCTAACCCGTATGTCTGGTAAACGGGTCCAGTGTGCCCGCGATACGACCCGGTTCCAATCTTATCAATTCAGCCTTAATTACATCAATTGATCATTCCATTAGCTTTGTTTTAAGTTTAATTTAAGTTCTGTAACATTGATTACACAAATCATTACCTACAATTCCACGATTCGATGATGAACACCAAGAACACCCGTCCATTGTTCATCCTTCGAACCCCATCCATTTCGATCGATATCCTGAAATTGATTCAACCAGAAGCTTCCATGGACTCCGTAAATCATTTCCCCCAACACAATTGCTTCAATCCAGTGTTCAATCGTCACGACTCAAACTCGAGCACCGTCACTGTTCATCAATGGAGGTCCATCGATCTCGATCGGTTTCCTTCAATTGATGAACCCAGAAGCATCGTGGGATCATGAGGAGTCATTTCCCCACAACAATTGCATCCAACGAAGCCTCCAATTCCACGACTCAGCTTCGAAATTTCAAAGACCTCCATCCTTCTATTCTTCCTCAATTCGACCCCAATTACCTTCGTTCTTGTTGCAGGTCGATTCGTGTTGATCCCAGAAAGCTGAATGTGAGCTCAATTTCGATCCTCACGGCCTAACACTCAGTAATCGAATTTCCCTCCTAAACTCAAAAATCCGAAATTTGAGTCTCCCTTCTCTGTTGATCTCTCGTGTTTACCCAACTCAGTTCAACCTCACAATTCCCTCAGTTCCTCACTCACGAGCTTAGCAATGGCAGAGGATTTTAGGTTGGGTAGAAGCTGGGTTGGTTGTACACGATTAAGAAAATTAGGGAGGGATAATGGAAATTAAAAGATTAATTAATTAATTAAAAATTAATTAAACATCATCATGAGGTCTCCCCCAAAAACATGGATTCTGATTTCAAGGGATGAGTGACACTTGTCACTCATCCAGGTGTGTAGGGTCAACGGTCACTATTCATTATTTTATTATTATTTTAATCCCGGCCTCGGTTCGTTAGTTCGTTTCCTTGACCATAACGTCGTCGTCGGATCTCCGATTTCGGCATGCTGCCTATCGTTGGATTCGTATCGACGATACCTACGTAACGGTCCTTGGCCTTCGTCCATCGGACCTCCCGATCAAAAAGTCAACATTTGGCCCCTAACAAGCCAAATTACCAAAATACCCCTCAACTTCCGAACACCATAACTTTCTCTACGAATGTCGGAATCGAACGTGCCACCTGTCTATGAACTCGTGACGTCCCGAACTACGTCACGGTCATCGGTCAAAGTCCATTTGACCGCCCAAACAAAAAGTCAACATTTTGCCCACGACCAGGGACAAAACGGTCATTTTGCACAATTTATCCGATTCCGCCCTACTAACCACCGTTCAACCTCGCTAATCAAGATTAGTCACTAAACTAATCCCGGAATTCGGGACGGGTCATTACAATTACTGCACTGATATTTGATTGAATTGAATCAATGGCTTTTTTTCAATTTTGATTTGTTGTTTCCGTCCCAAGAACTGTTCGTCCATGTTTCGATCTTTTTCCATTTTTGTTTTCTGTGAATTCGGTTCCTGGCTACTGTTTGATCCTGAAATGACCAACTCGATGAGACCCGCTGGGGGTTCTAGGACCAGCCGCGTGGTGTCTCGGGCCCGCCGGGGGCGTTGTGGTTCGGCGGGGATCCTGCAAAACTTAGACACCGGTGTGGTGTCGGCCAAAGGGGCTCCGATGCCAAAGTTAGTATCTGAATGCCGAGGGGCAAGTAAATACAGTGCTCTGGGCCGGTTCTGAGTGTCTTACCTTTGTGAAGGGTTTCGGGGTATTTATAGTAGCCATAACTGTGGTAGGTGGGCTACTGTTACGGGAGCAGGTGGTGCTTTGTGGCTGGGAGCCGTCTGACAAGCCCTGGACATCCGGAGGAGGCGCCAGCTGGAGTCCCAACCTGCCTCCGTCAGGGAGTTGGTGTGGCAGAGTTGGTTAGGTGACTGTCGCAGCCAGCTGTCGTCTGTTCACTGTCAGGTGCCGAATGGCGGGTCTGCAATATGGTGCCGATCGGCGGGCCGTAGGCCGTGAGGGTGCCGATCAGGCGATCGGTCGGCGGCCTTCCTATCCTGGTGGGACCTGTGCTAGGGTGGTCGGTCAATATGGTATCAACATAAGTCCCCTAAGTCTTTGACTGAGGTGGGGTTCCTCGGTCGAGGACTTGATATGACGGCCGGTACCTGTCGACCGACCAGGGCGGTGCGCCCTGTATCCCTAGTAGCCCCCCAAGTCATGGAGCGAGGAAGTGCACCGTATGTCCGATTTGCAAAGAGGCCCCGTTGCCGAGTTCCGGAAGCGGCCCACCGTAAAGACCGAAAGATCGTGGAGAGGCGGCCGTGGGGAATGGCGGGGAGACGTCGGTAGCAGTGTGCTTGCCGACGAAGAGAGGAAGCGTACCGTCGGGAAAGATGCCGAGAGGCTCCGGTCGACAGGCGGTATGGATGCATACCGGTTGTACGTATGTACGTATGTAGTTGAGAATGTACGATACTGATGGGTATATAGTACAAGGTATTCGTAGCCGAAAGGTGGCCGTATCGGCTTGGCGACCGTCAGATCGGAAGCGCGCATCTCGAGGCGGGCCAGGGGCCTATAAAAGGGGCGAAAGCTTTCTGAATTTTTCACTTTTTTACTCAGAGCATCTGTGGAATAATTGCAAGTGCCGACTGAATTGGAGACTGCCGATCAAGAAGAAGACGCACGTGGAACCAATTCGACCGAGCAAAACTTTGAAAGGTATAATTCCTGTCGTTCGGCATCTCTGCTCAGCATGTGTTCCGTAGCGTAGGTGCTTAGTTGTAGCTTCTTTTCTTTTGGTAATTTGTAGATGTCAGAGTCAGAGTCAAACAGTGGATCTGGGGTTAGGTCCCCTCAAGCTTTTGGCGGGGAAACACCGTCCAGTTCGGCAACCGACGTGCCGAGCGGGCGCAGTGGGTCAACGTCTACTAGTGGGTCCACTAGCAGCACTTCGTCGTCCAGCAGTGGTGACAGACTGGATGAGGCTCTCAGGTTACCGCGGAAGGAGGTGAGGCAGCAGGGCGGGTGCAGCACATCGGGTGCCGATCAGAGAAGTGAGAGGAGGACGTCTCCCCGTACTCCCCCCGTCGCCACCGTCGATTCCGAGGCTGAGGGTAGCGGGACGGAGACGAGCTTGCCGATGGAACTAGATGCTGACGGCGTGGTGAAGGTGGAGTATGTCGTGGACTACGAGATGAACACCATTCGGCAGTCCGACCTGGACCGGTTCCGGGAGCTGTACAACGTGCCGGCAGAGATTAAGATGACGGTACCCCCGCACAGCAAGAAGCCGAGCAGTCCTCCGGAAGGGTCGACACTATTTTACGTCGATTGCTTTGAACACGGAGTGAGGCTGCCTCTGCACCCGTGGCTCCAGGATATGATGGCGAGGGCGAACCTGGCCCTGGGGCAGCTGAACGCCAACGGCTGGATCATCCTGATCAGCCTGTACACGGCGTTCCGTCTGGCGGGACTGCCGGAGCTGACCTGGGGGCAATTGTGCGCCTTGTACCGCTTCAAGAGGCAGACCTACGGGTCGGGGTGGTACCAGATGGAGTGCCTGCAGAAGACGGCCCGGGGTGCCTTCATCACGGATGTGCCGACGTCGCAGAAGAGCTGGAGGCATCGGTTCTGCTGGGTATCGGGGCCGTGGGAGGGGGACGTCAGTGGGGTCCGCTCGATGATTCCCAGCTACTTCCAGTCTGGAGGTTGTTGGTCTACCGTTCGGCTAGTGGTCATAAGGCGGCAATTGTGTCTACCGAGGCGGGGACTAATGGTGTTTGTTGTGTTTGCAGGTCCGTCCAAGGCAAACAGTGACAGCAGAGGATTGGGAGGCGTGCAACCTGGTGCGGGAGAAGCTGTCCGACCTGGAATGCAGCCAGTGCGTCCTGAAGTTGCCGTCGAACCTGCTTGCCGTGGGTCTCATCTCGCCACCTGGTAAGCAGTAGTGTTGGGAGTTATAGTGTGTAGGCATGCCGGGGCACTAACAGTTTGTTTTGCAGTGCACCCCCAAATGGAACAAGCCGCTCAGAAGAAGATGAGTGAGGCGGTGGCAAAGCACGGCGTGGCTGCCGAGGGTAAGGGCAAGGAGCCGAAGGTGCCCCCCCCCCCCCCCCCAACAGCCGCGGAGGCAGAAAACCGTGGCGGTGAAGCCCAAGGGGACTGGTCGGGAGGAGCCCCAGCAAGGGTCGAGCTCTGGCTATCGACCAGATGGGCTGCCGAAGCCGAGCCGGCCTGAAGCTAGGCAGGGTACGGAGATGAGCCCGGTGCTTGGTCTGAAAAGACCCCTGATCGGCGGGCTGGACCAAGCCCGGGTGCGCCGGAGGAAGCTAATGGAGGCTCGGCAGAGGCAGTCTCCCCCGGTAGCTGGGGTGTCGGAGAGCGAGAGCGCCGACCAGCGTCGGAGGAGGGAGGCAGTGCTGAGGGCTCCGGAGGTGCCGAAGGGGTAGGAGAAGGAGAAGGAGAAGGAGAAGGGGACCCGGAGGGAGATGCCGCCGCCGGCGAGGGAGAAGGCGGTTGTCAGCACCCCTGGCGTGGCGTCCTTGTTTGCCGAACCCCTGGAGACGGGCGAGGTGGTGCGGTCTGCCAAGGCCGGCGATGGCTGGGTGCCGGTGACACACCACGTGCACAAGACGTTGGTACCAGTTGCCAATGCCTTCGTACTGGGGTCGCAGGTAACTCCTGCGGAGATAGAAGAGATCGGCACCGGCTCGCATCCCGGTCGGTTCGCTGCCGTGCTGGCCGAGCAAGCCCACGTAAGATCGATCGCCCAGTATTGTTTGCGTTTGTTTGTTTATTTATTTGTTGTTGTTTTGTGTTTTTTCTAAGTGGCATTGTCTCGGCAGTGCTACGGGCAGACATATGTGGCCCTGCCGAAGGCTGCGCGGCATATGCAGAGGCTAGAGGCCGAGCAGGGCGCCGCGCGGCAGAGGGAGGAAAAGCTGCGTGCCCGGGAGAGGGAGAGCCATGCCGCGCGGAAGCGAGTTGTGGAGGTTGAGGGGGAGCTCAAGCGGGAGAAGGCCCGTGCGGAGGCGGCAGAGAAGGGGATAGAGGACCGTGAAGAGACGGTGCACGCTTTCTCCCAGCAGCTGAACGAGCAGGAGAGAGCCATGGGTGAGCTGCAGGGGGAGGTGGACCGGCTTCGTGTCCTGCTATCGGCCGATTGGCAGAAGACCCTGGAGGACTTCATGGCGGACCCGGTGTATGCGAATCATCTCGACCTGGCGCTTGCCGAAGTGGAAGATGATTGCATACAACGGGTGTTGTACTTCAATCCAGGGGTCCCCCTCAACTTCCCGTGGCTGGATGAGCCCCCCGTGCTGAGCAAGACTTTTTCCCCTGGACGGTCAACCGTCGAATGCCGAGGGCGAGCGGCCGGCTGGTGCGGAGAAGGCTGTAGAGGCGTCCACTGCCGACCAGGCCGAGGCGGCAGACGAGGAGGTGGTGGTAGTTTGAGGGCGAGGGCCGTGTAGCTTGCTTTTTGTTTCCTTTATTTTTATAGTCCGGGGAATGCCCCGTGTAGCATGTAGCTCGGTAGTGAAATCAATGAAAGTTGGACTTTGTCTATCACTTTGCATCGTGCGATGGCACTTCGTTTTTTTTTTTGTTTTTTTTTTTTGAATGAGAACTGCCGATAGGCGAGTACTTGGCGCATATGTGTATGCATGCCGATCCACGGAGTTGTAGATTAGATAAGGACCGAACAGTCATAATCGTAAACCCAAACCATAATGGACATACCCACCGAACTAAGATCGTAATAGCGAAAGATAATTGAACTTGACTGTGTGGACCAAGTAAGCTTGTGTCGGTAGGTAAAGTAGGTGCCGTGTGGGTCACCGGGAGTGCCGATCGGCAATAGGGGATAGGCTACTTGTAGTTGAGGACTAGACTAACACTTAGATAAATGAAAGAACATTTTGCCGGAAAGGCAAGTTCGACTGGAGATAGCCAAGTCGAATTACAGCAAAGTGTAAAGTAATGTACATGGGGGGTGTTTTTAATTATAAAACAACTTGAGATGATCCGCATGCCACGGGTGTGTTAGCGACCGTCCATCCGTAGTCTGGAGCTCATAAGTGCCTGGACGACAAATTCGAGTGACCAGGTAGGGGGCCCTCCCACGTGGGCCCGAGGGTCCCATCAGCACGCTCCTTAGTGGCCAGGCTAACCTTGCGAAGGAGCCAGTCACCGACCTGGAAACTGCGTCTGTGAACGCGAGAGTTGTAGTAGTGAGCGATTCGCTGTTTGTGCGCCATGTTACGGAGATTGGCTTGTTCACGACTTTCCTCAATGAAGTTGAGATTTTGTGTGAGGAGTTCCGCATTCTCTTGTGGATCATAGGATAGTACTCGGTAAGAGGTTTCCCCAATTTCCACGGGAACGACAGCTTCAGTCCCGAAAGTCAAGGCGAAGGGTGTCTCCTGTGTCGATGTCCGGTAGGATGTCCGGTAGGACCAGAGAACATCGGATAGGAGGTCGGACCATTGGCCTTTCGGGGTGTCGTGGAGTCGAGCCTTGAGGTTGTGTTTGATGAGCTTGTTTACTGCTTCCACCTGTCCGTTAGCCTGTGGATGTGCCACCGAGGCGAAGCAGAGCTGGATGCCATAGGTGTCGCAAAAGTGTCGGAAACGGACAGAATCGAACTGAGTGCCATTGTCCGTGACGATCGTGTGTGGGATACCAAAGCGACAGATGATGTTCTGGTAAACAAAGCTCAAGACCTGGGCGGCCGTGATTGTTTTGAGGGGCTTTGCCTCGGCCCACTTAGTGAAATAGTCCACCGCAACGATTGCGTGTTCGACGCCGCCCTTTCCTCGTGGCATGGGGCCGATGAGGTCCAGTCCCCATTGAGAGAAGGGCCAGGGGGCTGAGCATGGGAGTGAGTCGCTCAGCAGGAGAATGAGGTACAGGGGCGCACCGTTGGCATGGGACGCATCGTTGAGTGATGGCCATAGAGTCGGCGCGCATGGTGGGCCAATAGTATCCCTGCCGAAAGGCTTTATGTGCTAGGGACCTGGGTCCGGAGTGGTTACTGCAGATTCCCTGGTGAATTTCCCGGAGCACCGCAATGCCCCGGTCCGTAGGGAGGCACTTGAGGAGGGGGGTGTCGAATCCCCGTCGGTATAAGTGGCCATGCACCATGATGTATCGTGCGGACTGGCGTTGGATGCGGCGGGCCTCGTTGCGGTTGGGCGGGAGTTCGGCCATGGTGAGGTACCGGACAATGGGGTCCATCCAAGAGGCCTCCTGTGTTGCGACCAGGACTGGTTGCTCGCTTGTGCTCGGGGATGCCAAAAATTCGACGGGAACACGGTGACCTATCTTGTCGTCGATGGAGGAGGCCAGGCTGGCCAGGGCATCGGCGTGGCTGTTTTCCGACCGTGGTATTTGAATGACCTCGTAGCCGCGGAAGTGGCGGAGTAGGGACCACACTTTTGCCAAGTATCGGGTCATGAAGGCGTCTTTGGCATCATAGAGGCTGTTGATTTGTCGGACGACGAGCTGGGAGTCGCTGTAAACCTGCAGCTGTTGTGCTTGGAGGTCGGTGGCCAACCGGAGGCCAGGAAGAAGGGCTTCGTACTCGGCTTCGTTGTTGGAAGCCTGGAACCCAAAACGCAACGCGTACTCTAGCCGTTCCTGAGTAGGTGTGCTGAGTACGAGGCCGGCGCCAGAGCCAGTATGGCAGGAGGATCCGTCCACGTAGAGAGTCCAAATTGGTCGGGCGGGGTCCAAGGTGGACGGGGTTGGCGACTTGCAGATAGGAGCGGCGGGTGCCGCAATATTGGGATCCGGAGTGTCGGGCATGTGCTGCGTTGTGCTGTATGTGAATTCGGAAAGGAAGTCAGCGATGACCTGTCCTTTGACAGCTGGTCTTGGGGCGAATGTGATATCGAACTCACTACGCTCCACTGCCCATTTGACGAGTCGCCCCGAAGCGTCTGGCTTTTGGAGCACCTGGCGAAGGGGTTTGTTAGTAAGGACTAACATGGGATGTGCCTGAAAGTATGGGCGGAGGCGCCAGGCCGTTACAATGAGGGCAAAGGACAACTTCTCCAGGTCGTTGTACCGGGTCTCGGCGTCCTGGAACGCCTTGCTGACATAGTATACTGGGAACTCCGCGCCGTCCCGACTGGTGATGAGGACGGAGCTGACAGCAGATGTGGAGACAGAAAGATAGACGGTGAGCCGTTCCCCAGTGGTAGGTCGGGTAAGTAGGGGCGCGGTGCTCATGTAGGTTTTGAGAGCTTCAAAGGCAGCGTCGCACGTTGCGTCCCAGTTGATGTGCCGGCCCTAGGTCTTCATGACCTTGAAGAATGGTAAACACTTGTCCGTCGCCCGGGAGATGAACCGGGTGAGGGCGACGATCCGGCCAGTAAGGGTTTGGACTTCCTTGAGTGTGTGCGGGGGCTTCATGTCCAGGATGGCCTTGTTTTTCTCAAGGTTAGCCTCGATTCCCCGTTGGCTGATCATGTAACCGAGGAATTTTCCAGAACGGACACCGAAGACGCATTTGGCAGGGTTGAGCCGCATCTTGTATTGCTTCAGGACCTGGAACATCCTGTGGAGGTTAGGTACGTGCTGGTCGGCCGTCCGGCTCTTGACGAGCATATCATCTACGTACACCTCCATGGTCTTGCCAATCTGATCCGCGAACATGAAGTTGACAAGCCGTTGGTAGGTGGCACCGGCGTTCTTGAGCCCGAAGGGCATAACATTGTAGCAGTAGACTCCCAGATTAGTGCGGAAACTGGTGTGGATCTGGTCGTCGGGGTGCATCCGAATTTGGTTGTAGTCAGAGTACGCATCCATGAAGCTGAGGAGTTCGTGGCCAGCTGTGGCGTCGACCAAAAGATCGATCTTAGGAAGCGGGAAGCTATCCTTCGGGAAGGCTTTGTTAAGATCCGTGAAGTCGATGCACATCCGCCAGGATCCGGAGGGTTTCTTGACGAGTACGACGTTTGCGACCCACGTGGCGTAAATGGCCTTGCGCACGAAGTGAATGGTGCTGAGCCGAACGATCTCTTCTTGCATGGCTAGCTGTCGTTCTGTGTCATAAGTCCGCTGCTTCTGGGTGACCAGTTTGAAGGAGGGGCTGATGTTAAGCCTGTGGCAGATGACATCCGTGGAGATGCCAGCATGTCGGCGTAGGACCAAGCAAAGACTTCGCTGTTGTCCCGGAGGAATTGGATGAGTTGCGTCCTGATTTCGGGGAGCGAGTGTGCTTCCAATTTTCACTTGCCGCTCGGGGTTATGCGGGCAAAGGGTGATCAGCTCCGTATCCTCCACGGGTTGCGGCTGCGAGACGGCGGAGAGGTCTCGCGGGTCCTCGGGGGGACCCGCCCGTATTTGTTCAAGGAGCTCGGAGTCGACAGGGTCGGCCCTCGTAAGCAGCCTCGGCGACGGCCATGGTCTCCCCGCTTGTCGCATGGGTTGAGCTTTGTCAGGGCGGTCTGATAGCAGGAGCGGGCGGATTGTTGATTACCGCGGACTTGGCCAGTGCCCATGACAGTCGGAAACTTCATGAGAAGGGCCCGAGTGGAGATGACGTCGCTGAGCTGGTTGAGGAGTCCCCCTGCCCAAAATGACGTTATAAGCAGTGGGGCAATCGACTACCAGGAAGGTGGTGATGGCTGTTGCGATCTTGGGCGCGCTCCCCAGGGAGATAGGCAGGGAGATGGTGCCAAAGGGCATGACAGAATCGCCTGAGAAGCTGAGTAGCGGGGAACCAGCATGGGTGAGGCTTGTGGAGTTGATGCCCAACTGGTTGAAAGTGTCCATGAAGAGGACGTTCACAGAGCTACCAGTGTCCACCAGGATTCGCCCAACATCGAAATTGGCGATCTGAGCGCGGATGATCAACGGGTCATCGTAGGGAAAGATAACTCCCCGCCCTTCTTCCTCGGAGAAAGTGATGGCGTCCATCCTGCCCGGGCGACCTTGGCCGCACGCCCATCCGTGATGTTGAATATTTGGTGGTTGGATGTCGTGGCGCGCAAGAAGTTCTTCTTGGCCCGATTGGAGGTGCAGGAGGAAGAGATGGTGGGGCCCCCGCTGATCGTGTTGATCTGTGGTAGTCCCGGTCCGGGGCGTGCGTGTTGGAGGAACTGGTTGATCTTCCCCTCCCTTACGAGTGCTTCCACAATGTCGCGGAAGGCCACACATTCGTCGATGGTATGGCCATTGAACTTGTGATATTGGCAGTACAAGTTGGATTGGATGCCGGGCGGGGGCCGGGCGGTCGTGCCCGTGGGCTTGGGGATCGTGTCCTCGATGCTCATCAAGACGTTCTCAAGGGAGGTGTTCAGGATTGAATAGGTTTCGTACTTTGAGGTGGGCCCCGTATGTGGTTTGCCTGCTTGGTGGTGGCCTGATCCCTGCCCCTTGTTGTGGTATTTGTCCCTCCCACGATGGTCATTGTTATACGTCCCCTTCCGCTTACCGGAGTGTGAGTCAGATCGGTGATCCGTATGCGCGTTATTGGTCGGCGGAGGTGACCGTGCTTGCCGGTTGCTGGGAGGCGGAGGGCGCGCGCTATTCACGTCAGGTCGGGATGCGACCTGGGGAGAGTTGAAGTGCTCCGCCTTGGCGTGTATTGCCGCTTGCCGCATGAGCTCATTGTAATCGTCCCAACCCTGGGTGAAGGCATGGTACTTGAAGGTGGACTCCCGCAGCCCATTGCGGAAAGCGCGGTAGGCGGCCTTGTCGTCCGTCTCGTGGCACTTGGAGTATTCCAGGCTGAAACGAGCGGCGTACTGGCGTAGGGGCTCGCTATCTCCCTGTCGGAGGGTTCCCAGGTCCTCGGTTGTGAGCAGTCGATCCGTCTGGATCATGAACTGGTTCAAGAAGACCGTGTGTAGGCGGTCGAATGAGTCGATAGACTGTGGTTCAGGCGATAGAACCAATTGAGCGCGGCCCCGGTGAGGGTGGAGCTGAAAATTAGGCACTGCGCCTCGTCGGAGATATTTCTGAAGGCGAGCGCTGAGTTGTAGTTATGGATATGGGTGTCTGGGTCGCCTTGTCCGTCATACAAGGCAATCTTCAAGGGTTTGACCTCCGTTCATGGTGGTATCGCATGATGCGGTCCGTGAAGGGACCAATGTTGGCCCGGGGTCGGGGTAGTGTCCCAGCTTTGGGTCTGGCGGCCTCCAGTTCCCGCACGCGCTGGAGGAGTTCCCGAACCACCTCGTTTGATTGGTCGGGTCGATCTGCCCCACTCGGGCGGTCGTCGATGGGATGGTTTGCGCTGCTGCCTCTGGGCTTCGTGGGTTGCACCGGTCGCCGCCCGGACGAGGCCGTGGTTGAGCTGGCGTTGTCTTCCAGCTGGTGCCTGCCGATCGGCGCAGAAGGACTGCCTGGGGGCTGGTCGGAGAGCCGCGGAGGCTGTGCAGGTCGGCGTGCCGACCCGGACCTTGACCGGGGCGCCCTGGGATAGGACGGGCAGAGGTGGTTGTGCCTGGATGCGGGGGTCGTGGGTAGGGTAAGTCAGACGGTTGGCCGGGGTCTGCGCCTGTCTCCTGTCGAGCAGCTCGCGGGCGTCGCGGTAGATCTGTGTTCCCGAGGGGCCAGGCATGTCGGTTTGGTGGAAGAGTAGGACGGATGCCTCCGGTCGGCAGGCGTCACCGATCTCGGCTCGGCCGGCCTCAAACTCCGGCCGACGAGACGCAGCGGCCAAGGCCCGTTTGGTTGCCTCCCGCTGCTCCTCCAGTTCCTCGCGTGTAGACTGCAAGATGGCCAGGGTGCTTCCATGCTGTTCCCCCCACACGTGATTCCTGCTCTCGATGGCAGCGTTGCTCTTCCTGAGTTCGGCAACCTCCGACCGGAGGGTCCTCAGCATCTCGAGCATGTCATCGGAAGGTAGGCTGGCTTGGGTTCGGCCGCGATCTCCCTGAGGGGTGTTGTTGAGCTCGCTATCGTCCCCGTTCGGCAGACATTGTTCGTCGGTGGAGGTCGAGAAGGGGTATGTGAGTTAGTGGGTGTTGGTCTCTTCCACAGACGGCGCCAATTGTTTGATCCTGAATGACCAACTCGATGAGACCCGCTGGGGGTTCTAGGACCAGCCGCGTGGTGTCTCGGGCCCGCCGGGGGCGTTGTGGTTCAGCGGGGATCCTGCAAAACTTAGACACCGGTGTGGTGTCGGCCAAAGGGGCTCCCGATGCCAAAGTTAGTATCTGAATGCCGAGGGGCAAGTAAATACAGTGCTCTGGCCGGTTCTGAGTGTTTTACCTTTGTGAAGGGTTTCGGGGTATTTATAGTAGCCATAACTGTGGTAGGTGGGCTACTGTTACGGGAGCAGGTGGTGCTTTGTGGCTGGGAGCCGTCTGACAAGCCTTGGACATCCGGAGGAGGCGCCAGCTGGAGTCCCAACCTGCCTCCGTCAGGGAGTTGGTGTGGCAGAGTTGGTTAGGTGACTGTCGCAGCCAGCTGTCGTCTGTTCACTGTCAGGTGCCGAATGGCGGGTCTGCAGTATGGTGCCGATCGGCGGGCCGTAGGCCGTGAGGGTGCCGATCAGGCGATCGGTCGGCGGCCTTCCTGTCCTGGTGGGACCTGTGCTAGGGTGGTCGGTCGATATGGTATCAACAGCTACCGAATTAGACACAGAGGTTCGGTGGTTGGCTCTTGCCTTCCAAAATCGTCAATTTCGCTGAATATCGAGGATTATCGCCGATATCCGTCGATTTCCTCCGATATCCTCCGATTTCGACGATTTTTCCGGTAACCTCCTTAACCCCCCCCCCCCCCCCCCCCCCCCCCCCCCGCGCTCGCTTACGTGCCAGTGGTCGGAAAAGATGATATATCGACCAATATATCGTCGATTCCGGCGAATTTTCAATCCGTGGTTATACTTATTACTCACAATCTGCGTAAAAACTATTATGAAGCTGTTTAGACATATTTCAATTTATTGAATAAAATCCTTTTTCGGTTGACATGTTTTTATATTTACAACTAGATAATTTAAACTTTTGTTAACCAAGGTGGTTAATGTAAGTGGTATGACACTCTCATTCCCTTAAGAGAGATCTGAGATTCGAGGACTCTTTCTCTTGTATGGAGTCACCATCTTGGCCAGCACTTTACTCCTTACGGACCTACCTGGTGCAAGCGGGATTAATATGGGTGTGGTTACACCTTAAAGGCCCATTGAACCCCAACTCTCGTATGGAGTCATCATCTTGGCCAACACTTGACTTCTTACGGGCCTACTCAGTACAAGCGGGGATTAATCTGGGCGTGGTTACACTTTAAAAGCCCCACCTACGGATCTATCCAATGCAATTGAGGATTAATCTGGGCATGATTGGACCGTAAAGCCTCACCCATCTGGATACTGATCTTGGATTTAAAAAAAAAAAAACTTTTGGTCCATCATGAATATGGCTAATACATAATGCCGTTTTTACCCCAGTACAGTTGACACTCATACAAGGGTATTATTGTGTTTTCACGCTTCGTTTGTGCTTACAATCACTCATTGTACTTGTACAGGATGCTGGAAAATTTTCAGGTGGGGATTTGCTTCCGAAAAACAAAAACAAAAAAACAAAAGAAACCTTCACACACGCTTTGAAAAGCTTCAGAACTCGTGCATTTCTTCTTCTTCCTCTCGACCGATTGACATGGATTCTCCGCCAGCAAAGAGCTGGAGCATCCATACTCGCCCTGAAATCATTGCAAAGTACAAGATCCTAGACCGAGTCGGATCCGGAGCCTACTCCGACGTGTACAGAGCGGTTCGACTCTCAGACAACCTCACCGTAGCGCTCAAGGAGGTCCACGACTACCAGTCGGCGTTTCGAGAAATCGAGGCACTCCAGGCCCTCCACAGCTGTCCCAACATCGTCGTTTTGTACGAGTACTTTTGGCGCGAGGATGAGGACGCGGTGCTCGTCTTGGAGTTTTGAGCACCGACTTGGCCACTGTGATCAGGAGCGGTAAGAAAAGAGAAGGTGGGATTGGGCGCGGGGAGCTTAAACGCTGGATGCTTCAAATCCTATCTGGAGTTGACGCCTGTCATCGAAATATGATTGTCCACCGCGATTTGAAGCCAGCAATTTGTTGATTGCTGATAATGGAGTGCTTAAATTAGCTGATTTTGGTCAGGTAATTTCGATTTTCTCTGGATTGATTTTGTTGGTTTTAAAAAAGAAAATTAGGAAATTTTGGGTGTTTTAATTTATGGGTGTTAGAGATTGAATGTTTGGACATCTAGTTGTTTCACATAAGGGTTATTGTTTATTGGTTACAAGGACATATCCAGGCACCAGCAGTAAGTTTCAGTTTATAAATCAGAATTCTTAAATCGGGAATTCCATCTATTTTGATTGGTTGGGCTTCTATTGAAATGTTGGCAGTTTTAGGTTATTGTTGTTCAGAGATCAATAGTTTAATCGTACTCCTAGTATCAGATAAAAACTTTTCTACAAGGATTAATAAATGCTTAGAATCATGGTATTTTATTATTTGACTGACTTTGAATATTGAGATAATTGGTTTCGATGTTTTGAGTCGAGAAGTTCTCAGCTTGGAATATATCAGAATGAGCCGGAAATTAGTTGGATGTTAATTGCTCTCCGTAGTTTGAGCAAAGATTGGTGTTCAGCACAGAAGCTTGGCATCTTTTATTTCTAATGAAGATTAATCACTTAACTCAAACTACTGTTAGCAATTACGTTCTACTCTCTATCCCTATCAAGCTAGGAAGCTAAGAACTAGCCATTCCGCACTTGTTAGTATGTGCCTGCTTCTAATGTTGTAATGGTGGTAGCTTCTTACTCCAGGGCTTCAGTTTTGACAATTTGAATATTTTTACACTTGAATCTTATCCAGAATGCTGACAAAGTTGTTAATTGGAACATTTCTAGCATTGTGATAGTACTTTTTGTTTTTGGTTGCCTTCAACAATGTGGAATTATTTTTGTAATAATCTATAACTTTTGGAGTGAACATTTGGTTGTCTCTATTTTTAGGCCAGGATGCTCCTGGAGCCTGGATATGTTGCTGATGGTGAAAACTCAGTACCATATGCACCAAGCACCCCCAGTCAGTTGAATGCCTTTCGGCCACCTCAAGTAACTCCTGAAACAGATAATTCACATCACGAAGGTTACAGACTCCAAGAACAAGGAAGTATGAGCAAAGAAGAAATTTTTGATAAGGATACGAACATTCCTGACGGAGATACATCTTGTCTAGCAACGTGTACAACGGATGACATAGATGAGGAACTGTTGAAAGGTTCGTATTCATATGAGGCAGATGAGGGTGGAGAGGATAGAAATGGAGCTCTCACATCCTGTGTTGGAACTCGATGGTTCAGAGCCCCTGAACTACTCTATGGATCCACGGACTATGGTGTAGAGATAGATCTATGGTCATTGGGTTGCATTTTTGCCGCGCTTTTTACACTGGAACCGCTTTTTCCTGGAACTGCTGATATCGACCAGCTCAGCAGAATCATCAATGTTCTAGGAAACTTAACTGAGGAGGTATGGCCTGAATGTGTTAAACTTCCCGATTACAAGATAGTCTCATTTAACAAAAAAGACAATCCAGTGGGTATCGAGGCCTGCCTGCGCAACCGTTCTCCAGATGAAGTCTCTCTGGTGGAGAAACTTATTTGTTATGAGCCGGCTAAGAGAGCTACGGCTATGGAGCTGCTCCAGGACAAGTATTTCAGTGACGAGCCTCTTCCGGTTCCTCTCTCTGAGCTGCAGGTCCCTCTCACCAAAGATGTGGTTGCCGACTCTCCTGGTGGCTGGCAAGGGTACGAAGATATGGATTCAGACTCAGATTTTGAGGAGTATAGCCGCGCAAAAGGTGTTTACACGTAGCTTTGCTCAGTTCAAACTTTACGGTGGTACAAATTGTTGATGTTATTTATTTCGTCATGGCATTGTTTAGGAGTCCTTTTATTGGGGCAAATCCCACAGGTTTCACCGCCCTAGAATTTGATTTATTTCAATTTTTACTAGGATTGTTGGAGCTTACGAGTTTATGAGCATCACAGTATTTACTTTATGGCCTTAATTCTTGTATTTTGTTGTTGGTGACTCTTCTGAATCTTGAGATTCACTCATTTTCACTCCTTTTTAATTTTTATTTCCATGAATAAATCCTCGTCCCCTGTGTTTTGCGATTCTCAAATTCCAACCGTTTTTTTACCTTAGGCCTTCCATAATAGGTCGGAAAATTTAAGTTTGATTCTTATTTATAAAAATTGAACTCGTATACTTACTTAGAAAAATTGAATGTAATAAGAATGACTCTTATCTGTGAGAGCAATTTATTTGTGGAGAGATAAAGATAAACAATATAAATAGAATGATCATCAAAATAAATTGGATTTTATAATGAGTAAATTATTGTTACATTCTTAACAATTTTTATTTTTATTTAAAATCTTTAATGCTTGTATATTAAATAAAATAAGACATTTTCTCAAATTTTTTTTATTCAAAAGTACCTAAAGAGAATTTATAAACAAAAAATTTCACATTTACCATTTTATTTCTCAATAAATAGGATGAGTGAGTTATTGAGAATTCTTTTAAACAATTAAAGATAACATTATATTTTTTTCTCCTCTTTACCCCTTGGGCCCCTTATTATATTATGCATATAATAAATATTATATATGTATACTATATATATTATATATGTATACTATATATATTATATATAGTTACAATTGAATTGTTTTCTATAAAATAAAAAATAAAGTTCGTATTATCTGGGGTTTAAAGCTAGGGTATATAAATTTTTTTTTTTGGGGGGGGGGGGGGGGGGGGAGGGGGGGAGATGAGATGGTGGTGGAAAATCGTACGACATAGGGTTTAATTCTTGAATTTTGGCACAAAATTCAAGAATTAAATCCTAAATTATACGAAATTAACCAAATTATTTAATATCGGAAGATAATTTTTTTAAAAATTTTAAATTTAAAAGTATTTTTGAAGAGTTATTACTTTTAATTATCTTACTTTAAGTTAGATTAGATACTCATATAAATTTTAAAATGAGTAAGTGAAAAAAAATTATAAATATGAGTAATGTTTTCATAATTCTCAATATAATCTTATAAAAAAAAATTAAAAAAAAAGTAATGCTGAAATCATGATAGATTTTGATAAATGTTTTTTAGATTGTTGCTGAATTAGTTTACAATTGGATGATATTAGTTATAATTTATTAAAGGCTTATTAGACTAAATGCACCATGAACTCGCACATTTGTCACACTTTGCACCATGAATTGATTATTCGTTCATTTAACACCCTGAAATGGCTTACATCCGTTCTTTTTATATCAAAATGACTTTGTGGCACCTACATGGATTAAAATTTATTAAATTAATAAGGTGCAATTATGAAATTTCACAACTCTCCTTCTCAATCTCCCCCAACCCCAATCTTCTCCACCTGAAACCTTCATCCTCTCTCTCCTTCCCTTTTGCACCTTTTTTGCTTCATCTTCAACAAAATCTACTGTTTGGAAGAGGAAGGAAACCGAATTGACCAAATTCGAGCTTGAAAACATTAGATTTTCTCCTAATTTTAAATTTCAAATTAGGGTTGAGAAGATCTTCCTCCTGCGATGGCGGTGATGATTGAGATGGTTGTGGGGTTTGCTTAGAATATGAATTTGATTAAAAAAAAACGAGAGAGATGATAGATTTAGCATCAAGAATAGAGAAACGTTGCTGGTGGAATCGTAGCGCGGGCAGGCAAATGGGGTGGAGAAATATTTTTTGGAGTCTTTGCAGGGGCTCAGAGGCGGCAACCGAAATGAGGTTCTGATATTTGAGAAAAGCGCTTTGTTGCAAAGAAAACGTAGCAGAAAAAATTAAGAAACGCTAAATAAACGAGAGCATTGTGCACCGGGGTTTCTCAAGCTCTAGCGATTTTGCAATGGCGGAGTAACAGGAGGAAGTGAAAGTGGCGGAGTCTTTGGTGGACAAGATAGCGGATAAGGTAGCCGAAACGATCGGCCACGGTACCTCGTCGCCGTCGGCGGAGGTCGTGCAAGATAGGGACATTGGTGGCGGCCATGCAGCGGCGTTGAAGTCCAAGGTTAACATGCTCTTTGGGAGGGAGAAGCTCGTGCACCACATCTTCGGTAATGGAAAAGGTACATTTCGCTATCAAAATGCCACTATCCTTTAAAATGTTGTGTTATTCGTTACTGTTTGATCTGGATCTGGTGAACGGAGCTTGGGGCTTTGATCAATTGCAAAATTTTGATTTTGATTAATGAAGTTGTGGTTAGTTTGATAATGTTCCTAATTCATTTTTCCATTTTAATTGGTTCTTTAAAAAATGTTCATTTTTATGCCTTTTTCCACTTTTGCTAATCCACATAGGCATATCAAGCTAATTATTTCCCAAACACCTTTAAAATCATAGAATTTTTGTGTTGGTTTAACTTTTTTAGGGTCAAATGTGCACGAAAGTGCAACTTCTTTCATGATTGAAAATTTCAAAATTAATGTTAATCTATGTCACAACGGCTGATGTTTTCCTATGGAGGGACAAGAAGGCATCATCAAGTGTTCTTATTGCCATAACCATCATTTGGACTTTCTTTGAGTTGCTTGGATACCACCTGCTGACTCTGATGGCTCACTGCATGATTCTTGGGATTGCTATGTTGTTCTTATGGTCCAACGCTTCAACCTTAGTCAACAAGTAATCATACCTTTGATTTTCTTTTCGGTTTAATGCTCTCGAGTTTGTGTTTTGGATGATTCATTGAGCACCAGTTGTTATTATATTTAGGTCACCAGCACACATTCCACAAGTTCAGATACCGGAAAAGCCAGTTCTATAAATTGCGTCTGCAATTACAATTGAGATCAACTGGGTTTTTCTAATCATGCGAGAGATTGCTTCAAGGAAAGATCTCAAGCAGTTCCTCGCTGTATGTTTATTTCTTTCACTCTTGTGTTTTCTCTGTGGAACCTTTGCTTTACTATATTACATAAGTTTGAGTTGCTGCTATTCATACAATTTACTTATAGAATTGTATCTTGAATAGCAATTTGATTGTGGCATATACGAATTGCAATGTGTATTCATACAATGGTGTGGCAAAAGATGTGTTACTGACTTGATTGCATATGTTTTTGGTACTTGTGAATATGGTGATTTAGGTGATTGTTGCTTTGTGGGTTGTGTCTATTTTGGGCAAGTGTTACAATTTCTTGACCTTGGTCTATATAGGTAATGAAATTACTCGTGCTCAGATCAGTTATGACTGTCAAGTTTCATTTCTTTCTACATATGTTCTTACCAAGCGGTTCTTTTTTGACAGTTGTTGCTCTCCTCTTCACTCTCCCGATATTCTACGAGAAATATGATGATCAGGTGGATGGATTCGCTAAGAAGACAATGATTGAGATCAAAAAGCAGTATGCAGTATTTGATGCAAAGGTTATGAGTAAAGTTCTAAAGGGGCAATTGAAGGACAAGAAGACTTAAAGTTTCCTTGTTGCATCCGGTTCTATTTGCTCACATATGTTTGGTAGCAATATCTTACCATGGTGTTTTGCACATTTTATCCATGAGTGGCTAGGATCTTCTTCTCATTTCTTTCATTCTCGAAACGCTTGGTGTCAGAATGTGGATGAATTGGTGGAGTTTTTTTTTCCCTTGCTTTTTTTATATACTTGTTTTAAACAATACTATATCATATTTCGTTATCCTTTCGTTATCCTATATGGATGTTTTGTTATATGTGACCTCGTGGTCATACTAGTACATTTCAAATTAATGATATTGTGTACATTGGTTTTCAATTTCCATATGCTTAATGTCCACTTTCATAGAAGTCCCTTCTTTTTTTTCTCAGTACTTGTAATACTCGCTTAATATATCATTTACTCAGTATTCAAACATTTTTTTTTAGGTTTTTTAGGTTAAATCCACTAGTAACAAAAAAAATCTCAAAATGCATAAGAAATAGAGATTTATCTCAACGTGCACGAGGAACAGGTACAACGTCAAAAGCGCTGTACCATCTGTCAGTCAATGTTAGTAACGCCGTTAATTCTGATGATGCGATAGTAATATTACAAAATAATAACGGTAATTAAAACATTTATTTCATTTTATTGTATTTTTTATTTAAAAAGTAAAACAAATAAAACACCCATTTCCCCCAAACCAACTCTTATCTCCCATAACTCCATTTTCGAACCCAAACATAGCCTTGCGTTCAATTACATTCCAGACATAGCCTTGCACCTATTCCAGCTTCTCTACGAGAGTAGGGAGTCACATGTTTGGTAGGGTAAAGCGGCGGGATCGGGTAGTGAGTCGGCTCATCATCCTCAATCTTCACTTTACAATTCAACTCGTCTTTTTCTTTGCAATCAATTAATCCCGACCCTTCCATGCCAACAAGATCCATGTTAGTTGGAAGACGGAACCCATCGTGACTGTTGAATTTATTAGGCAACGACGATGAAATCGATTTAAGCTGGTTTCCAAAATTAGAAACACAAGTATCCAAACCCACTCCATCATTGGCAGAAGTAGAAGTACACAGCTTTGCAACAAACGGGTAAAATATCGGAACCTGATAGAGAAGCTGCTGGTTCAGCTCATTTGGCAGTTCTTTAAACCCTAGAATTTTCCCCCCAATTTCGACCGGGAATGCAAACTGGGGAGAGATGATTGATTTGGCACTTGTGGGTCCCAAAACCATCCCACATCATGGCTGACATGGCAAAAGAGTGTCAGCGTGTCAAAATTTATCATTTTACCCTTACTTTTCACGGCAACATAACACCTTGGACGGAAAAAGATTTGAGTGGGTCAACTCGGTTATTTCAGGGTGTTAAGTGAACGAATAATCAATTCAGGGTGTAAAGTGCGACAAATGTACGATTTTATGGTGCATTTAGCCTAATAAGCCTTTATTAAAAACTATTGACTATTTTAAATTATATAATCTTTTGACTAGTCAAATTTCTATGTGTTTAATTTTTCTATATGCAAATTTTTGAATAAACTTATATGTTTGTAAGGACTTATAAATTAATTGTCATTTTATAATTAATACATAAAACTCATATTACACAGTAATGTAACATTAGCTTTATAAAAATCAAAGTTAAGTGGTCTGATTTATATAAAGGAATCAAACTGACGTTAACAAGTGTGGAAGGCCGTAGTTGTCACAGCGGCTGGCGGCAGCCGGCCGTGACTTGAGTTCCCATCCTCAGTGGGTCTTACCAGGCAAATTTTCCAACAATTCAGCAAGAACCACGAGCTTTGGAAAACCAGCCTACCCACAAATTTTGATAGCAAAACTGAACCAAATGATTGACGGCAAACTCCTTAGATTCAATTTGAATTGTAAATTGCTATACAAAACCGCAAGACGTTCTCAAGAACCCATAAAGTAGCGGGGGTCCTCAAGACGCACATCAAGCAAAACTGGAAAACAATTGGGGTTCAACGCAAGAATCTGATTCAAAAAAGTGCTGCTAGAACTAGGGGGAAACTAGCCAGTAAAACAAAAAAAACCATATTTTTCCATTTTTCCATTTCGAGTAAAATAAGTATCTCTTTAACAGTAAACAAAAAACAGTTCCCAAGGTTTATTTTTCCTTTCAACAAATAAACAAAAGTACAAGTTCATATAGGAGAACGCGAAAATCAAGAAACAAAATCTGGAGATCTATGGCCGGCTTACCGCACCGGCTGCTGATTGTAATGATTCTTCTCTTTCTTCTTTGCTGCAGCTAGCTTAGCATTCCTGGCTGCAGCTTCACTTGCAGCAGCTCGGGCAGCGCCATCCATTTCTTTGTTTGATTTCTTCTTCTTCATAGATGCTACTTTCTTCAGGCGCTCTTTCACATCACCAGCAGATGCATTTTCTCCCTTCTCTGTCCCAGCGTTTTCATCCGCTGCTGCTGTTGCAACATCTACGCCATCAGGCTGGTCCTGGGAATCTTTTGGCTCCTTTGATGACTTCTTTTTCTTCTTTTTTGAACTTTTGCTCTCTCCAGTGGCATTCTCCTTCTTATCCACCTCGCCATTTAGATCCTCCGCTTGCTTTTCTTGTGCAACACCTTCATGTAAAGGTAGGGAAACTTTTAGCTCGTGTAAGGAATGACAAACTTTCAAGTTCAATTGATCAAATAGGATGAGAGTTGCAACAACAGAAGGATCAATATTTGTTAGGAAGAGATTTGATGAAAGTCCAATAGATGAATTTAAGATAAGAGGAGGCCAAAAATAATTTCCAAACATACTTCCGAACTGGTCAATTATCAAATCGAAGATATTAGTTCATATCCCAAGCTACAACTAACAGACTGTAATTAGGTTAACAAGATTCCAATTTATCAGAGATAGTCGGATGTAATCATCAACTGTAGTAATCAAACAAGCACGTTCAGGGTAGTATTTAAGCATGTTCTGGAAACAGACCTCATGTACAATAATGCTATAAAAATGTATAATCACGTTCATATAAGCACTATTACCACTGGAATCATCTTGGCCACTGTTCTCGCTTTTGTTACCATATCCTAGCTCAGCAAGAACAGCATCAAGTTCTTCAAGCCCCTTTTTCTTCAGTTCCTTCTTCGAAAGCTGCCTTTCCGTATCTTTAGGAGCTTGAGAAGCTTCAGGGAGCTTCTTAACTGGTTCAGTTTCCACTGGTGCCTCAAGTTCATTTTCATGCTCCTCGTCGATATCATCAACATCATCAAGACCTTCCTCCTCACTTTCACTTACCTATAATCCAGGCTAAATATGAGAATTACACAATCCGACAAAGGAATAGTACTCAGTCAAATGATTTCAGAGATACCATAAAAGAAAATAATTGTTACACTGAGCTCATATAGAAGCCTAGGTACGCTTCAAAACCCACACATAGACACAAATATGTTTTCTACTTAATCTTTATCAACAATGCAATTTACTGAGGGCCCCTTACGAGTTTCAAATACTTAACCAGAATGTCTTTAAATTTTGGAAACAGTCTTACGCATTTCCAAATGTCAATGCTGAGAAACTATTTTGACTACTGTTAAAAACCTCTTAATAAGGGTTGAAACTAATTGAAACCATGGTTTAAACGGGCTGACATGGCACATGCACAAATTGGGTAAAACTAGTTTAAAACAGATCCAAATCATGCCAGGAGCCCAGTGGTCATGCCAAACAAGAGTTGGCACACCATAGGACTAGCAACAAGTCCATGCATGATGTTTCTCTTCTTTTGAAAAAATCAAATATAAAGCAAGCCCATACTGAAGGACTACTTTAAGGCATGAGCATGGTTATGGTCATGCTTTTTCCATGTTCTTGCCCACTGTCAACTGCATCTCCCCATCACAGCTGCTTCAGTAGAAGAACACAATATTTCTTAATTACCAGCAAGGATTTTAGTATATGCTTTTCAAAACCTGATCTACGATTACAGCTAAAGTTTGCATATTTGTGATAATTAGGATGCATTCAAAGCTAAAAATGACATTATATTAGTACAGCCTATGCGTATTGAAACATCAACTATCATGGGTAAAGAAATGCATCCGAAAAAATAGAAGTTACGGAAATTCAATTCCGACAAGTTACGGTGGCAATTATACAAAACCCAAATGTCTCCACAAGAAAACTAAGTCATAGCATCAAAAACGCAAAGACTATCACATGTACACTAGGTTTTTTTACCAAGAATGCAGCAACGTTCAAGCTTTAAAGGACTCGTTATTACTCCTACCAGATATTATCATCAAAACCCTTTCACTAAGTATCTTATTCATTCCAAAATTTGAAAGGAAAAAAAAAAGAGAAAAAAACAGCTACCAAATGTAGTTGCTTCAACAAGCACCAGTGATACAATCAACAGTATTCACAATTTCTATCACTTATTTTCCTCACAACATCTCCATAAATGTATTGTCATCTAAATTTGCAAATTCAATCAACCAAAAATAAGTACAAAAGCACGTTACTTTAGAGTTTACTACATCATGAAAAACACCAATCATATCCTAAAAGGCTAAAACAGAAACAGAAATATCCAAACTAGCCCAATATTCCTACAAAGAACATACAGATACATATCCAAGCCAAATTTCCAAATTTATTGCAAAACCAACAATGAGCCAATGAAGGAAAAAAAAAAGATAATGAAAGAAAAATAGCTCAAAGAAAATACCAATTCAGCGGCATCCACATGCTCAGCTACATTCTCACTCTCCTTGGGCACCTTCGAATCCTCACCCGCCCATCCCAATTCGGGCGGAGCAGTAGTTGCAAAGTAGTCATCATCGTCCTCGTCATCAACATCGGCCCAAGATTTCGCAATAAGGGGCGCCGGGGCCCAAAACACCTCCTTTTCAGCCTCCTCGGGAGTCTGAGCTGAGCCGCCTTTGGAGCTCTTCGACGAGGCCTTATCGGCCTTCTTCTTCTTCTTCAAGCTCCCGAGCGCCGCAAACACGTTGG
Source organism: Prinsepia uniflora (assembly GCA_032719365.1). Classification (NCBI taxonomy): domain Eukaryota; kingdom Viridiplantae; phylum Streptophyta; class Magnoliopsida; order Rosales; family Rosaceae; genus Prinsepia; species Prinsepia uniflora. The sequence continues at coordinate 8,515,479 of CM064876.1, read as the reverse complement.
TGCTATTCAGAACCACAGACTCGTCCTTCCGACTCCCGCCTCCAGCCATTTCTCACCCCAGCGTTCGTCTAACTTATTCCCGTTGCCAAACACTGGGCTTTGTGAAGTTACGGTTTGACTACGAAGCTCCGGAGGAGTTAGAGGGCAAATTCGGAAATGAGATGAAGAAAGGATTAGGGTTTGTAGAGAGGGATTTTGATTCTGAGATTGGTGGTGAAGTTCGTGAGGATCTGAGAAGGGGAGAGATGAAACGGTGTCGTTTTGGCGCAGCGCGGCTGAAGAGCGACGAGGGTTTCAGACGAGCAAACCCCTGTGACGAATGACGAATGAGGAGGTGGCTTTGTGCGAAAAATGTTGCGCTGGTGGCTTATTGAGTTTTTACAACCAGCATGACAGGGGTTGTGTGAATCTGTGAAGGGATTTATAAAAACTCTTATTCTGTGCTGTGAGTGGAAGCCTAGCCGTTGGATGGGTTCTTGATGTAGATTTTGATGTGCGGTCAGAATGGGTTAGTTTGGGGTGGGGCCCAGTGGGCCTGGATTTTTCATGTGAAAGCTGGTTGTTGTGTGCTGTGGAGAACGGTCAGGATAAGAAAGATTTAGGCCTCCACGCGTATGATTTGGACCCACTCGATAAATGCAAGTGTAATTGATACAGTAGGGAGTAGGCTGTGTTTAAATAAAATTATTAAAAATTATTAAAAATTTATTAAATAATGAAATTTAAATTATTGAAAAATAATTTTTTTAAATTTGTAAAGTTTTAAATGAAAATTTTGAAAATTAATAAAAAATTATTAAATAATGAAATTTAAATTATTGAAATTTAAATTATTGAAAATTAATTTTTTAAAATTTGTAGAGTTTTATGTTCAGATAATATAAATGTAAAATAAAATTTAAATATGTAATTTTATGTTTATATAAATAGTAATTATAAAGATTGAATTTTTTTTTGTGAAAATCAAGATATCCCTCTAGTTAAAGTATTCAATTTTTTTATTTTTCTTATAATATTAAATTTCTATACTTATATACTCGACCAAGAAAATTGGTGTATTGAAAATTTGAAATTCTAATTTTTGTTAATAAATTCCATATTTTTTTTCCCTCTTTCAAATGCATCCTACAAGAAATGTTAAGGTAAATTGCTAGTATGATAGTTTTTATTTTGTTTTATTTCAGTTTAAGATACCCGATAAGAAAGTAGGTATAATTCCCTCAAAATTTAAAACTAATGCGATTCAAATATTTGTATTGGTTATTCGGCTTGAATCAGCATCCATCTGAGAATTTAAATGGAAAGCTTGAATCTGGTGTGGTGGCAAAGTGAGATTGCGTGGTTGTTGTGGTGGCTATAAATGGCTCCAAACCCGTTTGTGGTCGATCGGGTTACTCTGGATCAATTCCCATCTGATAGTGCAAGTAAATAAGCATAGAAAACCATCATAATATAAAGGACTAGAAACTGTGAAGTAATGAATTATCATTTTCAGAGGAAAAGGATAGAGAGTAGAAAATAAACAAAACAAGTAAAGAAACGAAATGAAATCAAGATGAAGAAGAAGAAGCAAGAGGAGTGGAGTTATCGAACGTCGTCCCAACATGATGCATTACAAAGCCATAGATCTTTCTCTTCAGCCGATCCACCTTCTCATTCATCAGCTCGTCCCTTTTCGACACAACTCGATCCAACCACTCATTCACTCTTTTCAATTGTGACAAAACTGCTGCAATGGAGCCACAATCAAGAGGCAGTTTCACGCCATCTCGAAAACCGGCGGCCAGGGCCTTCTCAACGAACTCCAGGAACCACACTTGCATCTCTGACTGCAAACTCATAGCAAGCTCAACTGTCTCTCGCATTCCATGGCCCTTGGTCCACGTCCCAACACGGGCATTGGACTGTGGTGAGGAAGATGAAGCGGAAACTCCATGGCGCTTCATTTGGGTTTTGGGAGGTGTGTTGAGAGATTGCCTTTTGGACAAAAGTTTCTGCAGGGTTGATGGCGGTTGGTTCTCTTTGGTGGTAAGAAGAGACACGACCCCTAGATCAGTTGCTAAGGCAGCTTCAACCCAAATAGAAACAGATTTTGATTGCTCGGTTGGGATGCGGTCGCTATAATCTATATCAGACTTGTGGTTGCTAGCAATTGATTCAACCAGTGTTGTTGATTTAACAACATCATCATAAATCGAGAAGAACTTATCAATTGCGGGCAAAGGATTCCCAACCTTGGATGTGGAAGACAGTTCTGCAAACATGCTGATACAGAAAGCGAAGAACAAAATTCAAGTTTGGAAATTGCAACACAAAATGAAAATGGAATTCTTTCTTCAGTTTATTGACATCAACACAATGATCACATTCATTACCTTAATTTCCTCACAAGAGACTCAGTGGCAATGGCCTCCTCCATTGCTTCAGTTGCAGCTGCAGAAGCAGCAACTTTCCTTTGCAAAGCCTCCTGCAATTGGATATGCTTTAAATTTTAGACTTGATGACTGATTCACTACACTATCAATTGAAGTCAAACCACTTGTTCTGTTTCAACGCATCAAAATTAGAGCTTCAAAGTACAAAATTTAGAGCCCAATTCTTACCTTTCCAAGCCTTGCAAGGTTTGCAGACACAGCATCAAGTGAAACACTCCCATCAGTCCATTTTCTTTCATGAACAGTGATGCCCAGACAGCTTGGTTTCTCTTGAACCTGGCAATTTTCAGGTGTCCCGAATTTCGGTTTCTCATTGATCGGAGATTCATCATCATTAGAACTTCTATTGTCTTTCACGTCACTTAATCTTCTCGAAAGGGCGGCCTGCAAAGGTAGAATGTGAAAATTAGATTATGCAGCGTTACGCAGTGACGCAAAGGAAACTCAAAAAATTTCATTGCAAATACGCGAAGGGGGAAAATTTACCTGAGTCCTTAAAATTGCTTGCAATTCAGGTTTGTTCTTGGACTCGGACTTCTCCTTTTGCTCCACAGCTGGAGACTCGTCCCAGCCCTTCCGATTACTCTTTCCAGACCCAAGGGAATCAGAAATCTTAGAAATTCCTGCAACGATATTTGCCATCTTCTTCCTGCTAGCTGAGTCCTTTATTCCCCCAGACAACCGTCTCCCAGGAGAAAGAGAAGCCCTTCGGGGATTAGGCGAAGGCTGCCTCCGCCCAATCGGCGAAGGCTGCCTCCGCCCAATCGGCGATGGCTGCCGATACCTCGACGGCACTATAATGGCAGGCTCCTTACAGACCTTCCGATTTTCGTCCTGCGCCGCAACTAAGCTCGGAACCACACATTTCGATGGGGCAGGAGATCCCGACCTCTTTCCTTTTCCAGCAGGCGATGGATCTCTCTCAACTGTCGCCGTATTCTTCTTCCCGGCAGACGCAGACCTCTTTGCACCGGCGGGAGATGAAAACCTCGAAACCGGCCGATCTGCGATCTTCTTACGCTCATCTAAATTCGAATTCAAATTCAAATTCCCGCCCAAATTGACATTGTCTCTGGGCGCAAGAGGCTGCCTTGATGGTCGTGCCTTCTCGAGCTTAGCTTCCTTGTTGTCATTCCTTATCGATTGCTCCTGCTTCTTATTAGACAAGTAAATGGCCATGAAATCGGTGGACTGATCGGAATCAGAAACGGGCTGAATCACAAACTCGCGTTTGGAGGCAGAAATTCGTGCAACCAGGGGTTCTGGGGATCCGACGAATGGGTGGCGGCCGGCGATAGGGCGGATTTCGACGACGCGAGGGACGGGGGAGTCAAAATCAAAGCGGTCTACGTAAGCGAACTGCCCAAGCTGCAGGCGGTTGGTGAGGATGAGCTCGGTGTCGCGATCGGAGAGGGAGACGTAGGTGGAGTTGAGGGAGTCGGAGAGCTGGACGTAGAAGCCCTGGTTAGGCCAGAGGTCGGAGCCGGCGAGAGCAGGGACTATGCCGATGACTTGGAGGAGAGCCGAGCGGTGGTCGCCTGTGACTTTGGTGGCGGAGTTCATTGACTGGAGAAGCTTCAGGAGGATTCCTGGAGTGGGAGACGCCATTGTTGTGCAGCTAGTGCTTTGTGTGTATGGGGAACGAAGAGAAAGAGACTCAGAAAGAGAATGGATGGGAGGCGTGAATCTATGAGAATGAAGGAGTCGAACATGGTATTTGCCAAAGAAGCGTGGGACCAGCAGCTAATTTGGCCGTTAAGAAATTTCAAATTCAAATTGCCGCTAACTATTTAATACTTACTATTACTATATGGTTTGAATTCGGGCGTTACGTTACCGTTACGTTATCCTTTAGATCAAACTGCACATAACATCATCACCCGAAGATCAATTGGAAAAGGATTAAAAAGCTTCTTTTCTTTTTCTTGAGCAAAAGAGTTTAAAAAAAAACTCAAAAAAGCTAGCCGTTGTTAAAACCAAGTTTAACTTCTAATAGCATAATACCGCATTAGTGGTGTAGCCAAAAGTTCAAAGTTAGTGTGGGCACTTTCAATCGAAATAATTTTATAATAATATTCAAATTTCATCATAAAAAAATTAATATTAGAAAGGGAGTTTTATATAGAAACTTTTCAGGCAATATGATTTAGAGCTAGCTAAAGATAGAAAAGATAGAAAACATAAGCAAAAATTACAAAGGTATTATTATAATTGCATATACACATACACGTAACAACAAATATTCACTAGGGGCTTGAAGTGGCGGAGCCACTGTACCACACCATACACTATGTTAGGGCTAGCTAAAGCATATTTCGTGCCTGTATTTACATTAATATTTTTTAATATAACAATATATTTCTTCTAATTCTAATTTAAAACGATGGGGAATTCGGGCAAAAGTAATCCGTGCGCACCGTACCCGAGTTCTTTAAAGTTTAGAAAATCTTCTAAACAACGGTATACAACAAACTAGCAAATTAGAAACCCGAAGGAAAATAATGGTATGGGTGTAGACTGTGTAGTAATCAACAAGTACATTCATTTTCACCATATAATATCCAAGAAACATTAACTTTACACTTCCTCTCACAATTCAAATGAATATTACAAACCAATTTTGGTATTCTAAATATAGAAAATACAAGATGAATATGGGTGTAGTAAAAAAGCATCGCTTTTTTTTACTTTGTATAATTTTTATTCAGGCTTATGCCGCAAAAAAGAGGAAGAACATTAGACATAAAATAACTACAAAGAATATCTTGATCATTAGCCATCGGCCGGATGATACACTGGCAAGGTATCTGGCTAGTTGCCCTTGTGCTCCTTCTACATCGGCCAGTGTCTCGTCCATGTTCTCATCAATCCTGTCAGCCACAGCAATGAGCAAGCCTCAGCTCCATGTATTCATCAACATATACAGAAGTCTTTAACCAAACATTTATCCTCCAATCACACACTTATGTTTAACATGACTGCTAACCAAACCTGATTGCAATCTCTCCTTGCTGCGAAACCATGGTTGCCAATTGAGTGAATATATGACCAAGCTCATGAATTGTTGACTCCACGTTATGAAGAGCTTCAGATCGGCTCTGCATGTAGCTGCCTAGTTGTTCTACCTGTTGTTGCTGCTGTTGCTGTAATAATGGCTGAGATTCCATATCTATCTTCTTCCTGAAGGAAACACAAAACAATGACAATGACATCTACATACAGCTTTTGAGAAGATGGTGACAATGTTTCTCTTCAAGTTCCCCAATGAAAAGGCTCAGAAAAATGTTGGAAAAAAATCACACTGCTTAGCAAATCATGGTTAATAATGAGATCAATATGACTCGAGAAATCATAATGCTTTCATCTAACTCTAATCGAAGTCATTTTGCTTTATGAAAAGAAGACATCCCGACAAACTTCTATAATGGTCTCATGGGATTCAGCCAATTATCTTGATCGTGGGATATCATTGAGAAATAGGAATCCAAGTTATCAAAATGATGAATTTGGGACCTCCCCACATACAACCAAAATGTAGATGGAAGGCTGAGGCTTCTAATAAGAGCTTTCAATCAGAATATAACAGTACGGTCATAATACCTATATCTGTAAAACATGCTGATAAGTGATACCTAGTTGGAAAGTTACCTAGGAAATAACTGTGACGAAGATGCAGCAGAATCATTGGCCTATGGAGGAGGAGATGTTGATGCATTAGCAGCTGATCTGGCAGCTGCTGGACGTTGGCGAACAAATGGATTTGCTAACTCTTTTGAACTGTTTGACGAAAAGATTTGCCTCCTATTTTCATGAACCTTTAGATTCTGCCATATAAAAAGAAAAGTGGAATTTAGATTGAAGTCAAACTAAGAAGTACGATGGCTACCATGTTGCAGGGGCATACAATGTACCTCTGATCGGATTGTGAGAACTTCCTTAAACTCCTTCGTGGCGCTCATTAATCGGTTCTTCAAGTTATCTACAACGGTAGTTGAATGACTATTGGTGTCACTCGAGAAGCTTCCAGTTTTGTTTTGGGAATTGCAGATCAGCTGCAGATCTATCCCTGCTGAATTAAGTCCAGTATTGTCTTGCTTTATAGCTGCTGTCAGCTCTGGAGAGATCATCAAACACCGATTTCCTTTTCGCCACTGGCAGATTGAAAACACAACTTTTCAGCATGGTTGCTCCAAAGTATCAACACGGTTCTCAAATTATGCAAATTTATCACAAATCAATACTAACATCAGTGTTCAAAGACTGGATCCACAAATGTATAAATAATCATGAATAACCAGGTGTTCATATTCTAATTCAAATTACAAGCGTGTATAATTATTAATCAGAATTTGTACAGAAATTTGTTTTGTATAGTGAGCTGAATGACATATTTACAAAAATCAAATAAAACTACTGAATCTTGCATAGTAAAATTCAGATTTAAAAAAGAAAAGGTAATAATTTGGCAAAAAAAGCAGATTTACATACATCGAGCGAGTTTGGAGAGGTTCTGGGCAGTTTGATGAATCCCTAGCCCGATCCTGGAAGCCCTTTGGTTGAACTCCGATTGAATCGAAGCCGCAGATCGAAGTCCGTCGAGCTTCGCGCCACCGTTGCCGCTACTCTATGGCCCATTGTCGGGTGCGCGAACGGCTTCCGAAGCCTCTCTGTTAGGCTGAGGAACTCCTGCGTTCGATCTCGGAACGACGATTGCCCAGATTTTCCATGCATTTCTCTACTTTTTATTCACTAATTTGTATGAAAATTACAAATGAAGCAAAAAAATGTGTACAAATTCTACTTCAATGCTACAAAAATGTACGTACGAAATATGAATCTTGTATATTGGAAGCCATTGCACCCAACCGCGGCAAACCGGTTCGACCGGGTCTTGCTTTATTGTCCTTGAGATTGGAAAGAACCGTAGAACCAAATCGGCTCATGAGAAATAGTACGGTGGTATTTTTTTTTGGGTAAAAAGTATGGTGGTATTATTCCTCCTTAAAAAAAAAAACAACTAATGTGTATTAATGAGGGGGAAGCCCGAAGCCCCATAACCAAACCTGGAGAAAAACCAGGTAACAAACTGGCAAAAACTAAACCTTACACAGTCGCAGGAACTGAGAGATTCCAGTTAGCTGCGCATAAGAAGTTAGAGATAGAGGAAGAGAAGTTAATTGTACACAATTTAGAAGGCAATAAGGAAATAATTCCAGAAACTATAGTTAAGGGGGGCTTAGAGGAGGAGTGAAACATAGGGGCATTGCGTTCCGTCCAAATACAGTAGACTAATGAAGAAAGAGCAAACTTGTAGCTGATGACTTTGAGGGAATTACCTTTCCATCGAGAGGTTATAAGAAGTTGAGGTTCCACCCCAAAACCAATTGGCAATGGGGGGAGTAGTCCAAGATCTTATAAGGCACAAATTTTAGTTGTGTTTTTCCGATGTGGGACATTTTCCTCACATCTCAACACGCCCCTCACGTGTGGCGGATTTTCCAGCCTATCACGTGACGATTTGATTGGGTACATGTGACACGTGTGACGGTTAAGCCAATCACGTGAGATAACCCCGCTTTGATACCATGTAAGAAATTGAGGTTCCACCCCCAAAACCAATTGGCAATGGGGGGAGTAGCCCAAGATCTTATAAGGCACAAATTGTATTTCCTCTGTTCCGATGTGGGACATCTCACCCTCACATCTCAACACGCCCCCTCACGTGTGGCGGCTCTTCCAGCCAACACGTTTTTTCTTTCGTCATCACTACGCCCCCTATCCGTGTGGCGGCGAGTGAATGGGCGACGTGTGGCACGTGTGGCTGTTAAACCATCCACGTGAGATAACCCGCTCTGATACCATGTTAGAGATCGGGATTACGACCATTATATAGACTCGGAAGTTCGGCCCTAAAACCAATTGGTGATAGGGGGAGTTGCCCAAAGCTATATAAGGCACACATTATATTTCCTCTTTTCTGATAGGGGAAGTGAGCCCATTGTCCCACATTCGTATGAGCCCATTGTCTCATACCTCTCTCAACTCTGTTTTTTTGAGTGACTGGGCAACGTGTAGCGGTTAAGCCATCCACGTGGGATAACTCGGCTTTGATTGACACGACCCATCCCAATCCCCCCGGGATTACCATGGAATGTGACGTGCTCCCGTCTGACAAGAGGCGCCAGACAAGGGATAATCGATTGCCACTGCCCAAACGGGCTTCCAGAGTGCGTAAGGATCGATGGAGGAGGTGTGCGATGCTCAAGTCTCTGCTGCAGTCGTATCCGGAATCAACCTGAAGGGCATTGAAAACAAAAGCTGTGAGTGGACGAAAATAAACAAGTCTGTTTAAAACATTTATAAGACATTTATGCCCCTCAGTAAAATCATATGCATGCACCAAAACCAATAATTCCATAATTATTTAGAAATAACCATTAGGGCCTTAGCCCGGAAACCAAAGCATAGTTTCAATTTCCAAAAGTAAATCCAAGAGTTATTTCGTAAATCCAGTAATATGAACCATAAGGCATATAAACCATAACCATTATTTTAGCCACTGCACTATACACTCCAATCCGACATCCCTGATGTCTGACGTCCCTGACGTCAATAAGGTCACAATCACAAGGCTACGCGTGCCACTCGGGTCTCAATTTCCGAGTTCATTCCCCGAACCCCGTTCGGGTACAGCATCCCCGATGCTTAGCGTCATAGACGCTGGACGTACTAGACGTCCGTGACCTCTCCGGGGTACCTCGCCGGAGGAGACAATATAATATGGAAGGATCTATACAGTGCAGTACTAAATACATTTTATCGATATCCACATGCAAAACATATAGGTATACATAGATAAAATCCGAACCATTCGTTACGTTTCATCAGACGGGTCTCATGCCCGAATACCGTGAAACGTGCCATAACCGAAATATCATCAAAACCATTTATAGATTCCAGCATGTGAACATATATAAAATGTAAACCAGGAAACATTTATTCAATTCCATTTTAGGGTCCCCGACCCGCAATCACGTGTAGAAATCAACTGGGCCCCTGGCCTGATTCCACAAGTTAACTGGGCCCCTAGCCCGATCCACATGTTAACTGGGCCCCTGGCCCGATTTCATAGTTCAACTGGGCCCCTGGCCCGATTTTACTTTATTCAAGTTCGTAACCGTTTCATGAAATCATATTCAACCACATTTATGGAAATCGGTGAAAATCCAGAAAATCTCGGTTTACGTGCAAATACGTAATTCACCTCGAAATGCGTGAAATCATTTTAAATTCACCGATATCCAAAGTAAATCATTTGATCATAATTATAACAATCATAAAACAGTTATGCATGCATCGAATTTATGAAACCAATGTCCACTCACAGACCGTTTAACCGAGCGCCTCGATACGCGTGCCATAGGCCTTCCCGGGCCACCTCACTATCACTGGGACTCCCAATCCTGTTCAAATCAATTTAGAGGATCACTAACCTCATCATTAACATCCTATTCAAGTCCCGTAATTTTCCCGAATTTTTAAGTATTTTTAAACTGGATTAAAAACCTTCGGACATCCCGAACAATAACGAAACGGTGTCCGATCGACACGAAACCAATCCCAAAATGTTCGTTACAATGTATAGGATAAAAGTCATGTTGGAAGTTTCCCAAAATTACCTCACACGCGCCCCCACGCGCCGGTTGAACTCCCTGCGCGTGAAACCCACGCGCCGGGTACTGTTCACCGTCGTTCAACCCGAATGACTGGTAAACGGGTCGCCGTGACCCGCGGGCCAACCCGACCGGTTCTCGGTCATTTCTCCATCATTTTGGACGGGGTTTTCACCTGCAAGATCGTCTGAGTTCAACCAACAGTTCTGTGGAATCAAAAACTAGAAGTAACGTCCAGATTATTACCTCTGACTCGAACCCGAAACACAGAATTTTCCGATCGTCCTTCCTCCCGATTCCGGCCGCCTCGAGTCCCAAAATCACGTCCACAAGGTTTGTTTAAGCTCAGAGAACACCGTAGGATCAAATCCAACGACCAACACCCATCTAAAACCCGATCACCATTTTTGGTTTCGAACCGGGTTACGGGCACCGCCGTCCCCGCCGTGCCCTGCTCACCTCGAGCTTCGAAAACTAGCCCTTCGTGCCTGTTTCTGACCCCAAGTCCCAAAGGAATCAAGAAGGAGCCCAGAAACACGACGGATCGTCGATTTCCAAGAACCTGGGCAAACTTCCTCCCGGGTTAACACGGCCGCCGTGGACCACCGCTGCCGCCGCCGACGTCCTGCCGCCTCCCGCTGGTTCTCACAATCTCAGTGACCCACACATGTGCACAGAGGAGATGTGTGAAGGTTTTGGGTGCACGGTTCGAATGGTTGTGCAGGTAAGCAAATATAAAATGGGAAGGGAGATGATAAGGAAAAATGAATGGTCCAGATTCAATCTCACCATTGAGATTAAGGGTCCAGATCAAAAGATGCAATAAGTGGGAATACTTTATATTTTTTAATCCAATAATTTAATCAATCTGACCAATCCAGATCTGATCCCAATAATTAAAGGTTAGTGGTCCACGTGTCCCACTCAGAAATTCAGACCAATCAGAGAACACCACGTGTCCACGCCTCGTAATGCGTGCATAACGAAACCAAACTTCCGTGACCCATAACTTCGTCGTCGAATCTCCGATTTCGGCGTGCCGCCTGTCGTTGGATTCGCATCGACGAAACCTACGTAACGGTCCTTGGCCCTCGGCCATCGGACATCCCGGTCAAAAAGTCAACATTTCCCCCTCTTTCGTCCAAATTACGAAAATGCCCCTGGGCTTCCGTACATCATAACTTTCACCACGAACGTCGGAATCGAACGTGCCACCTGTCTATGAACTCGTGACGTCCCGAACTATGTCACGGTCATCGGTCAAAGTCCATTTGACCATCCGAATTAAAAGTCAACGTTTTGCCCACGCCTAGGGGCAAAACGGTCATTTCGCACAATTCGTCCGAAATCGCCCAACTAATCTCAGATTAGTAAATCACAATTAAATATTATTAAATCCCGATATTCGGGACGGGTCGTTACAACCTTCCCTCCTTAAAGAATTTCGTCCTCGAAATTACCAACAATCTTATTCCACAACCACCTTGTGGAAAACAATTCGACCACACATCTGTGTACACTTGTACACCCACATACTGGGACAACACCAGTCTCGTTTGTACCCAGACATCCCATCACAGTCATACGTCATAATAGCAACAACACTCGACCACCTCGAGTGGAAATGATCACCTGATCCGCGATAAAATCGCCTAACCATTTAGCTGGCTCCTTCAGCTAGATGGTTCCTTTCCATTATCAATAAATCCTTACATTTGCTCCCGTTGGGAGTCACCAAATCTCTTTTGTCAGTCCATGCTGACACCACCAGTCAAACTGTCATCACAAAACTTTACCATCCTAGTAAAGCCCCAACCATCTGTCCGTCGGGACAACACCACGTACTACATCACTCCCGATGTAGCGCAAGCTCAACCACATGATCTCAATTCGCAGGGCAAGCCCATTCCTGCGACACAAAATAATCTCAATGTCCATAATCGCCGACTCCCTCAGCGAACCAAGACGCTGGAAAATCACGGTGTGATCAAGTCACACAAGGCTACTCGTGGTTACTCAGACCACCAATTCACTCATCCAGAGTGTACGTATACCGTCAATTAACCCAATCAAGTGGCGTAACTGGAACACATTGGATACCAGCCCAGCAGTGAACACACATCTCAAAACTAGGGTTCCACAAGCCAACCATGGCTAAGAGCACCTGCTCATACAATCACTGAACCCGACAAGATCAATCCGCCCAGCGCACAGTATCCAATGTCCAGTCCACCATACAGCCAAACAAATGATATCAGAACCAATCCGATTACCAACACATTAGTTACACACCACTGGTACATCCCATGTACCGCCATTAGGCACCACTCCGCCTAACCAGTATCAATCATCGTACAACGTACCCTGTACATACCTCAATCCATCAATCTGACTATTGCCACCCAGGTCATAGCCAAACACGTTCTAGTAATGGAGTACATTTGCCCAAACCAACATGAGACAAAACGAACTCCACCCGTCATCTAGTTCCAATTCCGAATCCGAATTCGCAATTTCGTAAGAAATCCCGAATCCGAACCCAACATCATATTTTTAACCCATTTCCAAATCCGAATCCGAAATCATTATTCCGTAAGCTAGCATTGGAATAATCATTCCGCACCCAAATCTAGTAATCCATTTTCGAGCTTTGCAATCGAATCCAGAATCGTCACCCAGAAATTCGGTTCCAAAACCCAAAATCTCGTTTACGTCCACCAAGACGTAACAAAACCAAACCTATCGGTTGCCTGTCCGAAACACTCGATTGACTTCATAGGGAAGCAAATCCCAATATCCACACGTCAAAGGTTGACAAAATCCGACCACATCGGCAACCTACTCAACCGAGTCACAAACCATATGGACTTCACTCCGAAAAGAAGTTCAGTCCCGTCATTTACGACTCACAACCAAGGTAAGAGTGATAAACTCTCCACCCATCTGGATCCTCTCCACCCATCTGGATCATCAAGATCACAATCCATATCCATCGCTATGTCACCCGACAAGTAACATCACGATCCTAGATCGTCACATCGACCAAAGCCGACAACATCGCAAATCAGATCCACCTAGGATCCACACATGCTCACATAGCAAGCAACCCATCTGGAAGCTGATCGTAGGGTCTTACACCCTCAATTGAATCCTTCGCCAAATTTCCCTTGGTGGAAAGATGGCCACGCATACCACCACCAAAACCAAAATCATACAAAACTTCTTGTGTCCAATGAACCCAAGCCAAACATGGGTCCACCTACCAATACACGCTCAACGTACTGGTAGCAACAATCATCACCTGCCACGGCAGGAAATATGAAGTCAACCCTAATGACTTCGGAATACCAATCACTGATGTGGAAACGAGCACTCCTCTCGTCTCCCAATCACAACTCTCCCCGGATCGGGAGTTCCAACCATGTTGGAAACAGACATGCTCCCAATGAGATGTCATGTCCAACCACTGGACTGCCCACGTCCATACCTCACTTGGACCACCACGTGTCCAAAATCAATTTATAACTCGGACCTCACGTCCGCCAATAATCATGTATGCACACACCCCTATTCCGAACGGAATATCCACAATTTTGCCTGAATGTGCATACCACACTGCTTCCGTCTCACATCTCAACCTAAACAGGTTCAATCCTCAGGTTCCAAGTGATTCACAATCACAAAATCCCACATCAATACCACGAATGGTTTTCCCCGATTTTTTTCCAATTTCAATAATTTCCTTGTACTCTCTGGGGATATAAGAAATAAACAATTTTACCAATCTCGGGGTTGACAAAACTCCCCAAGTCCACCAATACACATGACCTTAGGGGACAGCATCCGAAGAATCCCCCAAATTTCAATCATACCATTTAATCCATTCATCACTGGTCACCGTAATTCTGTTAGGACTTATCCCAACACATCACAACCTCCACTGTATCCCATCCAGTCCAAGACTCAACCACCACTGAGTCGCATATACCAATCATCGGTCCATTATGACAGAGTCACACCCCAACTGGTGGCTCATTGTCAACACAATTTCTGACACCAGCACCAGCGCTAGTACCAGCACCATCGCACCATCATCAACACTAGTATCAGCACACAGGCATCCATACCAGTATTGGCATAAAGGTATCACCATACCGACATCCATACATAGCACACGAACATCCATGCTAGCACACAGTGTGCAAAGTTGTTACCCTGGATCTCCGTTCATTACGAACGACGATCCCGTAACACCACTCGTACCCCACGACTATGGGTACCTCCAATTTGACCACTGGCACATCAGGATAATGAACGTTCCCTGAACGTCCCCAAGTATTAAAACCACGCTAAATATCCTCGATAGCCAGTTATCTCGACACAACTGTCGACCAACAGTCATCGTTGTCAAGATCCGTAACCACACCTCACACTAATATCCGATCCAACACGGGATTCCATATTTCATCTCACAACCGTATCCATAAATCGAACCCATAAGACTCACTAGAGTCATCCACATGGTCATCCATGACCTCAGCCGCTCGTCGCAGCACAAGTCCTTAAATAAAGTTCACTTTTCCTGCCCATCAATTATAAATTAGGGTTCCAACATCACACCCGAGGGTTCCACCGAACCCAACTGCCTTCTGCAGTAAAATCCACAACCTGACCGACCCCGCGGTCCTGACATCATATAGACGTCAAATCCAATCCAATCGTCAACCCAACGTGGGTTCCACCACGAAGGTCATCGGCTAACTCCGATGCACCAACACCCCGTACACTAGCCAACACTACCAGGGTCCATTATTTAGACCAATACTCAACTGAGTTTCGCATTTGCAATCAAATGGGGTTCCCTGAACCTAGCTGTGCCCAGTGGCACAACAATCCATAATCACCTGACCGAACCGACGGTCCCACATTACCAGTTAATCTTATACAACCCCACTTGGGTTGAATCGCATCAATGCACGGCGTATCGGGCCAAACACTCCCAATTCACCATACAAATCCAAAACTATCTATCAGGTTGACAACGGAACAGCAGCCCAAAGAGACATCACACCCTCGACCTTCGCGCACAAAAGAGCAAAACCTACTCTGATACCACTTGACACGACCCATCCCAATCCCCCCGGGATTACCATGGAATGTGACGTGCTCCCGTCTGACAAGAGGCGCCAGACAAGGGATAATCGATTGCCATTGCCCAAACGGGCTTCCAGAGTGCGTAAGGATCGATGGAGGAGGTGTGCGATGCTCAAGTCTCTGCTGCAGTCGTATCCGAAATCAACCTGAAGGGCATTGAAAACAAAAGCTGTGAGTGGACGAAAATAAACAAGTCTGTTTAAAACATTTATAAGACATTTATGCCCCTCAGTAAAATCATATGCATGCACCAAAACCAATAATTCCATAATTATTTAGAAATAACCATTAGGGCCTTAGCCCGGAAACCAAAGCATAGTTTCAATTTCCAAAAGTAAATCCAAGAGTTATTTCGTAAATCCAGTAATATGAACCATAAGGCATATAAACCATAACCATTATTTTAGCCACTGCACTATACACTCCAATCCGACATCCCTGATGTCTGACATCCCTGACGTCAATAAGGTCACAATCACAAGGCTACGCGTGCCACTCGGGTCTCAATTTCCGAGTTCATTCCCCGAACCCCGTTCGGGTACAGCATCCCCGATGCTTAGCGTCATAGACGCTGGACGTACTAGACGTCCGTGACCTCTCCGGGGTACCTCGCCGGAGGAGACAATATAATATGGAAGGATCTATACAGTGCAGTACTAAATACATTTTATCGATATCCACATGCAAAACATATAGGTATACATAGATAAAATCCGAACCATTCGTTACGTTTCATCAGACGGGTCTCATGCCCGAATACCGTGAAACGTGCCATAACCGAAATATCATCAAAACCATTTATAGATTCCAGCATGTGAACATATATAAAATGTAAACCAGGAAACATTTATTCAATTCCATTTTAGGGTCCCCGACCCGCAATCACGTGTAGAAATCAACTGGGCCCCTGGCCTGATTCCACAAGTTAACTGGGCCCCTGGCCCGATCCACATGTTAACTGGGCCCCTGGCCCGATTTCATAGTTCAACTGGGCCCCTGGCCCGATTTTACTTTATTCAAGTTCGTAACCGTTTCATGAAATCATATTCAACCACATTTATGGAAATCGGTGAAAATCCAGAAAATCTCGGTTTACGTGCAAATACGTAATTCACCTCGAAATGCGTGAAATCATTTTAAATTCACCGATATCCAAAGTAAATCATTTGATCATAATTATAACAATCATAAAACAGTTATGCATGCATCGAATTTATGAAACCAATGTCCACTCACAGACCGTTTAACCGAGCGCCTCGATACGCGTGCCATAGGCCTTCCCGGGCCACCTCACTATCACTGGGACTCCCAATCCTGTTCAAATCAATTTAGAGGATCACTAACCTCATCATTAACATCCTATTCAAGTCCCGTAATTTTCCCGAATTTTTAAGTATTTTTAAACTGGATTAAAAACCTTCGGACATCCCGAACAATAACGAAACGGTGTCCGATCGACACGAAACCAATCCCAAAATGTTCGTTACAATGTATAGGATAAAAGTCATGTTGGAAGTTTCCCAAAATTACCTCACACGCGCCCCCACGCGCCGGTTGAACTCCCTGCGCGTGAAACCCACGCGCCGGGTACTGTTCACCGTCGTTCAACCCGAATGACTGGTAAACGGGTCGCCGTGACCCGCGGGCCAACCCGACCGGTTCTCGGTCATTTCTCCATCATTTTGGACGGGGTTTTCACCTGCAAGATCGTCTGAGTTCAACCAACAGTTCTGTGGAATCAAAAACTAGAAGTAACGTCCAGATTATTACCTCTGACTCGAACCCGAAACACAGAATTTTCCGATCGTCCTTCCTCCCGATTCCGGCCGCCTCGAGTCCCAAAATCACGTCCACAAGGTTTGTTTAAGCTCAGAGAACACCGTAGGATCAAATCCAACGACCAACACCCATCTAAAACCCGATCACCATTTTTGGTTTCGAACCGGGTTACGGGCACCGCCGTCCCCGCCGTGCCCTGCTCACCTCGAGCTTCGAAAACTAGCCCTTCGTGCCTGTTTCTGACCCCAAGTCCCAAAGGAATCAAGAAGGAGCCCAGAAACACGACGGATCGTCGATTTCCAAGAACCTGGGCAAACTTCCTCCCGGGTTAACACGGCCGCCGTGGACCACCGCTGCCGCCGCCGACGTCCTGCCGCCTCCCGCTGGTTCTCACAATCTCAGTGACCCACACATGTGCACAGAGGAGATGTGTGAAGGTTTTGGGTGCACGGTTCGAATGGTTGTGCAGGTAAGCAAATATAAAATGGGAAGGGAGATGATAAGGAAAAATGAATGGTCCAGATTCAATCTCACCATTGAGATTAAGGGTCCAGATCAAAAGATGCAATAAGTGGGAATACTTTATATTTTTTAATCCAATAATTTAATCAATCTGACCAATCCAGATCTGATCCCAATAATTAAAGGTTAGTGGTCCACGTGTCCCACTCAGAAATTCAGACCAATCAGAGAACACCACGTGTCCACGCCTCGTAATGCGTGCATAACGAAACCAAACTTCCGTGACCCATAACTTCGTCGTCGAATCTCCGATTTCGGCGTGCCGCCTGTCGTTGGATTCGCATCGACGAAACCTACGTAACGGTCCTTGGCCCTCGGCCATCGGACATCCCGGTCAAAAAGTCAACATTTCCCCCTCTTTCGTCCAAATTACGAAAATGCCCCTGAGCTTCCGTACATCATAACTTTCACCACGAACGTCGGAATCGAACGTGCCACCTGTCTATGAACTCGTGACGTCCCGAACTATGTCACGGTCATCGGTCAAAGTCCATTTGACCATCCAAATTAAAAGTCAACGTTTTGCCCACGCCTAGGGGCAAAACGGTCATTTCGCACAATTCGTCCGAAATCGCCCAACTAATCCCAGATTAGTAAATCACAATTAAATATTATTAAATCCCGATATTCGGGACGGGTCGTTACATTGATACCATGTAAGAAGTTGAGGTTCCACTCCAAAACCAATTGGCAATGGAGGGAGTAGCCCAAGATCTTATAAGGCACAAATTGTAGTTGTGCTTTCCGATGTGGGACATTTTCCTCACATCTCAACACGCCCCCTCACGTGTGCCGGATTTTCCAGCCTATCACGTGACGATTTGATGGGTACGTGTGACACGTGTGGCGATTAAGCCTTCACGTGAGATAACCCCGCTCTGATACCATGTAAGAAGTTGATGTTCCACCCCAAAACCAATTGGCAAAGGGGGGAGTAGCCCAAGATCTTATAAGGCACAAATTGTAGTTGTGCTTTTCCGATGTGGGACATTTTCCTCACATCTCAACACGCCCCCTCACGTGATAGGCTGGAAAATCCACCACACGTGAGGGGGCGTGTTGAGATGTGAGGAAAATGTCCCACATCGGAAAATCACAACTACAATTTGTGCCTTATAAGATCTTGGGCTACTCCCCCCTTTGCCAATTAGTTTTGGGGTGGAACATCAACTTCTTACATGGTATCAGAGCGGGGTTATTTCACGTGAAGGCTTAATCGCCACACGTGTCACACGTACCCATCAAATCGTCACGTGATAGGCTGGAAAATCCGGCACACGTGAGGGGGCGTGTTGAGATGTGAGGAAAATGTCCCACATCGGAAAAGCACAACTACAATTTGTGCCTTATAAGATCTTGGGCTATTCCCTCCATTCCCAATTAGTTTTGGGGTGGAACCTCAACTTCTTACAGAGGCAACATCAGCAATAAAGGAAGGCCACGGGATTTTGAGCCAATTAGCACCACATCTAGCCAGCGCCTGTCTCCAAATGAAAGCACTATAATTGCACTCAAAGAAAAGGTGAGGATGAGATTCAGGGGCTGAGTTACACAAAAGACATTGAGTAATCGAGCTACCCAAACGTCTTGCAATTTTGTCCAAGGTAGCAAGGCCGGAGTTGATAGCCAATCATAATATAAAACTGGCTCGTGGCGAAATGGACCAAGAGAGAAGGAGTCATTTTCAGATGGATAAGTAGAAACACTAGCAGCAGCAATTTGGATGGATCTAAATCCCTAGTTGGTAATAAAAGGCCAATCCTACCTAGAACCACAAATGATCCAGGATACTACTTGGCATCGATGTGATACGAGAGACAGCGACCACATTGTAACCCCAAGTATCCAAGAGAGGCCCATGGGGAAGCCAAGAAAATGTTAATGTTAATATTAATATTAATATTAATATTAACAATATATAATGAAATGTTATGTTATTTTTGTTCGTAATTTAGTAATATTTGTATATATTTTATGATGGATATTTTAAATTATATATATATATATTATACATGTCCTCTTTTAATTGAGCTATATTTTGATTTATGATAAATAAATACGGAGATAAGATATGACATTAAATATCACAAATTTCTAGAATCATATGAATTGATCCCATTTACATTTGAGAATATATTTAAGAAAGAAAATCAGCAAATACCCTTTAAATTATATGTACTATTATAACGCCAAGAGGCTCGGCAGGCTTCATAAAAAAAAACTTTAATAAAAATACCTTTAAATTATTTAATAGTTAAATAGGTAAGGATATCTATATTATTATAAAGCTAGAAGACTCAAAAGACTTCACTTAAAAATTCGGACAAAAATACTCTTTAAATGATTTAATAATTAAAAATATAATAATAAAATTAAATATCAAATTTATACATAAAAAATAATAAAGGTTAATGGAAGAAGTGAAGGTAAAAATAATTAGTGGGCTAAGATAGTTACTAATTTATTTTTAAAATTTTCTTAACAAAAATTAATAAATTAATTAATACTCGCGTTAGCGATGATAGGTGTCGAGTTCGTATAAAGTATGGTAGTATTATTCCTCCTTATTGTAACTACTAACTAGTGATTCAGGTTATATGTCCTTTAATGTTATATCAACAATATTATATAAGAAAATGTAATGTTGTTGTTAATTTAGTAATCTTCGTATATGTTTTATGACGGAATGTTTTAAGTTTTAGAACATTCGTAAAGGACCCTCTCCTAATTGGACTACATGTTGATTTATGAATATATTTAAGAAAGAAAATGAGCAAATACCTCCAACTTTGGAAGTAGAAACCATGGATTGATTCTTCTGCAACAACAATATACTTTACAGAGCTGTAAACTATAACATGTTTGATGTCTGCTAGCTAGGTTTTCATGCCTTCCTAAAAACTTATGGTCACTGCAGAACCAAATACAAAATAAAACCTCCAACAATTTTCATCACCATATTCATAACTCCCACCGAAGGACCAGCATAAGAAATCATAACTGGAAACTGGCAGTCCCCTGTAGATGGATCTTGATCAGTCAACATAGCCAAACCCGAAAATTCGCAAGTCCAGCTCTTCTGGCTATTCACCTGGTAATACATGTTGAATGCATAAGAGGCATTGCCTTGGAGGCTAAGGTTATTGCAAGAACACCCATAACCAAGAGAAGTGCAATCAGAAAGTGTACAAGCGTAGTCAATGCTTCTTGCCAATTCATCCAAGTCTTTTCCATTTGGGTCCAAAACACACCAGCTCTTGAGCATATATTCCACATCTTCCACAGCTGTAAGGCCATGTGAGGAGCCTGGCAAATTCAAGTCATATTTTGGCTTCCCATCATACTCAAATATCCCCCAGTGCCTCTCAAAGTTCCCAGGAGCAATGCTTTTCGCATTTTCATCGATTAGGCTGAATAGATACACATCAAGCTTGCCTTTCCTTGCTGGGGTTCCGTTTCCACTCAAAGCATGTTGAATCATTCCCTGAGTGAACCTCTTGGCATTTGGGATATTTGCGTTGATATCACCATCAGTAGGCCAACCTACCTCTCCAACAATGATCTTCATCTCAGGGAAGCCAGCTTTGGTCAGAGACCAAACAAGGGTGTCAAAGTTTGCATCAAACACATTGGTGTAAAGCATGTCACCATCTTTAATGGTTTTGCTTGTTCCATCAAAAAATGCAAACCCAAAAGGGAAATAAGCGTTTCCATAGAGACTGAGAAAAGGGTAGATGTTGATTGTGAATGGTGCATTATTGATATAGAGGTACTGGATTATTTCGATTACAGAGTCTCGAATTTCGGGCCGGAAATTTCCTGTGGATGGAACTGGGTCTGAATCAGGGGAGAAGTAGATGTCGGCGTTGAGGGGGACGGTGGCCTTAACTTGTGCCCCAAGTCCTGCATTGTTAAGGGCGTCCTGGATGTTCTTCAGAGCTGGCAACGTGGTTTGTAAATAGGTGCCATTGTATGTTTTAAGAAAGGGCTCATTTCCTACAGCAACATACCTGCAAATCCATAAAAATTGAATCAAAAGAGGAAATCTATCTTCAGATTAAAAAAAAAAAAAAAAGGAAAAAAAAGAAGAGGAAATCTATCTTTGGAAAGCCTAAAATCAACTCAAACCCAAGTCTCACGGTCAAAGAAACAGTGAAAAAAAAATTCAGAATCATGAAGTAAAATGAGTTAATTGAATGCAAAAATGGGTACGAAAATAGATAGTTAAACTAAAATGGGTATGGACAAATAGCAAAAACGGGTTAACTTGAATCAAGAATTGAGCTACTCAACTTGATATTAACTCCACCATTGGAGCAGTAAGTGGTGACATTGGCATCGACCCATGTAACTGCAGCAACAGGATCTTGGCTCATCTCCTGCAACATGAAATTGGGTATGGCAAGCATGACCTCAATATGAGACCCAATGAGAGCCTCTAATATTTTCTCATCAGCTTCGAACAGTTTGAGCTTATTGAAACCATTATCTTTCAGCATTTTGACCACCTTCTCTGGAGGCAGCCGGTGCGTCGCCATAGTTCCCCAATTGACCCCAAAGGTAGCACCTTTTTGGGCCATGGCCATGAAAACAAGAAGAACGAGTACTAATTTGTAGTCGGCAAGTCTTTCTTGTGCCATTCTCATTTAGCTTTTGGAGGTTTATGTTTAAATGGGTTTTTTTTTTCCTTTGTTTTCTGAATCTGAATCTTTCTTGGATGAAGCAAGAATCAAGGAAGATTTGAGGGCTCCAATGATCGAGGAATGCAGGGGGGAAGGAGAGAGAGAGAGAGAGAGAAAGAGACCGGGAAGAGGGGAATTTCTTTGGTTGTTTCTACAAGAATATATAGTATGATAAGTGGCACTCTCTCCTTCACTTGGGAATGCTTGTTTAGGCTCCTTTAGACAGTTTTCATGGAGCAAGTGAGAGAAAAGCAAAAAAGTATGGAAGATTCGTTCCTTAATTCAGTTATCAGTTATGGTGGACAGCCCATTCTAATTGTTTTCCAACAGAATTATAATATCTCTAATTAAAATTTAACATCAGTAATAATATATTAATCCCCAAGCCCTAATGAAGGTCGTAGGTCAGGTAGTCGGACACCACTCTATCATACCTTACACTAATTTTATCCGAAGTGTAGACTGAGTCGTATTTATTTGTAAGAGCGAGCGTATCCAAAACTCTCATTCCAGGATTAATTACATTGTTGAAAAAGAAAATGGGAACATGAAGATTTATCCAGGACCGAGAAGAAAAGCCATTGACTCATCTTTATAAGAAAACTTAAAGACAGTACTCCAAAATGCCAACTTTCCAGCCAAAACCTACCGTGTTAATTATTGTTTCCATCAATTTGCATTGGCAAGCTCTTTCCTTGCGTTGCTTTTCCCATCAAAGTTTACACTTTTGTCTCACAAAAAAGTGCCATTGCTAGCAAGTGTGCCATAGTATAACCGTGTAAGTGCTATTCCGAAGAAAAAGGAAGTCTTTAGTTTTTTCTTATAACAAAAATGCTGCATGCACATGAGGTGTCATGCTTCCTTTGTACCTCTTATGTCATGGTGCGACATGTCGGAGTTTAGGGCCTGCCAGGCACTTCAATTTCAATTAGTATAATTTGCTTTGGCAATGAGAAGCATAAAAGGTGAAAGAATGGCTGTGAATTATTCAGATTTTGTTGAATCCCAGTCCCTACAGCTCAAGAGAAGTATAAAATACAGAGAAAGCGACTTTTTAAAAAACTTTTTAAGTAAAGGGTACATGAAAGTTTTGTGTTTCTGTCACGCCTAAAACACCGAAACTATACCCTCAGCATGCACAAACCATGAAATGAAGGCATTGACTAGTATTCAACACAGTACGGAAAAATAAATTGAAATGTAATCGTCTGTTACAGTTTTCAGAAGCTGGATCATAGCACCTGCCATGGGCAACAAGAAAGGAATGAGCTTTCTTGGCTGCTAAGACAGCTTAGATAAGGCACCCTTCTGGTAGCTTGAAGCTTAAGCAAAACATTGCCTACGAGACGAGCCGAAGATCAGAAGACAGTAAAGTAATACGAAATCATATTTGTGTACATTTGGGGATTGGAATTAGTTCCGGAAATTAAGTACCTTGTTTGGAGCCACATCCCTAACCCTATGAAATACTGGGTCTTTTATTTGGGCGTTCAATGCAGACTCTGCCACCTGCATATAGTCGGAAAAGCAGTTAACTACATTGGAACATGTACACGGCGTATTACTAAACTGGCTCATTAGAAAAAATGCAAATGTGATCAAATCAAAAGCCTACTGCCTTATGCTAACAGTGCGGGCCAAAAATCTTAGACATTACCAAGTTAAAGGACTGGTGTATTTAACAGAAGCGATTTTTTTCTCCTGGAGATATAGGTTCAGATGGAAAAAAATTAAAAATATTAAAAGAAAATTAATAGCAATGCAGATAAAACTTACTGCAATAATAGATTCTTGTGTTTCAATTGCCCTTATGAAGCAATAACAGTGGATCCAAGGAACAGATCCCGTCCAATATTTTCTCTGGATCAGTCCTCTAAATGCATCTGAACGAGAAAACACATGCAGATATTAAAAGAAAACTCATTTGTATTAATTCCACTACTACGTTCGAGCAAAGGTTTATGGGGTGATGATATTTGTAATAAATAAGAAGAGCTTGTTATACACAAAAGGTATCTATACCTAGAAAGTGAATAGCAGATGCAGGTAGGTTCATTACCACATGATCAACATGCTCCCAAGTCTTAACATCCAAGACCTCAGGGAATTTCATTCTCTTTGTCTTGCTTCCTTTTCTCCTACTAGCTCCAGAAGGACTAGAACCAGTAACACTTCCATTTTCTGTAAACAGAAATGCAAGGGAGATAATTTAGCAATCCCAGCCTAAACAGATAGCAATTAAAATAACAGTACATGCATTTTAGTTGGCAGGGATGGAAAATGGAATATGCAACGAAGACAAACAATATCAATGCTTAAGCCTTATAAGTAAACAAGGAAGCAATAATGAATAGATCAAGTTCAGTGAAGACACCGCATGTGCCCCTCCCGATGATATCTGATTGACAGCTGTCTGAAGGTCTTTTAGCTGGAGGTACTGATGAATCAACATTCCCACTGGAACCTTTTAAAGTGTCTTGATTACCAATAACAATATCTGGTACTTCCTTCTCTTCAACTGCAAGAATTCGAAGATTAAGAAGTTTACAAGTAAGAATTTACCCAAACTGAAGGATCACAATAGTTTCACGTAAATATTACCAGCTAGACTTCCCTTTGCAGATTTTGATTCCTGATTGCCTAGAATGTCACGTTTTTCTCCAGTTTTCAGCAGAGAGACATCAGAATCTGATTTTTCATCACAATCAGGCACTGCCATCAATTGGGAAATAAATTGTCTTGCGTCAATGTTGTATGGACGAACATGATCATCAACCTTGTTAGTTTCTGCATTGATCTTCAGATACCGAATGCTATCCGGATTCAGGTCATTTGCATATACTATGCATCCCTTATGCGCTGCAGGGATGGCAAAAGGACCAATACCAGCAAACATGTCACATATGACTTCCCCAGCTCGAAACTGAGAAACCAACCTTATATGTTCATGCTCCAATCTTGAATTCCAATAGACCAAACTGTAATCAAGCTTGAAAGTCGCTCCATATTGTTTTACTTCTGTAACCATATCATTTTCCCCAGCTAAAACTTCGAACTTTGGCACACGGAACTCATTTTCAATGGTTCCAACTTTATTAACAATTGTCTTGATTCTTGGATAATTTTTCTGCACATACAATATGGCCAAAGAAGACATAAGTATACATATATACATGGTACTCTCTTTATGACTGAAAAAGAGAGAGAGAGAGAGAGAGAGAGAGAGAGAGAGAGAGAGAGAGAGAGAGAGAGAGAGAACATGGCAGAAAAGCTCCATAACAATAACCTTGCAAGAACAACTGAAAGAGTAAAAGTCTAGCTGTAACTCCATGCACATAATGAGTAAAAATGAAGCTAGGTTTACGTTGTGGGCAGAAATTACTGAAACGTACATCATAGATAACTGTTGCAATTACATCTTTGTAGGGAAGCAATTCATCATGAATATTCAAATGGGCAACATGACCTGCATGAGCATGAAGAAATGTTAGTCCACCTTCAGATGTCAATGCACCTTATTGCTAGTATACTAAACTAATAATAAACAATAAAGGAATAGTTATGAAGATTTGCAAAGTCATTGTGATTGTTAAGCATGTAGAAAATGTAAAAAAAAAAAAAAACTGGAAAACTCTGACTATGAAGACAAACACATGATGAGGAAGTGGAAGTGGATGAAATGTAGAAAGAGTACTTAACTACTGTTTCAAACGATGAAGGAACCTCCATTCCAGGAGGCAGAATCTGCTTCAATATATGGTCTGAAATCATAACAACCAATAAAAATATAAATCCAATAACAACCTCATGAATGAGAGACTTCACATGCAAATTAAGAGTAAGAGATCAACAAAAAAAAAATACCGAAAAAGCATCAAATCGACCTGCACCCCAATATGAGTATCCAAGTGTCATCGAATACGGAACAACTTCAATCTTGCACAAACCCTTAAGTTCATTGATATTTTGGTCAGGGATTTCAGAAAGTTCTGTCCCGCACAACGAAAATTTCCAATCAGCTATAACATGTGAGAAAAATGAAATCATCAATATAATTCTGAATAAAAAATTTGAGAACTTGTTACCAGAATCCTGGACTTTCTCAGATAATATCATGTAACGGTTCTTTTCGGAAGTTGGGTCTTCAGTAATTGGCTTGATTCGGGGTTTATCAAGCAAGTATCTGGAAATAAAGCAACATCGCAATCATACAAAAATTTAGCATACAAGGCATTTCATTGAAAGCTACACACAGAGATGGAGTGTTCGAGAGAGATACCCATTGAGTATGCGAGTGGCAACCTTGCAAAGCTCGCGAGGGATCTGAAGTGCCAACAATTTCAAATGCACATCAAATTTACTTTTGTCCAACATTTCTTTTTTGTGTCAAAGAAAGAAAAACCTAGAATTGAAGCATTAACTGGAACTCGGACCTTCTTAGACCACCGGCTTCTGCGGTTGAGCTACATAATGCTCCGAAGAGAGGGATTAGGGTTTAAGCAGTTCAATGGCGGGGGATACTGTAGGCTAGTACGGTGTCGTTCCCGCGAAGAAGATTTGTGGGCTGATACTCAAACTCATGACTGGGCTAAAGTCAATTTGAAAGTTTATGATGATATAATTCAGTATTTGATAGGCTTATTTGGTTTATGCCAATATTTGGGCCTTTTTTTTTATCAGACCTTTCTTTGGGCCTTAGCTGTGTTATCGTTGAAGTTCGTACAAATTACTATTAGTAGTAGTTTTTTTTTTTTTTTAACTGATAAAAAAAAAAATTCGTAGTAGTTTTAAATTTTATTGTATTTCTTTTCTGGACATCTTTAGACAGCAATTTTTTTAATAATTATATTATTATTTCCAATATTCATATTTGGATTATTTTAAATTTTTTTGAATAAAATACCCCTTCTAACAATAAAATTATTAGTTTATTTTTTGCTAAGTGTTATTTCTTTTCAAAATAAAATATAAGATTTTGAATTCGATTCATTTTCAATGTAGTACATAAAATTTTGAATCTGATTCTCGTAAAAAAAAAAAAAATTGTATTCACTATTTACAATGGGCTCTTTTTATTTGTTGAAAATTGTTCATAGAACAAACGGGCAACAATATTGAGAACCCATAAAACATAATATGAATGAATGAATGGATGTTGAAATTATCCCAACGAATGGCAATCATTGAAAAGTCGAATGGAAATATTAAAATTCTAGGTCTAGGTTTATTCCTGTCCCTTTCGGCTAGAACACCAAAAACTATTTCGGTGCTTGTCACCTTTTATCCTTGCTTTTCTTGTTCTCATTAACAAGAGGCTAGACTCTAGAGCTATATATATATATATACACTAAACTCTTATTTTTTTTTAATTTTTTTTTTAAAAAAAAGATAAATGACAATATTAATGTTTTATTTTTTAAATAAAAATTAGATGACCAGTAACTACTTTAGCCCATTATATTTTTTTGTTTACCCTCACTCCTTCCATTAACTTTCATTTTTTTAAAATTTATAAACTTGTTATTTAATTTTAGTATTGTAATAATAGATATAAATATATATATATATATATATATATATATATACAGGCACGGACCCAAGAGCCCACTTCAAATGTGAAAAAATAGGGAAAAATTAAATAGGTTTTTTTATCAAATATTATTTTACTAATAAATTTTGTTTTAAATTAACCCAATTTTATGTTCAATTCTGAGTTCAGCCCATCTTTATTTTTAATCCTAGATTCGTGCCTATATATATATATATATATTATATTTGCACTATTTCTGACTTTCCTATACTATTAATTTATTATTATTTTTAAAAAATATTATTATGGATATAGGTGCTTAGCCAAATATATAGGGTACTTGATTCCCATCTTCATTATTAGGTGAGTTGTAGGATTACAATAGCTCAACTAATCACGTACCCATACAGTCATACTCCTTTGGCCGTAACTTCAACCAGCCAAATTAGACTTCATGCTCATGCATCATGATCTTTATATAAAACTAGTACTGTAATTGGACCTCAAATTTTGAGTACTTTTATTATAATTATTACTTTGAGATCAACCGTCTTTTATTTTTATTTGTTTTAAAAATAAAAAAGTTATATAAGTTATTAAACAATGTCTATTACAATCAAGGATGAAAATATCGATATCGACGGATATATCGCTCGCCGAATTTACGGATATCTCGCCCCAAATATCGATATCGATATCGATATCGTTTACGGTCAACAAAAATGACGGAAATTGGGTCCAAAACTCCAAATGACGGAAATTTGGAATGAAACTTTGGCAAACACTTAAGTACCCAATAATGGTTATATAGGACTAATAAAAATTATAAAATGACTTTGATATGATAAATATATGATGAATCATATGATGGAATATAGATCTGCCGACCACTAAAGTATAAAATCTTAAAGATAAACTTAAATTAAAACATAATTTCATTGATAATATTGCATTAACAATATTGTACACATTGAACTTGATCAAAAACAAGTAGAGTGTCGACCAGCTTGAAAATTAGATTGGTCTTGAATCTCTTGATCTACCAAGACACAAAAGTTTTGCCAACTGATGCTATTTGACCAAAAGGAAATGTATTGTTGGACATAGTATTCGTATATCTCCTTTGAATGACCTACTTTTCCTCCATAGATAGGGTAGTTCGGATTTACCCAACTAACTTCTCCATAATCTTCATGTGACATTTGAGGGAGATGGTTGTCTAACAGGGGGTGACGATATGGACCATAAGCATATGGATCATTTGAGTTGTTACTAGGATCGGTGCCTAAACTCATTGACTCAAAACTAATTGCCATGGAATCCTCAGAAGATGGGTTTCCATAACCTTCATATATGTTTCGTGTCCGAGTGTAATCTTTTCCGACACCACCGATTCCTACTCCTCCTTCTCTACACCCATGATCATAATCTTGTGTGGCATGAGTGAAATCCGCCTCTTCAGTAAATGGGCTCAAAGGTGCATATGTATCGGTTACATGTTCATTTCCCCCGTCATCATCCCCTCCGTCATCCTTGTCTTCATCGTTTGTCTCAACATCATCTCCTCCATCATCATCATCATCATCATCATCATCATCATCTGGAGATTTATTTTGATGAAGTCCCTTACTAGTAGCATCAGCTCGTAAGTCACGTATACCGGTAGAACCAAGCATTGATCTTTCCCATGAAGACATTGTCCGCTCACTTCCTATGTCCTCACTCCCCACTTCTTCAGATAGCACTCTATCGACATTAACACCGTGTTCACTAGCAAGATGTGCTACTCGAGGGTCAGGCCTTCCACTATCATCATCCAAGTGAGCTGGCATAATCCATGCTTGAAGTGGATCAGCCTCATTACCTTCCACATGTTGACCTGCAATTTCCAACAGGTCAACGTAGTCTTCTTCCACAACTTTACCGGCTTCGGCTTCTTCATCTCTTAACTTGAGTTTCATGTTGTAATAACAGAAAACAAATTGTTCTAACTTAGAATATGCGAGACGATTTCGTTGCTTTGTATGAATTAAAGCAAATGTACTCCAATTTCTCTCACATGCCGAAGATGATGTCGTTTGTGATAATATACGAACAGCAATTTGTTGCAAGCTGGGAGAAGCTTGGCCATATAGTTCCCACCACTCAGCTGTCAATATCAAGTTTAATGTAAGAGGCATTATAAAGTGCTAAGTCATAGAATATCAAGTTAAATGCAAGTAATATACCTGGGGGCATTTTCGTTCGTGATTGTACAACCATAGGTGAACGAAATGTTTTTCGACCATCTCTAAAGTTGATCAACTACATTAAGGCTGATGTCAATATAATGCCATAGATGTACAGATTCGAAATAACTCATCAAGATTCAAAATAACTCATCAAGATTCATATATGGTAGTGAACTTACGTCTACTCCAAAATTTTGTAAACCCACTTGTCCATTTGGATTCAGTTTGAGGAATACTTGTTGAACTGATTGGACAAGGAAGGAGTCATGCCCAATACCTGCTTGATATTGATATCGGGGATTCAAGTAATAAGCTGCAAATCATGAATGAACTTTGCTTAGTAAACAACAATAAAATAAAATATTAACAAGTTCAATAAGATAGAAATATACCAGCAGCATGTAAAGGATGTACTAATGTTTTTTCCCATCGCTCCTGTATGATTTTAAGGACCCACTTCTTCCCTTTAAGACGGGTTATCTTTTCTTTCATTCGATTGAACATATCATACAGGATTGGCATGGTTGGGACTACCTCTGTATCAACAATTCGGAGGATGCAATATAATGGTTCATATATTGATTGCATCATCTCCAAGGACTCCCAGAATCTTTGGTCGAGGATATGAGCCTCAACCCTCTTGCCTTCCACTTTCCTACTCAATGGGCTACCATGCCATTGATCACTGGTAAACAACCTTCTAAGGCCAACTTTATGTTTAACTATACTGTTTATACAAATATAGTTGGTTGCGAACCGAGTTGCACCAGGCCGAACCAAGTCTCCTTGACAAAATTCATGCATCTGAGCAAGTAACCATAGATGATTATAGATGTAGTTAGTTACATGCCTAGCATTTTTTATGATGAGCGTCATTGTCTCATTCTTCCCAATATCTTCAAATATTAGGTCGATACAATGGGCTGCACAAGGAGTCCAATAGAGCGGATAAGTCTTCATCAGTTCTTTTCCAGCCTTTTTGCAGTTCGACCCATTATCAGTAACGATCTGTACAACATTTTGTACTCCAACCTCCTGAACAACTTCCTTCAACAAATTTCCTATGTACACATAGTCTTTATGAAATTTGGAAGAATCAACTGACTTGAGAAATACAGTTGAACCCTTACTATATACCATGAAGTTAATTATGGATAACTTCGTTGGACCGGTCCAACCATCGCACATTATGGTACATCCATAAGTTTCCCAGTGTCGCTTTTGTTGCTCCACATACGCGGTCATTTCTTCATACTCCATAGGAAGATATTTATTTTTCACTTCATATGGAGAAGGAGTGGACACGCCTTCACCTGCAAATCAAAACATAAGTTAGCATTTAATGCTATTTCATAAGCTAAATAAACATGTATCATAAATAAATAAATTTATTAAATACCTGCTCGTTGGGCTTCAATGATCATATTCTTAAAATGATGAGAGTTGACTTTATTTGGAGCCACGCCTTCATATATAAAAAATTTGCTTATGTATCGACCCAACTTTTCTTTCGTCCCTTTCCACATCGATTTTACAGTCTTCTGTTGACTTCGTGCGGTTTTGTAGAGTTTTGGTTCGGGAGGAATTGAAAATGGATCACGCAAACTTTGTGATCGACGCATCTGTTGCGGTGGTTGACGACTGCTACTGCCTCCTTGAGCACCACGCATGGACCCAACTCCATAATTGTCGACACTTCGTCGTGCCTCATCTCTCGATGCATTTACAGCAAAGCGATATGCTGCTCTCTCAGATCTATGCACATCTGGTGGATAAGCGAATCCATCATCATCCTCTTCATCATCACTATCGTTAATCTGAATGCTCTGTTGAGTGTCCAGTGGATCTCCTCTCAAGCCAGCTCGTATATTCTCCCCAATCATATTCTTAGTCTTTTTAGCAGTATCTTTACTTTTGATCCATGCTCTGACCTCATCCCTAATAGCTTTAGGTACGTCTTTGTATTTTTGAACATTTTTTTTCGGATCAAAACCTGCTAAATGAAACTTTAATCGCGTTATGCCTCCACTCTGAAACTGATGTTGACAAAACGAACAAATGGCACCGTTTTTATTTCCAGGAATTGCAATGGCATATTTCCATGCTGGGTCAACTCGTCCAGGTCTTGGAGGCCTTTCACTTGCACTTGCACTTCCACTAGCCATTTTATGAAATCTAAGATACATGAAAAATAATGAGAATTTGATAATGACAAATAATAATAATAATGAAAATACAAAGAATAATAAAATTATTTCAATTAGAACATATATTCTAAGTTAAAAATTAAGGAGCAAAAATACATATATTCATAATTTTAATATATATTCTAAAATAAAACATATATTAAAAAGTAAAACAAATATTACCAAATATATGAATTACCTCATATTTTATATTAAAATATACATTATTAAAACATATTTTTAGTAATAAATGATCAATTTATTATTAATAAATGATTACCAAATATATGAATTAAGCCATATTATTTGCATGAAAAATACTTAGAATTTGATAATGACAATTAATAATAATAAAAACACAAATAATAATAAAATTATTTCAATTAGAACATATATTCCAAGTTAAAAATTAAGGAGCAAAAACACATATATTCATAATTTTAATATATATTCTAAAATAAAACATATATTAAAAATTAAAACCAATATTACCAAATATAAGAATTACCTCATATTTTATATTAAAATATACATTACTAAAACATATTTTTAGTAATAAATGATCAACTTATTATTAATAAATGATTACCAAATATATTAACAAATATATGAATTAAACAATATTTTATATTAGCACATACATTACTAAAACATATTTTACTAATAAATGATAAATTTATTTTTAATAAATGATTACCAAATATATTTCCAAATATTACCAAATATATGAATTAAACCATATTATTAACCTAATAATAAATTTTGAATTTTGTTAAAAAAAACGTTTATGCCATATTGTTTACCTAATACCAAATATATGAATTTGACAATATTTATGATATAATTTAAATAATTATTTATTTGACAAATATTTATACCAAATAATAAATGATATATGTAATTAAAAATGATATTTATACCAAATAATTATTTATTTGACAAATATTTATACCCAAATAATTATTTAAAGAAATATTTGACAAATAATTAAATAATATATGTAATTTAAAAAAAAAATTAAAGAAATGAAATGAAACGAAACGACGTCGTTTCGTTCCATTTCTTATTTACTCAACGAATGGCTCTCAGACTCTCAGTCTGTCTCGAAGTCGCGAGGAGCTTCCTTCGGGGAAATCGATCGATCGATCGTGAGGGTGAGGGCCGTGAGTGAGGGTGAGGAGGCGGCGTGAGGGTGAGGGTCAGGGGCGGCGTGAGGGCCGACTTCGATGGTGGTTCGAGCGATGGAGCGATGGAGGGCCGACTTCGATGGTGGTTCGAGCGATGGAGCGATGGAGGGCCGACTTCGATGGTGGTTCGAGGGAGGTTCGACCGTTCGAGTGAGGTGAGTCGACCGGGCTGGTGAGGTTAGACGGCGCGAGCGACGGAGATGCAGACGAGCGGTGGTTCAAGCAGAGGTGGTTCGACCGATTTCGGCCGGCGAGCGAAGAAACAGAGCTGCAGACGGCGTTGACAGATCAGGGGTGGGCTGGGATCGCTGGGTTCGAGCTTTTCTTCGGTTGCCCCCCTCCCCCCCGCCCCATTTATGCTTCCGATTTGCGTAGGCTACTGGTGAGTCCGTGAACAAAAAATTTTGTTTTTCCCCCATTCCTGTTCGTCCGTGACATTAAATGATTAATGCTTTGAAATTGAATTGAAATTTGGTTGTTTGTTTGTGAATCTTTCTGTTCAATCCGTGAGATTGCTTGTTTGAATCGATGGGGTCCAAATGTCGGGAAGTTATGAAATTATCGACCGAAATCGACGATATCTATCGATATTGGACGATTTCGTCGATAATGGGGGAAGATAGGTTTTCCCCCGCCGTTAGCTGCCGGACGCCGGAAATCCCGATATATCGACCGATATATCGGCGATACCGGCGAAATTTCAATCAGTGATTACAATTCAAGCACGCATTTAAATTAAGTATTATAATAAAAGAGAGTTGAATTTCCTGCGTATGCTCTCATATTATAATATATACACTACCGAGGGTGATGGCCTAAGAGCAAGGCTTACTTCTATGTGGTTTCAGACTCTAAGAGGTGGAGGTCTTATAATCGACTCTCACTAACTCTTATTTACTAGTTCTTGATATCTATTTAAAGTTGTTCCCTTCCACGCTTCACCGGAAAACAAAAAACAGAATTGTTTCCACTTAATCTAATTTCTCATTTCAAAATTTTTTGATTATGTACATGGATATTTATTTCAGGGCACAACTACAGTAAATTAGCGTCGGCGTATAATTTCGTTTTTGAATCGAAAGAAGTAGCGCCTCCTTTATACGGCGGCGGCCGACGTCCGCCGCCATGTCTTGTCTTGCAAAGGCTGGCCTTCAAATAAAGTCCTTTGACCGAGCGAAAACCAACCATCGATCCGTTACCCGGCGCTTTTCTTCTTCAAATATAACTTTGACTACTCAGAGTATTCCACGTGGACGAATCAGAATTGCAAATATGGGACTATGGGAGCTAATCTGAAATGGAGTGGTCGTGCCAGCAGAGGAGCATGGAAACACAGCGCCCAAGGATGTAGAACCGGGTTTTCTGGTGCTTTGCCATCAGCACGCATCGCTTTCGGAACCCGATTTTGTGGTTGCGGCGGCGGACACGGTGGGTTTGGCTTTGTGGAAAATAAGAAGTTGTCATGGCGGTGAGTTGGTGGGGAGGCAAAAACTGGTGGTGGGGAAGTGAGATGGATTCGCGTTCAAGGAACGAACATGAATTTTGTGCTTAGGGTTTTTATATATTTATAGGCTCATCCTCCATTGCTAGACTAACGAGCTCCCCACATCTTTATATTGATGTCATTTTACTGATATTTACAGTATTGTCCCTCGCCGTTTCTCTCCAATTAACACTCGGAAGGTCACTCTCTTTTAATACAAACTAGAATCGGAAATTTTGTCCACTCATATTATTTTGTCCGTACGGTCAGAAATTGATTTGAATTGTTTTTTTATTTTCAATGTAATTAATGTATCCAAATATAGTCTTATTCACTAACCAATAAAAGCAAAAAAAAAAAAAAACAAGATAGTAAATTCATATAATTTTTTTAATATATAATTTTAGTTTATCACTATTATTACTAATTTGATACTGTTCTTATCCATCACGATCACGTCTCAAATTAACTCTAATTTGAAGGGCAGACAGGTCCATCTACAATGGGAAGGACATTTAAGTCATTATACAACAAAACAACATTCTCACATTCAAGTATTCAATTCCAATTTGAAGAGCACACAGGCCTATACACAATGTGAAGGGCATTTAAGTGATTATACAAAAGAACAACATTCTCACATTCAAGTGTTCGATTCTACACTTGATCTTAGCCAAAAGGCCGAGAAAGGTGTTCGATTACATTCAAGTGTTCGATTCTACACTCGATTCTACCCTTGATCTTAACAAAAAAAAAAAAGTGTTCGATTCCAATTTAAAGGGCACATGCCTATACACAATGTGAAGGGCATTTAAGTCACTGTAGAACAGAACAACATTCTGGTCAAAAGATTGTGAGGACGTTCGAACTTCCAAACACTTGCAGAAAGCGAATAGAAGCCATGTGGAAATACAAATTGGCCATGTACAGCCCCCACAGCTGCGCCATATTACGACTATCCCTCGTGGCATTTTTGTCCTTACCCATTTTCTTATTGACCCTATCGTCCTTTTTTCTAAATTATCCACGTTTATATATATATATATATATATATATTATGATGCTTCTAGACGCGAGTTGGCCGTCTTGAAAGTGACCATGCAGGTCGGCCAGCCCGGCATCCATCCATCACACGGCATGTCGTATTGTTATTTTTTATTTTTTGCCAACCATGATGTCGTATTGTCATTTACGAGAAATATTTGCCCACCGACATATTAATAAACAAAACAATAGCTACTTACATTAGCCACTACAACAAAACTACGGCTCTAAGTGAAATGGAAGCTAAAGATTGGCGGCTAAGCAAATACGCTACATTATCCTCTATTTTTAACATAGAAAAATGCAAATAAGAGATTTTTTTTTTTAAAGATAACGAGATATTCTTTTCATTTTTAAAAAAAAAATATTGTCAATCTTTCTTTCATCATAATTAAAAAGAAAAACTATATAAAAATACCTAAATTATATGATCAATTTCAAAAAAGTATCTGAACTGTAAAAAATTACAATTGCATACATGAACTATACTGTTGATTTCAAAATAATGTTTCCGTCCAAATGTTAGTTAAGTTTATACGTGGCAAATAGTGATTTCCACTTAACATATGATGTGGCAAAATATCAATGGGCATTTTGGGGATTAATCAAATATGCTGCTTGGGTTCCAGCCCTAGATCGAAGGTGCAAAAAAATCCCCAGAGCCCTATTCCCCAAATTTGAAATTCCAATTCGATAGGTCTACCTAGAAATCGCTAATTGGGTGACATTGATATTTTGAGGTCGCAGCTGAGGAAGAAGGCCGCGAAACCCAAAGGAAGAATACGATTTGAGGTAGCGACTGAGGTTATTGCTTATGATATGTGATAACGCTCAAACTACGCATTAAATTAAATACGTAATTCGAATATTATGCAATTTAAACCCTTTTTGTATAGTTGTAGTATTGGTAAATAGGGATCGTTCTTAACCGGGGAAATTAGGGAACATCGATAATATGTTAGTTAAATAGAATAATGAATAATCAAAGAATAATGAATTAAAGAATTAAATAATTAAATAATTAAGAATTAAAGAATAAATGAATTAAAGAATAAAAGAATTAATGAATTAATGAAATAAAGAATAAAAGAATAAAGAATTAAATAGGGGGTTTGAAAAGATTGTAATTATAAAATAAAGAAAACAAGTAAAAACAATTAAGAACTTAATTATACTTCCACTTTAACTTTTGTGCAAGTGAATTTTCTTTAAACACATATTTTTACCAACACTCTAACATCATGCTCATATTGAACCAATCTCGAAATCCTACCTAATCATCTCAAATACATGCATACATTTTTCAATATTATAAATGCACCGAACAGCGGTCATAAACACTTATAATACGATTCACCTTATGTTATTGATTTCAATGTGCGTCAAACATTTAAATCTCTTCAACCCTATTCTAAGTGCACCGAACAACGGTCATAAACATTTAGCGTTAAATTGAAGGTTAAACACTAAAACATATGAAGTAAATGAAATTCAAAAAGTAAAACACATGGAGATTGTATTCACATTTACAAATGTTAGAAAGAAAATACCAACACATATATTGAATTATAAGTAAACTGAAACAATAACAAGAATTTAAGTAAAGGGAAGAAAGTTACACTTTCGGAACCCAAGAACAGCTTGTGATTCTGAAAGTGGATGGAAACAATGGAATGTTATTCATAAGGAACACCGAACAACGGTTGGAACCTTATGAAGATGGAGGATAAAACATAAGAAATCAGACTTAGATTCTAGAATTATTTCGGAAATACTCGGCCTAGGTATTTCTTAAGGAAAGCATAAAAATGTGTTTAAGAGATCTTAAAGAAAAATTACAAGAACAAAGTAAAGAAGAAATGAAATTAAGAAATAACATAAATTAAGAACAAGAATTAAAAAAAAAACTAATTAAATAAAAAAATCTACAAGAAGTTAAAATGGTCCCCAAAAATAAAGAACAAAAAGAAAGAACAAAAAGAAAGAAGATGAACTAAAAGAAGAGAAGAATTAGAGAGAAATATTAGAACCTAGCTACTAAAAAGAGAAATAAAATGGGACAAAATGGGGACAATTGGGGACCCTTGTTACAAGACTTGAACCCCTATTTATAGGGAGAAAAATCTACCAAAAATAAAATAAAATAAATAAAGATTACAATAAAGATAAATAAAAATGAAATGATGAATAATGATGATTTTAGGGATGGTTGAAGCAGATTTGATGGCTGGAAAAAGGCAAAAAATGCAGAAAATCTGAAAAAGGGGAGCAGTTGAAGTGGTTTTGGTGCAGAAAATGGGTTTGGCAGGTTGCTGCAGCAGAGGGGAGTTGGAATCGGTGGACTGTAGCTGACAGGAAATAGGTGGGACTGCTGTTGTAGGCGGAACAGGTGAGTCGGTAGGCGTGCACTGCAATGGGCTTCCATTTTCGGGAGACGTGCGCCTAGCTGCAGAAGGTAAGTTTGGCAGGCGCGCTCCGTTGGGCTGGCGCTCGCTGGGGGAAGGCTGTGACGCGGGCCTGGGCCGGATTTTGGCTTCTGGGCTTCCAAAAGGTGGCAGAGTTGGGGCGAGCTGCGGGCTGGGCTGTAGAATATGGGCTTGCAAATTCAATTTTGGGTTTATTCTTGTGGATTTGGGCTGAGCAAAAGAAAGAAAATAATAATAATTAAAATATATAATTCAATCGAATTTCGTCTATAATTTTTTCGTTATAATTCCGATCGAGACGATTCTTCCGTCAAAACGCTCTAAATTACAAACTTTATTTATTTAAACAAAAATATCACAAAATAAATTATTTTATCTAATTATTTATTATTTTAATATTAAAAGTCAAGTATAAAGGGTATAAAATAATGCTTAATTAACGACTTATCAATATTGTTACGATAAAGGACGAAGGTTGCGAAACCCGAAGAACATGAAATGAAAGAGTGGTGTGTGAGGTTGCGAGGAAGAAGACAATTCATATATGGTTAGTGCTTCTCACTGTATTAACATTTCTGATTTGTGTTTGTTAGGTTTGTTGAAGCAGAATTCGTCCTTTAAACTCAAAAGACTCAAGGATCCCTGCAAATAAGCAAATAGTAAGATATCGTTCGTTCAATGATCGAGACCCGGGGGGTGTTCGACCAAGAACGCTCCAATGCTTAAGTCAGCTTCGAAAGAAAAATATCAAGAGTTTAAGTAGCGTTAAACATAATTACCTTTATTGAGAAATGTGTTCCCCTTATATAGGGGTGAGTGAGATGCTCAATTTCCATAGTTCCGATGTGGGACAAAATAACAGGACCGCCCCCAAAAAGGGCATTGTTAACCGTGCCCGGTCCTGCTCTCGTCTGGCAAGACGACTGAAATCCCCAAGTTACCCTCAGTACGTGCCAGACCAGGGATAGCCACACGTGCTTACTCATGCCTCCGCCTCTCGATCAACCTCGAACAACGCGCCACGACCTGGAGGGTCAATAAAAACCAAAAGGTGTGAGTGGACAAAAAATAAAGCCAGTAAACCTATGCTCTGATACCAATTGACAGGACCCACCCTGATTATCACTCCGACATCCGAGGAGGAAGTTATGATGTTTGGAAGGTTGAGGGCACTTTCGTAATTTGGTTAACAATTGGGAAAAATTTGACTTTTTGCACGACAAGGATTTCACACGCAAACCGAGGACCATTAGGTAGATCTCGTTGTCCTGAGTACAACGACAGGTGGCACGCCTTTATCGGACATCAGATGAGTGAGATATAGGTCTAGAAAGTGAGGGGTAAAATCGTAATTTGAATAGTTAGGGGTATTTTGGTATTTTTGCACCTTGGGAAGTGTGCCAATCAGTTGAGAACAGGTGTACAGGGTTTAATTGGATATTTTGAGATGGGGCCACTAGGTGTTTGACACCTGGCCGGATTCCAGTGGGTTCTAGCCCACATGGGTGAAATCGTTTAAATGGTTGTGTTGTAACCGTGCAGTTTTGAGAGAAACAGAGACGGTGCCAGGGAGGAGAGATCGATCGATTTCTAGAGAGAGTGAGAGTTGAGTGCTCTGAGTTTGAAGGAGTGAGTGCAAGAGTGTTGGAGTGTGATTAAGAAAGCTAAGAGGGTCGAGTGTTTGTGTGTGAAGGGAGGAAAACTCAAAAAAAACAGAACAGAAAACCACCGTGCACGGTTGTGCACCTTTCTTGATCGATCCATCGGAATTTGGACATACGGTGGTGCTCAGCAACCTGGGAAGTGCTTTGTGGACCCAGAGGAGCACGGCGGAGCTCACGGTGGTGGTCTGGGAGCAGGTAATTTCTCGGGTTCCCTCTGTGTACTCTGTTTTTTAGTTTGATTTCAAACTTAAAGTCGTAGGTTTTGAGCCTGAGTCGAACGGTTCTATGGGTTCAAATAGGCGTAGGAGGGTCCCTAGGAACCTTAAGACCTTGAAACCGTTACGGGATGAGGAACTGGTGGCCGGGAACAGAAACAGGGGTTTTCCTGGGTTTAAGTTCGAGCTTTGGGAGGTGAGGATTAGGCTGTGATGTTGTGTTTGTAGTAGGGGAATAAGTTGCTAGGAAGAGGACGAAGCTTTTGGGTTTAAAAGGAACAAAAACGGACTGGAAACGGTGAAGAACCGCCTTCGCCAGTTCAGACCGGTCGAACGGCTGAGGAAGACGATGAACAGTGTTCACTGTTTAGGCGCGTGAAGCCCACGCGCATCCCCTTTGGGCGGCGCGTGAGGGCGCGTGGGGCAGAATCCGGGGAAGTGTCCAACATGGTTTTTAGTCTAATCGTTGTAACGAACCATTTGGGACAAGTTTCGGGACGATCGGACATCGTCTCGGGTTAGTTTTACGTGTTCGAAGGTTTAGGGTTCCGTTTATTTACGTTTAAAATTTTGGGAAAATTGGGGAAAATAGAATAAGCTTAGTTGAAGTGTTAGTGACCCGTTTTGGTGACTTTTGACAGGTCGAGAAATCCCCGAGGCGACCGAAGAACGTACGGGACGCGAGTGACGTGCTCGGGAACTGTGAGTGGACTCTTTCTTTCTAACCGAGCATGCATAACTGTTTTCCACTACTTGTTTTATGGTTTTAATTATGATTTCATGATTATTGATTATCTTATATGTCAGGACCCGTCCCAAATATCGCCACGATACCCAGGACGAACCCTGCTCCCGTCTGACAATCACACCTACAGTACCAAAAATAACCTCACTACTACTATAAGCATAACTATCAGACGAAGGAGTAAATATCTACAACAGTCAGTCAGAGCATAGTTCTACAAAATGGGGACAAAATCCTACAATGCTAGTCCCGCAACGGAAGAACGTCGTAAGCTCTATGCCTCGTTATCTGCCTCAACGTTCACCCCAGCGCTATCACCACGACCTGGAGGGAAAATTTAAAACCAAAAGTGTGAGTGGACGAGAATAACCAAAAGTTTTAAAATCAGTTTATCACTAATTCACGGTTAAGGAAAAATAAGAATCATTGTTCCCTCTGTTTTGAAAACAGGCATGCCCAACGAAGTACTAACAAAATCATAACATGAAACATCATAAGAAACAGAAACACTATAAAATATCATAAGAAACAGATACACTATAAAATATCATAAGAAACAGATACACTATAAAATATCATAAGAAACAGATACACTATAAAATGGTTCCGATTAAATCTGCTGGGTCTATCCGAGTCTTTAAACTCAACCAGGCCTTAAATGTAAGCCGAGTCTTTAAACTCCCGAGTCTTTAAACTCAATAGGCCTATGGGGGTAATATCATAAATATCCGAGTCTTTAAACTCCCGAGTCTTTAAACTCAATCCGGGCCCGTCCCCCGTCAAGCAGTATCCGGGTCTTTAAACCCATATCCAGATCCAGCAAATCCAATCCAAATTCAATATATAACCATTTCCAATTCCATAACCAAACTCGAATTCGAAATCCCCGGTTCGAAGCCCTTTCCGGCGTTCCGAACCGACGTTTTGAA
Organism: Prinsepia uniflora; assembly: GCA_032719365.1. Lineage (NCBI taxonomy): Eukaryota > Viridiplantae > Streptophyta > Magnoliopsida > Rosales > Rosaceae > Prinsepia > Prinsepia uniflora. The sequence continues at coordinate 8,473,594 of CM064876.1, read as the reverse complement.
CCAAAATCCGGAAATCCATTCTATACCCAGAAATCACACATAAGCACAAATCATATTTCAGAACCCATTGATCATCATCAAAAAACATTTATAGGTTGAAATCACAAATATGGCATCAAAATTCGAAAATCAGCTTTTTCTCGAAAACGTGCAAAATCTCGGAAATGTCTCGAAAAACGTGCAAACACATCAACCATTTATAGTCATCATTTAAAAGCATAAAAACACTCGTAATATCATAAAACATCGAGAAAACAGTTAGGCATGCTCGAAAGAAAGAAAGAGTCAACTCACAAATCAGAACGAGTCACTCGCGCTCCGTGTGCTCCTCGACTGTCTCGGGTGTCTCCCGTCCTGTCAATATGCACCAAAAATGGTCATAAACACATCAAGGATACTAACCCTACTTTCCCAAATTTTTCGGGAATTTAAGAATATTTTAATCTGAAACCCTAAACCGTTAGGATTCCCGAACACTCTCTTAACATCGTCCGATTCACCCGAAAACCACACTAATGAACTCCTTAGGACATTTAGAACCAAAACGATGTTGGAAGTTTAGCCGGATTCCTTCCCACGTGCCTCCACGCGCCGCCCAAAGTGGCTGCGCGTGGGCCTCACGTGCCTGCTACAGTGCATCCCCAACCTCGATCGAACCCGGTTCGCACCAGGGCTGCAACCCGGACCGGCGAGAGCCATTCTCCGCCTTCCGGCCACCATTTCACTTCCTTCCTTCACCCAAAGCTGCGTCCAGTCACAACGAACTCATCCCCCTCACTCTCTTGGTTCGACTCGACCCACAGCTTCACGACTGAAGCTCGAAAGAAAACACAACCAAACCCCTGTTTTCCTTCCCGGCCGTCTCGTGCTTCCCCTCTCACGGTGGCGATTCCACTCTCTCCCTAAGACCTCATTGAGTCACTCCCAACTCACAGAAACCTTCGATTCATCCCAGAAGTCCACGACTTCCCGTTTGAGCTCACGGCCAAAACAGAGTACAGAGTACTCGCCGTCGCCTGAACTCCGCCGTGTACTCCCCCGTCACGGCCACCGTCACAACCCACTCCTAGGACCTCCCTAAGCATCATTGTACTCACCAATCCCCTCGATTCGCATCCTACCTTCACGACTTTCAAATTGAAAATCACGGGAAAAACAGGGGAAGAAAACTTACCCTTTGATTCCGTCTCCGCCGTGCGCACCGCCGCGTGCCACGGTGTTCGTTGGACTCCCTGCAACCTCCTACACCTCCCACTGCCTGGGTTTGAGCCATCTCACGGCGTAGCCACCGCCACAGTCCACCTTCTCTCTGTTTCCCCCAGAAATTGCAACCGTCCTCCGCCGTGTCCCTGTGCACGATTTCCGTCCAACAGCACGACCACCAGCCCACTCTTATCTCCCTGTCACTCTCACGAATCACTCTTCACTCTCCCTTGCACAGAATTGATCACTCCTCCCCAATTTCTCACCCTCTTTTTTCTGTGTTTGAACCAAATGCACGATTTTATTTTTGAACGGTTTGTGGCCGTGCACACGTAGACTCCTCCAGAAGCCTCTGGCTTCTCCCCACGTGTCCACAATCCTATGGACAACATCAAAAAATATCTTACCCCACTCAGCCACTTGTCCTAATCTGATTGGCTGAAAACAATGACCAGAATACCCCTCATTTTAATACTTACCGTTTTGCCCTCGAACGTTCTAGACCCGTAACTTTTCCGTCCGACATCCGATGACAGCGTGCCGCCTGTCGTTGTACTCAGGACGTCGAGACCTATCTAACGGTCCTCGGTCTACGTGAAAAACACAAGTCCCCCAAAAAGTCAACATTGTCCTCATTTAATCAAATTTACGGTAACGCCCCCAGTCTTCCGAACGTCCTAACTTTTTCTCCGATTGTCCGAATCGAACCTGCCACCTGTCTACGGACTCGTGACGTCCTAACCTACGTCACGGTCAAGGGTCAACAGTCATCTAATTGGTAATTCAAACAGTCAACTTTTAGCCTACTATTCACAAGGGCAAAATCGTCCTTTTTACAAACATTTTTACAAAATTACATTTTTACCCTTCCCGAAGGTACGGGTTGTTACAATCTACCCCCCTAAAAAGAATTTTGTCCCCGAAATTCAGTGAAATAAATAAGGGTACTGCTCGCGCATTAAGGCCTCGGGTTCCCAAGTAGCTTCTTCCACCTGATGATTCCTCCACAATACTTTAACTAAGGGAACCGTCTTCCGCCGTAAGACCTTATCCTTCCGGTCCAAAATTGCTACTGGTTGCTCTTCAAAACTCAAATCTTCCCTCAGTTCAACTGGTTGTGCTTCCAAAACATGCGAATCATCTCGAATATACTTCCGAAGCATAGAAACATGGAAAACATTATGTACCTTTTCCAAGTCTGCTGGTAAAGCCAATCGATAAGCAATAGGACTGATCCGCTCTACGATCTCATAAGGTCCAATGTAATGAGGACTCAACTTCCCCCGTCTGCCGAACCGCACAATTCCCTTCCAAGGAGATAATTTTAAGAAAACCCAGTCTCCTACTGAAAACTCCAAATCTCTGATCCTACGGTCGGCATAACTCTTCTGTCGGTCCTGCGCTGCCTTCAAACGATCCCTGATCAGTGACACTTTTTCCTGTGTAAGATCCACCAGTTCAGAAGTAGTCAATCGCCTCTCACCAACCTCAGTCCAACACAATGGAGTCCGACACTGTCGCCCGTACAAGGCCTCATAAGGAGCCATCCCAATGCTCTCCTGATAACTGTTATTATAGGCGAACTCCATCAAAGGTAAATGAGACTCCCAAGTACCCTGAAACTGCAAGACACAAGCTCGCATCATGTCCTCGAGAATCTGAATAGTCCGCTCAGACTGTCCATCGGTCTGAGGATGAAATGCAGTACTGAAATGTAACTTTGTCCCAAAAGCTTCCTATAAACTCTGCCAAAAATGGGAAGTAAACCTCGGATCCCTATCAGATACTATCGACTCTGGAGTCCCATGCAGCCGAATATTCTCATCTATGAACAACTGAGCAAGCTGTGCCAACCTGAAGTTTTCCCGTACTGGCAAGAAATGAGCAGACTTCGTAAGTCTATCTACGATCACCCATACGCCATCGTGTCCCTTCGGTGTTCTGGGCAGCTTGAATACAAAATCCATAGTCAGGTGATCCCATTTCCATTCGGGAATCGGCAAAGGTTGCATTGCTCCATAAGGTCTCTGTCGCTCGGCTTTCACTTGCTGACAGATCAAGCATTTACTGACATATTCTGCAATCTCGCGTTTCATTCCCGACCACCAGTAATGCTCCCGTAGTGTACGATACATCTTGGTCCCACCAGGATGCATCGCATAAGCTGAACAGTGAGCCTCATCCAATATCACTTTCTTCAAGGCTGCATCTTCGGGTACACACAATCGTCCATCCTTAACCAAGGCTCCATCCTCGCGAATCTCAAAGTCCTGTCTCTCTCCAGCCTCGACCTCAATCCGAATGATGCCTAAAATAGGGTCCTCAAACTGAGCATCAATCACCTGATCAATCAAAACAGGTCGCACATGGAAACTCGCTAGGAGTGCTCCCTGATCATCCACAGTCAACTCGACTCCCAACCTACGGAGCTCAACCAACAATGGTAATCGTACAGTCCTCAGATGACAGGACCCGCCCCGATCCTCTCTGGAACCATATGGGGACGTGCCCTGCTCCCGTCTGACACCCAATAATTCATACCAATTTTGACCTCAAAACCTCAAATGCATAAATAATCAAATTAAAGTCATACAACAAATCCGAATTAAACAGATGTCAGACAAGGGATGAAATCCAAAATTACAAGTTGCGAGCACGACTCTAACAATACCCTGCGGGTACACCACCCAGCAGGGGTTCAGGTACGCAGAAGTAGATCTATGCCTCAGCCTCGGGTTCCTCCTCTACCTCAGTATCACGACCTGGAGGGGTTACCAAAAACATTAAGGGTGAGTGGACCGAAACTCAAGTTTATAAAATCATTTGATAAGTAAAACATATAATTTACCCCTCCTTTTTCCAAACATGCATGCAGCAATTTAAAATCATAAATAATATAATATGAATCATAAGGCATGTAATAAAACCATAACCATAATTTTAGCCACTGCACTATACACTCCAATCCGACATCCCTGATGTTTGACGTCCCTGACGTCCAATAAGGTCACAATCACAAGGCTACGCGTGCCACTCGGGTCTCAATTCCGAGTTCAATCCCCGAACCCTGTTCGGTTACAGCATCCCCGATGCTTAGCATCATAGACGCTGGACGTTCTAGACGTCCGTGACCACTCCGGGGTACCTCATCCGGAGGAGACAGTATAGTATGGATGGATCTATACAGTGCAGTACCAAATACATTTTATTGATATCCACATGCAAACATATATGTATACATAGGTAAAATCTGAACCGATCGTTACGTTTCATCAAACGGGTCTCATGCCCAAATACCGTGAAACGTGCCATAACCGAAATTTCAATATCATCAAAACCATTTATAGATTCCAGCATGTGAACATATAAGTAAATCAGAAAACATTTAAGCATGCAAGGGTTTAATGAAAACGGGCCCACTCACTGTACGATTCCGCTGCGAATCAGCGCGTACGGACCTGTACCAAGATTATCGTACAATTCCTGTCAGTTAAATTCACACGTAAGGGTCACTACAAGTCCTTAATATTTATTCAAAAGAAAGTTCGAAACAGAAGCCGGTTCGGGGAAACCGTCAACACGTTTCCCGAGGCAACCGGCCCTAAACTGACCCTTCAAACTATCTCAGATCAACATGGTTAATTCACCAAAAATGTTCAGAATAATGAGAGGAATAAAAGTCATGTTGATCGTGATCGGAGATAAGCCCCAACGCGCCCTCACGCGCCGCCCAAAGTGGCTGCGCGTGAAAGTCACGCGCCTGACACTGTAGCTACAGTGTCAGCACCTTCACCCGTTTGTCTGTAATTCGGGCCTGCCACCCGCGGCTTGACCCGGTTGATTACCCATCAATTCCTACTCGATTTCAATCCAATTTGATCCTAACATGTTATTTAAACATCTAATTTAAGTTCTGAGTTATTAATTATCCAAATTCAATCCTTAAATGGCCCTTCGACCCGTGATCAACCAAACGGGTCAATCACCAGAACTCACTGGTTTCAAACCCATTGTCCAATTAACTTCACAGGAAGTATAATAGGATCAAAACGAACCAAAATGAACAATCAATTGCGTCTGAAAGTACCTGAAGGTCGTCGTCCCAAGCTCTGCGATTTCCCTGAAAACAGCAGTCACCGTCCCAGCTCAGCCGTGGCTGATGGCCTTCGATTTCGATGCGGTTGAGTTCCAACCACTCCCAGAAGACTAAAATAAGCCTTGGTTTGGTCCAACAGTCACCAGAAATCAAAACCCGATTTTCCCTCCAATTTTTCCAGAAATGGCTTCTTTGGTTTTCCTCACCCGTTCTCAGTTATCTCTACATCAGAGTGATGCTCACACATGTCCTAATCAGTTTTAAACAAATTCAAGCCGTCCCAGAGGCTCGTGGGTGTCCAATTTGTCCACTGAAATTTGTCCCCCGAAAGCTTCGAATTTCGATTAATCAATTTGATCGTGTAGCTGGAAGAATCAGACCACGTTTGATGCTTCAAAAAGGTTTAAACAATCAATACTTTCCAACCCACACTCACCAGTAAACAAATCGCACTCAGAGCCACCGCACATGGTGGTGCCGCCCAAGTCCCCCGCGGTTTGCTACAGTAACCAGGGCAAAAAGACCAAAATGCTCCTGGTTCAAATAATTACCAAACTGCCCTTCACTTTCTAGACCCGTAACTCAGCCATACGAAGTCCGATTTTGGCGTGCCGCCTGTCTACGGACTCAGGACGTCGAGACCTACCTATCGGTCCTGGAGTCGTGTGAAAATTAATTATTAAACGAAAAGTCAACATTTTTGCCCCAACCGTCACAATTACGGTAATGCCCATGAACTTCCGATAGTCATAACTTTTTCCCTGATCCTCCGAAATGGACGTGCCACCTGTCTATGAACTCGTGACGTCCCGAACTACGTCACGGTCATTGGTCAAAGTCCATTTGACCCACCAATCAAAAAGTCAACAATTTGGTCATACCATTCACAAGGGTAAAAACGTCAATTGATACATTAAATTACAATATTAAAGTCCTCGAATGTCCGGGGTGTTACATCAGATGCGACAAAGAACTAGCTGACTTCCTGCTCAAAGCATCGGCTACCACATTAGCCTTCCCTGGGTGATACTCGATAGTACAGTCGTAGTCCTTGAGTAATTCCAACCATCGGCGTTGTCTCAGATTCAATTCCTTCTGAGTGAACAAATACTTTAAACTCTTGTGATCAGTGAAAATCCTGCACCTTTCACCGTACAAGTAATGCCACCAAATCTTCAGTGCATGAACCACCGCAGCCAATTCCAAGTCATGAGTAGGGTAGTTCATCTCATGGGGTTTCAACTGCCGGGAAGCATAAGCAATCACTTTCCCGTGTTGCATCAAGACACAACCCAAGCCTTGTAAAGAAGCGTCACTATACACCTCGAACTCCCCATTATCGTCTGGAAAGGCTAACACAGGAGCAGATGTCAACCGCCTTTTAAGCTCCTGGAAACTCTGTTCACAATTCTCATCCCACTCAAATCGAACTCCCTTCCGAGTCAGCCGTGTCAATGGAGCGGCTAGAATCGAAAAACCCTCAATAAAGCACCTGTAATAGCCTGCCAAACCCAGAAAACTCCTGATCTCCGTCACCGTCTTGGGCTGTTCCCATTTTGCTACCGCCTCAACCTTCTGAGGATCCACTCTGATGCCCTCGGCCGAAATCACATGGCCAAGAAATCCAACACTGGTCAACCAGAACTGACACTTACTCAACTTCGCATACAACTGATGTTCCCTCAATGTCTCAAGCACGAGTCTCAGATGTTTCTCATGCGCCTTCGCACTCTTCGAATACACCAAAATGTCATCAATAAAGACGATCACAAAACGATCCAAATATGACCGGAACACTCGGTTCATAAGGTCCATAAAAGCTGCTGGGGCATTAGTCAAACCAAAAGGCATCACAACAAACTCATAATGACCGTACCTGGTCCGGAAGGCTGTCTTCGGTACATCCTCCTCTTTAACCCTTAACTGATGATAACCGGAGCGAAGATCAATCTTCGAAAAGTACTGTGCTCCCTTCAATTGGTCGAACAAATCATCAATCCGGGGTAGGGGATACTTATTCCGAATAGTTACCTTATTCAGTTGTCTGTAATCCACACACAATCTCAATCCTCCGTCCTTTTTCTTGACAAACAATACAGGTGCTCCCCAAGGTGACATACTCGGTCGAATGAATCCTATATCGACCAACTCTTGCAACTGGGCCTTAAGTTCCCTCAATTCTGCAGGTGCCATACGATAAGGAGTCTGTGAGATAGGCTGTGTACCTGGAAGAAGATCAATCATAAACTCGATATCTCGGTGTGGGGGTAGTCCTGGCAACTCCTCGGGAAAAACATCGGGAAACTCCCGCACCACTGGTATGTCCTCCGCCCTCACTGGCGTAGTACGCGTATCCACCACATGAGCTATGTAACCCTGACACCCCTTACGTAACAACTTGCTAGCCTCAAGTGCCGATATAACTCCAGTAGGAACTGCACGCTGATCCCCCTGAAATGTAGTCTCTGGTAATCCGGGACTCCGGAAAGTCACTCTCCTATCGAAGCACTCGATAGAAGCATGATGTCGCGTCAACCAGTCCATACCCAAAATAACATCAAAATCCTGTAGATCCAAAAGTAACAAATCCGCCATCAACTCAACCTCACCTACCAACACCGGACACTCTCTCAACACCTGAGTCACCACTAACACCTCCCCAATAGGTGTACTCACCCCTAAGGCACACTCCAAGGTAGACACCTCCCTCTCTGTCACCAGACAACAACTCCGGGCTACAAACGAATGCGTAGCCCCGGGATCAATCAAAGCAAAAACAGTGTGGCCAAGTATGGTGAGTGTACCTATCACCACTCCCGGTGCTGATCTGGCCTCCTGCTGAGTCATCGCAAAAACTCGCGCCTGAGGTCCCGATGACCTACCGCGCCCCCTAGAACTGCTCGTGGCACCACCGCCACCCCTAGGGCCTGCTGCCCCCGACAATGAAGCCGTACTCCGTCCGGGTTCCACTGCACCTCTGCCTGCTCCACCCTCTGGAGCTAACAATGGGCACTCCCTCCGGAAGTGTCCTCGCTCTCCGCAATAGAAGCAAGCATCTCTACCCGGTCCACCGGTATGCCTCCCAGTAGAAGCAACTGAAGTCGCACTCGCCTGAGGAGTCGGCTGCGCCCTGGCTCCCCGAAATCCTGAGCCCTGAAAACTCCCTGGCTGGCCATACCGGGCTCCACCAGCCGATGACGATCCGCCAAAATTACCCCGCTTTGGGGGCCTCTGACTCGATGCTCCTGGAAATGAATGCTCTCGGCGTCGAACACTGCCCGAGTACTGTGGCCTAGCAGGCAAACTGGCCTCCACCCTGACAGCAACATCAGATAACTCCCGGAATGTAGCAAAAGAACCGGCTGTCACTATGGCCCTGATCTCTCCCCGAAGGCCCAACTCAAACCGGCGACACTCCTCCTCGGTAGCCACAAAGGCAGGAGCAAAACGGGATAGCATCTGAAATCTCTACTCATACTCAGCAACTGTCAAGTTCCCTTGCTTTAACTGAAGAAATTCTGCCTCCTTCGCATCCCGGAAAGAGCGGGGATAATACTGATCAAGAAACCGCTCCCGGAACGTCTCCCATGTCAGGGTATGTGCATCCCAGCCGGACAGTTCCAGCGTGTACCACCACTCATATACAGCTCCATCCAGTAAGAAAGTAGCCAACAAAACACGATCCTCTGGAGGACAGTGCATCACCCCAAAAATACGCTCGAGCCGGGTGATCCATCGATGAGCTTCCTCGGGATCTGCCCCACCGCTGAAAGTAGTAGCCCCAAGTCGCTGGACTCGCTCAATCGAGGCGCTCTCAGTCCCTTTCGCCGCTTCGTCTTCAGGTCGTGGAGGGGGTTCACGTCTCGGAGGCATGATCGATCGTACGCTGAAAGAGGCATAGAGTTAGTAAAACAACCTAGAGGTGACACAAACTGACAAACCTATGCTCTGATACCAATTGTCAGGACCCGTCCCAAATATCGCCACGATACCCGGGACGAACCCTGCTCCCGTCTGACAATCACACCTACAGTACCAAAAATAACCTCACTACTACTATAAGCATAACTATCAGACGAAGGAGTAAATATCTACAACAGTCAGTCAGAGCATAGTTCTACAAAATGGGCACAAAATCCTACAATGCTAGTCCCACAACGGAAGAACGTCGTAAGCTCTATGCCTCGTTATCTGCCTCAACGTTCACCCCAGCGCTATCACCACGACCTGGAGGGAAAATTTAAAACCAAAAGTGTGAGTGGACGAGAATAACCAAAAGTTTTAAAATCAGTTTATCATTAATTCACGGTTAAGGAAAAATAAGAATCATTGTTCCCTCCGTTTTGAAAACAGGCATGCCCAACGAAGTACTAAAAAAATCATAACATGAAACATCATAAGAAACAGAAACACTATAAAATATCATAAGAAACAGATACACTATAAAATATCATAAGAAACAGATACACTATAAAATATCATAAGAAACAGATACATTATAAAATGGTTCCGATTAAATCTGCTGGGTCTATCCGAGTCTTTAAACTCAACCATGCCTTAAATGTAAGCCGAGTCTTTAAACTCCCGAGTCTTTAAACTCAATAGGCCTATGGGGGTAATATCATAAATATCCGAGTCATTAAACTCCCGAGTCTTTAAAGTCAATCCGGGCCCGTCCCCCGTCAAGCAGTATCCGGGTCTTTAAACCCATATCCAGATCCAGCAAATCCAATCCAAATTCAATATATAACCATTTCCAATTCCATAACCAAACTCGAATTCGAAATCCCCGGTTCGAAGCCCTTTCCGGCGTTCCGAACCGACGTTTCGAACCCAAATCCGGAAATCCATTCTATACCCAGAAATCACACATAAGCACAAATCATATTTCAGAACCCATTGATCATCATCAGAAAACATTTATAGGTTGAAATCACAAATATGGCATCAAAATCCGAAAATCAGTTTTTCTCGAAAACGTGCAAAATCTCGGAAATGTCTCGAAAAACGTGCAAACACATCAACCATTTATAGTCATCATTTAAAAGCATAAAAACACTCGTAATATCATAAAACATCGAGAAAACAGTTAGGCATGCTCGAAAGAAAGAAAGAGTCCACTCACAAATCAGAACGAGTCACTCGCGCTCCGTGTGCTCCTCGACTGTCTTGGGTGTCTCCCGTCCTGTCAATATGCACCAAAAAGGGTCATAAACACATCAAGGATACTAACCCTACTTTCCCAAATTTTTCGGGAATTTAAGAATATTTTAAACTGAAACCCTAAACCGTCAGGATTCCCGAACACTCTCTTAACATCGTCCGATTCACCCGAAAACCACACTAATGAACTCCTTAGGACATTTAGAACCAAAACCATGTTGGAAGTTTGGCCGAATTCCTTCCCACGCGCCGCCCAAAGTGGCTGCGCGTGGGCCTCACGCGCCTGCTACAGTGCATCCCCAACCTCGATCGAACCCGGTTCGCACCAGGGCTGCAACCCGGACCGACGAGAGCCATTCTCCGCCGTCCGGCCACCATTTCACTTCCTTCCTTCACCCAAAGCTGTGTCCAGTCACAACGAACTCATCCCCCTCACTCTCTTGGTTCGACTCGACCCACAGCTTCACGACTGAAGCTCGAAAGAAAACACAACCAAACCCCTGTTTTCCTTCCCGACCGTCTCGTGCTTCCCCCCTCACGGTGGCGATTCCAATCTCTCCCTAAGACCTCACTGAGTCACTCCCAACTCACAGAAACCTTCGATTCATCCCAGAAGTCCACGACTTCCCATTTGAGCTCACGGTCAAAACAGAGTACAGAGTACTCGCCGTCGCCTGAACTCCGCCGTGTGCTCCCCTGTCACGACGACCGTCACAACCCACTCCTAGGACCTCCCTAAGCATCACTGTACTCACCAATCCCCTCTATTCGCATCCTACCTTCACGACTTTCAAATTGAAAATCACTGGAAATACAAGGGAAAAAAACTTACCCTTTGATTCCGTCTCCGCCGTACGCACCGCCGCGTGCCACGGTGTTGGTTGGACTCCCTGCAACCTCCTACACCTCCCACTGCCTGGGTTTGAGCCACCTCACGGCGTAGCCACCGCCACAGTCCACCTTCTCTCTGTTTCCCCCAGAAATTGCAACCGTCCTCCGCCGTGTCCCTGTGCACGATTTCCGTCCAACAGCACGACCACCAGCCCACTCTTATCTCCCTGTCACTCTCACAAATCACTCTTCACTCTCCCTTGCACAGAATCGATCACTCCTCCCCAATTTCTCACCCTCTGTTTTCTGTGTTTGAACCAAATGCACGATTTGATTTTTGAACGGTTTGTGGCCGTGCACACGGAGACTCCTCCAGAAGCCTCTGGCTTTTCCCCACGTGTCCATAATCCTATGGACAACAGCACAAAATATCTTACCCCACTCAGCCACTTGTCCTAATCTGATTGGCTGAAAACAATGACCAGAATTTAATACTTACCGTTTTGCCCTCGAACGTTCTAGACCCGTAACTTTTCCGTCCGACGTCCGATGACAGCGTGCCGCCTGTCGTTGTACTCAGGACGTCGAGACCTATCTAACGGTCCTCGGTCTACGTGAAAAACAAAAGTCCCCTAAAAAGTCAACATTTTCCTCATTTAATCAAATTTACGATAACGCCCCCAGTCTTCCGAACGTCATAACTTTTTCTCCGATTGTCCGAATCGAACCTGCCACCTGTCTATGGACTCGTGACGTCCTAACCTACGTCACGGTCAAGGGTCAACAGTCATCTAATCGGTAATTCAAACAGTCAACTTTTAGCCTACTATTCACAAGGGCAAAATTGTCCTTTTTACAAATATTTTTACAAAATTACATTTTTACCCTTCCCAAAGGTACGGGTTGTTACATTATATCTGTTTTACATAATGTCACGTTTTTTGAGATGTTTACGTATTTTCAGCACGTTTTACGAGAAATGCTTAATTTATGATTTGATGCTATGCTTTTAGGGTTTCAATCTATAAGTGGTTTTCAATGATTATAAATGGATTTTGAGACATGATTCGATAAACAAGGTTTTCGGTTTGGAAATCGGATTTCGGAAATCGAGATTTTGGTTTTAAAGCTTGAAAAAGGGGATTTCCGGATTTGGGTTCGGAATGACGGTTCTGGACGCCGGAACGGCTTCAGAATAGTGATTTCGAATTCGGGTTTGGATATGGATTTAGAAACGGTTTTCAAACGGTTTTGGATTGGATTTGCTAGATCTGGTTATTGGGTTTAAAGACCCGGATTATGATTGATGGGGGACGGGCCCAGATTGGGTTTAAAGACCCGGATTGAGTTTAAAGACTCGGGAGTTTAAAGACTCGGATACTATATTTTCCCCCGTAGGCCTGTTGAGTTTAAAGACTCGGGAGTTTAAAGACTCGGATTATATTGAGGCCTGGATTGAGTTTAAAGACTCGGATAGATCCAGCAGGTTTGATCGGATGATGACATTGGTATTTTATGTTTTATGATACTGTTTCCATAATGATTCTTATGTTATTTATAAATGATTTTCAGATATTGGGTTATGCATGCCTGTTTTCAAAACGGAGGGCAAAACCCTGGTTTGTTTATGAAACTGTTTTTGAAACTCTTTTTATTTCTAGTCCACTCACACCTTCTGGTTTTAAATGCCTTCCAGGTCGTGGTGATAGCACTGGGGCTAACGTTGAGGCAGAGTCAGAGGCATAGAGTTATCCCGGGGTGTTTCCGGTGTTTTTTCGTTACAAGCTTTTCCGTTGTGCGTGTAGTATACTTTTAGTTGGATTTTCGTCTTACTTTGTTTGTACTATGCTCTGTATGACTGTTGACTTGTGGGCTTTTGAATTCTCCCTGGTCTGGCAATGTAAATTGTGGGTTTTTGTAAGGTTCTTTTGGTCGTTTATTGGCGTTTGTCAGACGGGAGCAGGATTCACCTTGGTTATCGGGGTGATAATCGGGGTGGGTCCTGTCAAAAAATGGCTGAGATTCAAGGGAGAACTAGTCTCGAAGGTTCGCCAGTTCGGTTGAACCGGACAGAACCAAAGAACTGGGTCTGAACCAGGTTGACGCGAGGTTAGAGACGACACTGTTCCTGGCGCATGGCTCTCACGCACATCGCTTTTGGGCGTCGCGTGAGGGCACATGGGCCTGATTCTCGAGATAAGGTCAACATGTAATTTCATCCTTTCGATGTAACGAATATTTTGGGATAAGTTTCGAGTCGATCAGACACCGTTTCAGGGTAGTTTTGGATGTCCGAATGTTTATGGTCTAATTTAAATGCGTTTAAAAATCCCAAAAAATTAGGGGATTCAATGTTAGCCTATTTGGGGTAGTTAGTGACCCTCGAGTGTGATTTAGACAGGTTCGGAAGTTCCGGAGATGGTGGTTTAGCCCGGGAGGCGTATGACACACGTATCAATGCGGCACCTTAGGACGGTCTGTGAATGGACATTAGTTTCTAAATATGATGCATGCATAACTATTTTTATATGTTTTATACATGTGATTTCTATGATTATGATTGTGGTATTGATGGCTTAAGTATTCGCACGTATTTCGAGATTTAAAGCATTATACTAAGATTATACGTGCTGGTATTTCTATGATGGTTTAATGGAATGATTCTGGATTTGGAAATATGGATTCGGGCATGAGACCCATTTGATTTACGAACTAACAGACTTGGAGTCCCTTTGGTTTAATGAGGCATCGGGTCAAAGACCCAGTTAACTTATATGATTGGGCTTGAGGCCCAGTTGGTTTATGAAATGGAATTTGGGGCTGAGTCCCTTGGATTTGGAAATTGGATTTGTGGTAATGATTTATGAATGTTATACTTCGGGCACGAGACCCAATTGTGAATTTACGATGGTTTTATGGAAATCCCGGGCATAGGTCCCTTTGAACGGTTTTGAGATGATTTATGAAATGGTTTTCCATATACCATCCTCACGAGCGATTGCCCTCCAGACGTCCCGTAGTATCCCAGAGTAGTTACGTGCACTGACTGAGAGGGGTTGACCCGAGGGGTAGCTCACGATCAGGAGTGCAGTTATGGATGATACCCCCAAGGAGGGTCAATGATCTGTGGGTCATTGACTTGGGTGGACCCTAGAGAGACTCGAGATTTGAGACCCCGAGTGGCACGCGTAGCCTTGGAAACCGTGACATTGGTGTTGACTAGGCATCAGGGTTGCCGATGATTGGTTTTGGGCTGAGTTGCCACTTGATTGGTTTTGGGTTGAGACCCACGTGTATTGGATTTGGGCTGAGTTCCCACATGATTAGTTTTGGGCTGAGTTCCCACATGGTTTGCTTGGTTTTGGACTAAGTTCCTACATACTTTGGTTAACGGTTTTGGGCTAAGTCCCCAATGATTTATTTAAGTAAATGGTTTGATTAGTGATTTTTGAATGAATGCATGCATGCTTTTTAGTAAAGGACATAAATATCTTTTCGTGAAATATGTTTTATAAATTATTTGTTTCGTCAACTCACAGCTTTCAATGGTTTTAATGTCTTTCAGGTTGATCGCGGATGTGGGCTGTAGCAGAGACCGAGACATCACAATCCTCCACCGATCCTGGCGCACTCTGAAAACCCCGTTTGGGCTAAGATTTGAGTTATCCCTTGTCTGACACTTTGTGTCAGACAGAAGCATGACACATCCCTCGTTAATCTCGGGGGGATTGGGATGGGTCGTGTCAACCAAGGAATTCTATAGCAAGATATTCATGAAAGAAAATGATAAAAATGATAACTTTGAAGATGATTACTCTCGAGCCCATTATGCGAAAAAGAAGTTTTCAAAACGATGACAACGTTGAATAATTTTTGTTGCAATATAATAAGAGATGAGGTCCACATCATTTTCAAAAATACAAACTACGAATGAGTCTTATTTTGTAAAGCCTGATAATTGAATCGTAGATACTATGTCTTAAGAAATTAGTAATTTTATATATTATATGGCACTTATGTGAAATTTTTATATATGCATTATCTATTATCTTATAAATTAGAGAATTATCAATTTAAGATATTATCCATAAGTCGATGCCAACTAAAAATATTATTTAATGAAATTAGTTAATTTATTCGGTTGCACATAACATTTTCCGTACTTATCAAGCCTTGGACATAATTGAACTTTACCTAACTTTTTAGACCACAACACAAGTAAACACAAAAGAAGTAGCCAATAATGGCATAAAGATATTTCTCTCTATATTTTATGCGAGATATGAAATTCGTTTTTCATAAAAATGGGATTAGTACTAATATATATATATATATATATATATATATATATATATATATAACGTAATCTTCTCCTCTAATATCACCATATTAATCAAAACAAAAACACCATAAAGAAAACAATTAGAATAAATAAATAAAACTTTTTTGCTGACCACTGTTCAATATTAGGTTGCGGCCATCCAATATCGAATAAATGTTCCCCTTTGTCGTTTAGGGTCTTCTCGTTTTGTTGCCAACTGCTTCGATCCATTTTTGGGCTTTAGATTGTAGTTAAATATATTTTGAAGACAACAAACTGATTGTACATGGCTTGTTTTAATGTTTAATGTAGTAATGCTCTTCCATGCTCAGAATTTCTAATTCTCCTCCAATGGTTGTAAAAAAAATGTTGCATTTTGCGTACATAATGTGTATTCTTGTATGATTTTTCATTGTAGACTCAAATAATTAGTTTGTAAGTGCTGAATCTTTCTACAGATGCAGTTAAGGAAGTGTGGTTGGCTAAATGAGCCTCCTCTTATATGTGCCCATGGGGGTGACTCCAGTATGTGTTGCGGAAAATAGTAGAATGGAAATAATAACTCAACCCACAAAAAAAAGGATAAATATGCAAGGAAATAAAAGAGCAAAGAATAGAGAACACCGGATATAACGTGGTTCGGCAATATGCCTACGTCCACGGGGCAACAACAACAAGAACCTCCACTAATGAAAT
This sequence comes from Prinsepia uniflora, assembly GCA_032719365.1. NCBI lineage: Eukaryota > Viridiplantae > Streptophyta > Magnoliopsida > Rosales > Rosaceae > Prinsepia > Prinsepia uniflora. The sequence goes on along the minus strand of CM064876.1, from coordinate 8,457,284 downwards.
TAGGGGTACAAAGAGATGCACAACTTCAAGAACACTACTTGAAGGAAACTCTCTCTCTCACACTTGTTTTGCTACCAACACTACAACACTCAACACTCTCAACTTGGAGTGGGCACTCTTCACTCTCTACTTGGAGGAAGATGTTTCTCTTAGATGAGATTGATGAAATGAGCAAATGACCTCTCCTTATATAGGCCAAGGAGGAACCATCTAAATGCTTTCATTAATGCTTCACCCACCCACTTACTTCATTTTGGATCCCACTTACCTACAACCACCTACTACATTTTGGATCCCACTTACCTACAACCACCTACTACATTTTGGATCCCACTTACCTACAACCACTTACTTCATTAATGCTTCAAACAACATTTTGTAGATATATTTGAAATTTGGGCCTAGATATTTTACAATCTCCCCCTCTAGGCCAACTAGGTCAAAACGACGTGAATTCTACTTGAAGTCCACTCCAGCGGATTTGCTGCAATACTCCAACTTCTGTTGTGTAACAACTTTTGTCAACATATCTGAAGTGTTCTTGTTGGTGTGAATTTTCCTCAACTGGAAAAGCTTCTTTGATACTGCATCTCGAATCCAATGATAACGGAGATCAATGTGCTTCGTGCGAGGATGGTACACTGAATTTTTACTTAAATGAATAGCACTCTGACTATCACAATGCACCACATAACTTTCTTGCTTCACACCCAATTCTTGAATGAACCTCTGCAGCCAAATCATCTCCTTGCCTGCTTCATTTGCAGCAATATACTCAGCTTCAGTGGTGGATAAGGCAACACATTTTTGTAACTTAGACTGCCATGAAACAGCTCCCCCTGAAAAGGTGAATAAGTATCCAGAAGTGGATTTTCTAGCATCAAGGTCTCCTGCCAAGTCTGCATCCGTGAAACCTTCTAACATCGGTTTCGATCCACCAAAGCACAAGCACAACTTTGAAGTGCCTCTCAAATATTTGAGTATCCACTTGACTGATTCCCAATGTTCTCTGCCAGGGTTAGAGAGATACCTACTAACAACACCAACTGCATGTGCTATATCTGGTCGAGTACAAACCATAGCATACATAAGACTACCAACAGCTGATGAGTAGGGAATACCTGCCATCTTGTCCATATCCTCTTGTGTAGTTGGGCATAAACTTCTGCTTAACTTGAATGGATTACCTAGAGGTGAGTTCACTGGCTTAGCTTCTTTCATGTTGAACCTCTCAAGCACTCGTTCAACGTACCTTTCCTGTGACAACCATAGCTTCTTCGCCTTCCTGTCACGAGTGATCTCCATGCCCAAAATCTGCTTAGCTGGACCTAAGTCTTTCATATCAAATGATTTTGACAAATCCGATTTCAACTTGTGAATCATAGCAACATCGTGCCCCACAATCAACATATCATCAACATAGAGCAATAAAATGATGAAGTTACCTCCGGTGAACTGCTGGATATACACACATGGATCAGCATCTGTTCTCTTGTACCCATGACCCAACATGAATGAGTCAAACTTCTTGTACCATTGCCTCGGTGCCTGCTTTTGCCCGTACAAGCTTTTCTTCAACTTACAAACCATGTGTCCTTTTCTCTCAACTTCAAAACCTTCTGGTTGCTCCATGTAAATTTCCTCTTCCAAATCACCATGCAGAAATGTTGTCTTCACATCCAACTGCTCCACCTCAAGATCCATGCTAGCTGCCATGCCCAGAATAACTCGAATAGAATTCATCTTAACCACTGGTGAGAATATCTCGTCGAAATCGACTCCTTCCTTCTGCCCAAAACCCTTGACAACCAAGCGAGCCTTGAACTTTGTCAACTGCTCATTCTCGTCCCTCTTCAACTTGAACACCCACTTATTTTTTTGTGCTTTTCTGCCTTTAGGAAGCTCCCCCAACTCATAGGTGTCATTCTTCAATAAAGACTCCATCTCAGACTTCATTGCCAACATCCATTTGTCATTGTCTGCATGAGTCTTTGCCTCCTCAAAATTTTCAGGCTCTCCATCACCAGTCAACAGAATGTATCTGGAATGCGGGTCATCCCCATCACTGGTCGTGAGAATATACTGTGAAGAAGGATACTTAGTATTCGGCTTCGGCACTCTGTTTGATTTACGAACTGGTACTTGGGAAATCTCCGGTTGCTCCTCCTGGCTTGGCTCCCCCTGAATTTGATCGTCCTGATCATCGTCTTCAGGTTCAGACACTATCTCAGCACCTTCTGCTTCAGCCATGTCAGGAACGTCTTCATGTATAACCTCTTGAGCTCTGCCACTGGGTTCTTGTTGCAGCGGTGATGAATCATAGGTGAGTTGGCCTGCATTTTTAACTGTCTCCTTATCAAGATCTGCCACGGTCTGATCTTCAAAAAAGTGTACATTTCTGCTTCTGAATAGCTTGTTGGTCTTTGGATCCCACATGCGGTAGCCCATTTCTTCATTGCCGTACCCGAGAAAGATGCACGGTCTGCCTTTGTCATCTATCTTCAATCTTTTCTCGTCAGATACATGTGCAAATGCTTTGCACCCAAACACTTTCAAGTGTGAATATGAAACGCTTCTACCGGTCCATACGCATTCGGGAGTCTCAAAGTTCAATGGTACACTTGGTGATCGGTTGATAAGGTAACAAGCGGCTGACACTGCTTCGGCCCAAAAACGCTTTGATAGATTGGCTGTCTTCAGCATGCACCTGACCTTCTCCAGAATGGTGCGGTTCATCCTTTCAGCTACACCATTATGTTGTGGGGTGCCAGGAATTGACTTTTCATGCCTAATGCCATACTTCGAACCGTAATCTCTGAATTCGTTCGAAGTGTACTCTCCTCCATTGTCGCTGCGGATACATTTGAGGGCTCTCCCAGTCTCCCTCTCCACCATGACATGAAACTGCTTGAAGGTTTGGAATACCTGACCTTTTGATTTCAACAAATATACCCAAACCTTTCGTGAAACATCATCAATAAAGGTAACAAAATATCTATTACCACCTAGTGATTCAACTTCCATAGGGCCACAAACATCAGAATGTACTAGTCTAATATTTTTTCTTTTCTTGTGAAGGTACCAGAAAAACTGACTTGATTTTGTTTGCCATATAAACAATAATCACAAAAGTCGAGTGAGGTACCTTTGGCAAAGGGAATGAGAGACTTCTTTGCCAAAACTTGCAATCCCTTCTCACTCATGTGGCCTAATCTTTTGTGCCATAGATTTGGATGAGAATCGTCCGCGAGATTCAACTCTCCTTTGCAAACCTTCCCATATGTCTTGTAAAGGGTGCAGCACAACTTCCCTCTAGCGATGACTAGCGATCCCTTGGTAAGCCTCCACTTTTGATCTCCCCCATGATGATGGAACCCTTGTTTATCAAGCACACCGGTTGACATTAGATTGAGACGTAAACCAGGAACATGTCTCACATCTTTCAATAACAGCTTGTTGCCCAAATCAGTCTCGAACAAAACATCACCTATTCATGATATCTTGGAAAAGCTATCATTGCCCATCTTCACTTCCCCAAAGTCTCCGGCTTTGTATGTGGTGAAGAACTCCGAGTGCGCCGTGGCATGGAAAGATGCTCCAGAATCAACTACCCAAGAAATGTTTTTATCTTCATCAGCATGTAGGCAATTATTGTCAAGAGACAACAACTCACATGCTTGACTGGACACAGTAGCGGTAGCTGCAGTATTGGTTGTGTCCTCCTTCTTTTGGTAGGTTGAGCCATCTTTCCCATCCTTCTTGTTATTCTTTAGTTTGTTGCAATTCTTCATCATGTGGCCATAGAGATTGCAATTATGACACCTTCCATTGAATCGTGTCCTCGAACGGCTTGCACTTCTTCCGCGATCTCGACTGGGACCTTTACTCTTGCTCCTTCCTCTATTCTCCGTCACAAAGACTTGACTATTATCGGAACTAGATGACTTTCTCCTAGTCTCTTCATTGAACATGTTGTCTTTAACATTATCCATAGATAACACACCATTGGGAGCAGAGTTACTTACAGTAATGACAAAGGTCTCCCAGCTGTCGGGCAAAGATCCAAGAAGCAATAACGCTTGAAGCTCATCCGCGATCTTCATGTCCATCGTGGCCAATTGATTGACAGTGCTTTGGAAGTTGTTGAGGTGCTCAGTCACCCTTACGCCCTCCTTATACTTCATGTTGACAAGCTCCTTAATGAGAAACGCTTTCTTCGATGCGGACTTTTGTTCGAACAATGACTCCAACTTCAACCAAAGAGCATGGGCGTTAGTCTCGTTGGACACATGGTGGAACACACTATCATCCACCCATTCACGAATATGGCCAATAGCCTTGCGATTCAACTTCTTCCATTCAGCATCTCCCATATTCTCAGGCTTGCCTTCCTCTCCTTCTATGGGCTCATGCAGATCCTTGCAATAGAGAATGTCCTCCATTCTCGGCTTCCATGTAATCCAATTGGAGTGGTTGAGTCGAACCATGGTACTCCTTGAGCCTTCCATTCTCAACGAACCTAGAGCTCTGATACCACTGTTGCGGAAAATAGTAGAATGGAAATAATAACTCAACCCACAAAAAAAAAAGGATAAATATGCAAGGAAATAAAAGAGCAAAGAATAGAGAACACCGGATATAACGTGGTTCGGCAATATGCCTACGTCCACGGGGCAACAACAACAAGAACCTCCACTAATGAAATTAGGGGTACAAAGAGATGCACAACTTCAAGAACACTACTTGAAGGAAACTCTCTCTCTCACACTTGTTTTGCTACCAACACTACAACACTCAACACTCTCAACTTGGAGTGGACACTCTTCACTCTCTACTTGGAGGAAGATGTTTCTCTTAGATGAGATTGATGAAATGAGCAAATGACCTCTCCTTATATAGGCCAAGGAGGAACCATCTAAATGCTTTCATTAATGCTTCACCCACCCACTTACTTCATTTTGGATCCCACTTACCTACAACCACCTACTACATTTTGGATCCCACTTACCTACAACCACCTACTACATTTTGGATCCCACTTACCTACAACCACTTACTTCATTAATGCTTCAAACAACATTTTGTAGATATATTTGAAATTTGGGCCTAGATATTTTACAGTATGGCCTTTCCTAATACGGTAGTTTGGCAATTTTTTCATTGATTAACTTAATCGGTTGTGTAATTTGGCATTCTTATTCTTCAAAGCAAGTTTTTTTGTGCGTGTATTTTTTACTAGAAAGGAACAATTAAATGCTTTGGCCACTACACTTCTTATTTTGGGCGAGGAATCTGTCTTTGTATTATACTTAAATTGAGGAGGAGTTCATTTTGAAAACTAACCTTGCTGAAGTGGAAGTGGAAGTTGCTATTGTGGCCAAGGTAAAATTGGTTGAATACGGTTGAGGATCAAATAGTTCAAACTAGATTACTGTCCTAGAAACCAAACTGCAGTTGATGTTTATTCTATGTTTCACCATTTCAGAGTTTTATACTCAAGTCCTGCGCTTTTCATCAGACATATTTTTCAAATATATTCCGTTGTATATTTTCCACCCAACTCAATAGTTCCACCAATACTGTCATTTTCATCCTTGGAAGAAACCTGTTAGTAATCAAATGATCTTCATTGATCATCCAGAAGTTTAAAGCATACTGTAACTAAAAAAAAAAAACCAGTGAATTGAAGCTTGGGTTAAATGTTCACAACCAACTTGAATTCTAAGGACCTATGTATACTGGATCTGTAATGTGACATAAAAAAGATTATATCAATACAAACTTCTCATTGAATAATACCGTGTCAACTAAAAATGTGACGATATTATTTTAGGTTCTGTTGGAGTATCATTATTATTCATGATTGCACCATATGAATTTTATTTAAAGGTTCAAACTGCTTGTAGTTTTGACTCTCAAATTACACAGGCAGGGATTTGCAGCGGATAACTGGAAACAATGCGTCTAGGTTGGGTACTTAAGCATGAAAGAGGTGAGTTTGCTTTGCTATCTGGCTCTTTTATAATCTGTGTTGAAAAATATTGTTTTGGGCTTTCATTAGAACATTATATCATGTGCTTTCTTTAACCATACTGCTAGGTAGCTCAGATAATGTTGATTGAAATTATATATTTAGTTTTGGTAGGTAGATAAAGGATCTGGGTTCTGAGCATCAACCTGCGAAGAAGTTCCCTGATGAAAATATTCCTACAGTTGAAGAGGCTTTGTAGGCCTCTCTCTCTCTCTCTCAATGATTTTTTTGGTACCCCTCCCTCCTTATCTGCTCTCTGACCAACTATTCTCTCAATTATCCTTTTGGTGCCCCTCCCTCAACTGCTTTCTGACCAACTACTCTCTGACTGTTGTTCGGATTCTTGTTTCAGTTAGTTTCAAGGTCAGTTCGTCGAGTGATCCTAGATGTAAAAGTCAGGCCTCCATCATACGAAAAAGGGCTTGCAAATGTTGTTCTTTCTGCTGTAAGTTTGCTTCCTTCATCTTTTCCACCCTTGTTTACTCTATATCATTAAAACATCACAACCACAATTCAATCTTAAAATCCCCAAATAGTTAACAGCTACATGTTCACTGAACTCAAGGGAAATATGTATCATTACTATTTGTTGTTATTCTTATCTTATTGGTATTATTTGCGTGCATAAATAAGTTTAGTTGACAACTTGACATGGCTCTCCAAGTTGCCTCAAGCTTCTCAGTGATTTTTTTTTTCCAGGCTGAGAGGATGCAGTGCAAGAATTGCGTTGTATGGGCTAGAAGTGACAACTTAGCAATGGATGTAATCAAACAATCAACAGATGTCATTGTAAAAAATAGCACACAATTTTTCTTTTCTGGTCTTGTGTGTGGGTTTTTTGAAATTATGGATGCGACTGTTTTGTATTGATTGCTGAGTTTGGTACCTTGATGTTTTGGGGGACTTTATCTCAAGAGGGTGGTGTTTCTGTGCATGTGCATTTTTTAGCTAGTTGTAGATTCCTTCAACTGGAATGATCATATCTCTTCATTAGGATTCTATATGTTAAATTAATTTTCTTGTAAACACTTCTTTTCTCCTAAAGGCTTCTTTGATGCCTAGGATTGGATTAGATAAGTCGTAGAATTCAAGGCTCTTGAAGGTAGAAGTGAATGGCTTTTCATTTCGAGGATATTAGACATGAAAGATTCTTACCCTTTTAATCATAACATTTTGTGAGGATTGGGAGGGGTAAGCATCCTTCAGGTGAGTGATCCTTCTTTTACCTTCAGCTTGAACAAATTTTTTTCATTTCTTTCTTCAATATACTTTGAAATAGTGAATTATCTAATCCAAGTCAATCCCATGCACTAATCAAGCCCTAAAAGATGTATAATTTTTCCATCGTGTTTTAAGCATGCCTTCCAGAAAGGTGACCTGAAAACGCCTGAATGTTTGTTTCTCATTTCTTTTTCCTTTTCTGCATTACTCCAACTTACCTGATGTAAGCTTGGTCATTTGGGCCATGTGGCCTTTTGTCTTTTGAGCGTAGTCATACTGGTTTGATTGTACAGCTGGTTGGGTTGTCTTAAACAAACTAATTATATGTACATGTAGGTTTATCATGGACTTTCTGTTTCTTTGTGGAATAATCCAGACTGAAGCCGTTTGATAGATGCAATCACTTTTGGCAAGATTTTGAGAAGATGAACTTGCACATTGAAGTGATTACGAGTTCATTTTTTTTCCCTGAAATTTACTTCCCCCTTCTGGTTTTTTAGGTTTGATTAGGTCTCTATAATTCTGGGCCTCTCAATTAGAAACAGATGAAGTTGCTTCAAATGCTAACCTCCAGTAACTTCGGCTGAAAAGAACTATCAAGCATGACATCCACCCCATACATGGCCCTCGATGTTGGGACTCTGCATCGCTGCATGTACTTGTGTAGCTGCCTCAAAAGTGGATCGGATCATTTTTCTCACTCTCGAATGAGTATCCAACCATTTAACTACAAACACGAGAAACCAACGTGCAGAATTATTTTAGCACGCTGAGGGACCTTAAAATGACTGAAAACCATTTCTCTTGCAAACAAAATGAATGAAGACTGGATGGGTGCTTGCCTTGGTGCTCTTGTTCAAATTCCTTCACAAATTCCGACGTATCTTGTGATTCATAGTTCTGGAAGCCATGGTAAAGGGATTATGAAGTGCAGAAACATATACGAGTCGTGTTCAAGAAGTATAAACCTAAAGTATAATCCTCATACTGTGGCATGGTTTGCAGGACATACCATGACAAGTAAAGTGAGTCTCGTAGTCGAACAAACTGTGCTTGTCTAAAGTGTATTGGTTGTTAGCCAATCTAACCTGAAATGGAGATAAAAATAGATAGACGAAAAGAGAAATCTCACAGTTTTAGGAACAACAAAGACCTGAAGAGATATTTATATAATTGGCAATCAGAAAGAATCGACTCAAAACCATACCCAGAAAGTGTCTGGAAGAAATATTTCCAAAGGGTTTATGCTCCGAACCAAAACTAGGTAGCGGATATCAAATTTTCTCCCTTGGAACAAAGCAGGGTGCTCAATATACTTCTGGCATATCTTTGGACCAGTCTCCATGAGTCGGATGACAGAAGATATGTTACCAGTGACAGTTGTATCTATAGTTCGGGCCATGTTCCAAGGTTTTAAGATCCACAGATTTTTACGTCCAGCTCTTTTACGTACACAGTAGTCACCGATAAGCTGAGATAGATACGTTTCAAGATTATATGTAGGCTGCAGCCATTCGGGAGACCCGTGTGCCTGTTAACAGAGGAAGGAGATCAAGGTAAATAACCAAATGGAGATGAAATTTTTTGTTAATTGACTTTGGGTAAACAAAATTACGAAACAAGACAATGAACATAAAAGAAGGCGGATCATTTAAATAGAGTATTAACACAAGCATTTGCATGCAATGTGAATCTGCTTTATTCACCTTCTGAATAGTCTCTGCCAAATGATGTTTCATGACAATACAAGCCTCAAAAGGAAATTGGTTTATGAACTGATTGTCTGCTATTCCTGTCGCCTTCTTCATTTCCTCATCCACCTGCGTACACGTCCATATGATTTCTGCATCCTTCATATCATTGGCTGTAAGCACCACCCAAAACCGAGAGAGAGCAAGAGAGAGACAGAAAAATCTATCAGAACAGGGCAACATCATATACATGCAGTGTTCTAAAACAGATTTCATGAACGAATACATAAGAACTTCAGCCTAGAAATTCATCCAAAACTGTACCACGGTACTTACTGATTACAAACTCGGGCCGTGTCAAAAGTTCTTCTACTTGAGGTATATCCGTGTAAATACATAAAGGCGATGTTTCACTACGAAGCAGGCTTCTTGTTTCACATGACTCCAATGACAAAGAGGTTAAATTTTTGGATTTCAAGCTCAACGGGTGCTTTTGATGCGCCTGCAGTTATTGATGTGAGTTAGTATCCAAATTTTTAACAAGAAACAGTTTGAAAATGGACGATAGCTGAAATCAGCCCTAATGTTTGAATAGATAACCATACTCAAATAAAATAATTCTCTGGTGTATGGAACCAAGCTGTAAGTCTGGTAGAGCGTTGCTTGTCCTCTCCAATACCAAAAAGATGATCACGAGTGCACTCATAACCCTTTTGTACATTTCTGGATTGGCCATAATATAGTGAAGCTGAAAATAATACATGCAATGATTTATGTCGTAATTTCTGGTACAAATTACAACATAGGAAAAAATGTCTATCTTTAAATTTCCAATTTCACCACATAATCAACAAGAACGAAATTTCTACAGTACAATTACAAAGTGGACACAGAGTTTATCAACAGCAATGAGGCAACACTAGTAAGAAAAGTAGAAAGAAAATGGAAAAGCATAAAATGAAAACCTCACAGCAGATGTGAGTGTCCCCTCTGGCATGAAAAGGAAAGGAGCCACTCTGAAATTTGGGTCATCACTATGCCGCAAAGCTGAACCCAGCTCATCCATCACATACCTACAAAGAAGTCCAAAGAAAAGCATCATCAGTTCTAAGTAACAATTTGTTGCTCAAGTATGTACAATATATTCTTTGCAAGATAGTGACCTCAATTTTTGGAGAGATATAAGCCCACCATAAGTCTTCTACTTGAATATACTTTAATAATCTACAACTTACATTCATGGATATTTCAGAAGTGTAGGTATCAATTATCATGCAGAACTCAGTTTCATTGGGGTTGAGAAACATACCATACAGATGTGTCGTCTATCTTCTCCTCATCTGCACGTCCGTATGTCATTAAATATAGCCACATTGCATTTATAACGCGATCAGCAAGAGGCTTATCTGCAGTCGACTCGGGCAGACGTGGCTGAAGGGCTGAGTCAATAACATCTTTTTCAGTTTCAAATACTTTTGATGCATTAACACCATTCAATACCGAAAGATTAGGGAGTGATTCAAGAATTTGTACAGAACTTTCTCCGAGAGGGCCAGGAATATCCACCTATTTAACAAGTACACATTCTAATTATCCTAATATTATTGTCAAAATGGTTTGTTCAACAAAGGAATGATCATGCTAGAGAAAACTATTCATAAAAAAATATTACCTCCAGAGACAAAGGAAGGAAAGTCTTTGAGTAATTGCAACAAGTCACCAACTGAGCTCTCGTCTAAAGGATTTCTCCGAAGATTTAAGTATGAAAGAGATCGAAGTTGAAGAAGTGTAAATGCCTAAGAGAAAGTAAACAAGTAACATTTCAGTGAATGTTGTCAGATTGACCAATCATCTAAGTATGTTCTTTGAATCAGAAAACCAAGCACTGACCTTTACCACTTTCCAACTAATTAAATATCAGACCGTCAGAACAAGAAGTAAAATGGGTGTTGAAATAAAATGGGAGATATGTATAGAAAAAGCTTGAACCTTATTGAATAAACTGCGAATGCATCTAACTGAAAGATCCAGATCAGTAACTTCGTGCAATGTGTTGTCGAGCTGATCACTGCTGCCTGGATTTTCCTTGTCAATGTTGTCATACACTCCTCCACAAATCTTAAGATAGACCAAGAAAAAACAATAGAAAAAGACAAGCGTTACAACAAAAATACGTGTCCTTCTCGTTTCAAGAAAAAAAAAAAGGGGGATTTTCAGGTCATCCGGTACGTCATACACAAACTCAAACAAATTATATGCACAAGATTGGATAAAGCTAAACGCATCCATACGGCTAACGTGGCAACTTCTGATTGGCAGTTTTCTTCCATAAGAACCCCTCCCAATCAGTCCACAAGCAGCCCTGGCATATATTCAATAAGAATCTCTATCGATTTCCTCCTCCAACATTTGGTAACCACACGTTGATCGTTGGACGACAACAATGGCTCGTTTCACGCTGCTCTTCTCCGCCGCCTTGCTCTTGGTAGCGATCAGCTTCGGCGCATCAGCTTCAAGCTTTGACGAGTCCAACCCCATTAGACTGGTATCGGACGGCCTCCGTGAGTTGGAGGAGCAAGTCGTCCAAGTCCTCGGAAGCTCCCGCCACGTCCTCTCCTTCGCTCGCTTCGCTCACAGGTGGATCCATAGTTCAGTATCCGATGATCGTCGTCGTCTGATTATGACGATCACTCGAGATGAATCGAGATGAAAATTCTGAACTTGTTTTTGTTTTTTCAGGTATGGGAAGAAGTATGAGAGCGCGGAGGAGATGAGAGCGCGATTTGAGATTTTCTCGGAGAATAAGAAGCTGATTCGATCCACCAACAGCAAGCGTTTGCCTTACTCTCTCGCTATTAACAGTAACAAGCCAACCTTACTATTTTTCTCTGTTCTGGTTTCGTGGTTTTTGGTTTAATTTATAGATGAATGAGGAAATATATTTTTTTGGATTTGGGTTTTGATTGGATCGTTGCGGCCCACAACAGGATTTGCTGATTGGAGCTGGGAAGAGTTCAGAAGGCACAGATTGGGAGCTGCCCAGAATTGCTCTGCCACCACAAAGGGCAGCCACAAACTCACCGATGCTGTTCTGCCTACATCGGTATTTTTGCATCTTTCCTAGTAATCAGAAATATACAAATTTCCATTCAAGACGGCTCGTCTCTAACCTTTGTTATTGGTAAAAAAAATAAAAAATAAAAATAAAAATTGTATCAAACGTTTGAAACTTTATTGATAACATATCGTCTCTTTACAGAAAAACTGGAAAGAGGAAGGCATCGTCACCCCAGTTAAAGATCAAGGCCACTGTGGATCTTGCTGGACATTCAGGTTCACTTAATTAGCTAGCTTGACTATGACTACTTGAGATTTGAGTTAATTATATGAGATACTTCTAATTATGGGTTAATTTCGATTTTCGTGCTTGTAATGTTAAATATGAATATTATGTGGCTGGTGCAGCACAACTGGGGCTCTTGAGTCAGCTTATGTGCAGGCATTCGGAAAGCAAATCTCCCTCTCCGAGCAACAGCTTGTGGACTGTGCCGGAGCTTTCAATAACTTTGGCTGCAATGGAGGGTTGCCATCTCAAGCCTTTGAGTACATCAAATATAATGGGGGTCTTGACACCGAGGCTGCGTATCCCTACGTTGGATCCAATGGTGCTTGCAAATTTTCATCGGAAAATGTTGGGGTCCAAGTCCTTGACTCTGTCAATATCACCCTGGTAAGCTAAAATTGAAATACTTTTTGTTTTTGAGTTTTGACATGCTTTAAATTGGAGGAGCAGTTTGTAAATGTTATGGTGCAATTTTTGCAGGGTGATGAAGAAGAATTGAAGCATGCAGTTGCATTTGTGAGGCCGGTGAGCGTGGCGTTTCAGGTGGTGAGTGGTTTCCGATTTTACAAGTCTGGAGTTTACACTAGTGACACTTGTGACAGCAGCCCCATGGTGAGTTTCAACTTTCAATTGCTTGATTGGTCTTAATCCTTATTGAAGTTGTCACACACAGTGTTGTATTGTTGTGCTTTGCAGGATGTGAACCATGCTGTTCTTGCGGTTGGGTACGGAGAGGAAGACGGTGTCCCATTCTGGCTCATCAAGAACTCTTGGGGACAAACCTGGGGCGACAATGGCTACTTCAAGATGGAGCTTGGGAAGAACATGTGCGGTAAGTTTTTAAAATTGCAAAGATGGTGAACACAACTTAAATTGGCAAGACCTCCTCGAACCATGATTGAGGATTATGATTTTGTAACTTGTTACTGATTTTGATGGATTTGTTTGCATTGCAGGTGTCGCAACATGTGCTTCGTACCCGGTTGTCGCGTAAGGCGGTGCTGGAAGAAATGGTGGTCTTTTGTTGTGGATATGTAAAACAAAGTTCATCTTGTGTTCGGTGATAAATGTTGCAGTAGGTTTCCATCCTTAAGGAGTTAAGGTAAAGAAATGGTCGTTATTTATTGATGAATAAGATAAAGAGACAAGATAAAGAGACAATTTAGGGGTGTATTCAATTTGAATTATAGATCATCTTATTATTATTATTATTATTATTTATTTTGCTCTCCGAATCATACATCAAATTTCAATTTGTTTCTCAAGCGCCAAATCCTACTAATGTGCTACTAGAACTCCCATTCTGTTAGCTTCGATACTCAATCCAAAAGTTAGGCTTCATTTGTAACGGCAGTTAGAAGAAGATTATTTTATTAAAAAAATTAAATAATTACTCTAATAGAAAAAAAATTATTCCTACATCCATCTGAATTCTCCCACTTCTCTCACTTGCACGTTCAATGCTTCATCTTCATCTCACAAAACCGCACCCCCATCTTCTTCATCTAACAAACTCAGCACCACGATCATCACCATCATCTCCATCTCACAAACTCAGCACCATTGGCCAAATGGTAAAATCCTAACTTTGTCACAAAGCCATGCAAGTGAAGGTCTAGGAACGTGGCGCAGAGCTCGATTGAATTGGTGGTTACACCAAGTGAAATGAAGACCAGAATAGCAAAGATCATCTAATCCCGAGACCACCAAACACTCATCAAACTCTTGAGTAGGCAAGGAACGGCCACCAATAGACCATTTGATATCACCTATATGGCGAGTAATATTGAAATCGCCAAGAACCAGTACCAATAGCAGTAGCAAAGTTAGACAAATCGAACCTCAGATTACGGCGCACCAGATCATCATTAGCTCCATAAACAAAAGAAATTATAAAACTCTAAGCAGAGCACAGAGAACATTAACAGAACAGTGCATAACTTGAGCATCGAAGTTTCTGAACACCCACAATAGTTGAGTTCCAATTGTAAGACCCGTGAGTTTGGGAAGTAAGAGTGGTGAGCAAAACTCGTGAGTTTAGGAAGAAAGACCTATGAACTTGAGAAACAAGAACAATGAGCAATCCCACATCACGAGGGGGGGAGGGGATAAGTGTCTTACATGTGTGGACACGTATCTTCCTAGCAACGAGATGTTTTGGGAGCTCACTAGGTTTAGGTTTAGTTGTAATTCCAAAATTAGGCGAGTTTGAGCTGAAGCAATCCCAAAATGGGTGACTTATTGGGAAGTTGCACGTGAGTTCCCAGAAACAAAATCGTGAGGGCATGGCTCAAAGCGAACAATATCGTACTATGGGAGACGGGCTGTGACAGAATGATATCAGAGTTGGAGCCTGATCGAAAATGTGTCAGCGAGGACGCTGGGCCCCAAGGTGAGTGAATTGTAAGACCCGTGAGTTTGGAAAGCAAGAATGTTGAGCAAGACTCGTGGGCTTTGGAAGCAAGACCCGATAAGCAAGACCTGTTAGCTTGGGAAGCAAGAACGATGAGTAATTCCACATCGCTGGGGGGAGGAGGGGGGAAAGGTAAAGTGTATTATATGTGTGGGCACGTATTTTCCTAGTAACGAGACCTTTTGGGAGCCCACTGGCTTTGAGTTTGGTTAGAACTCCAAAATTAAGCGAATTTGGACTAGAGCAACCCCAAAATGGATAACCTACTAGGAAGTTGCGCGTGAGGTTCCAAAAATAAAACTATGACGCATGGCCCAAAGAGGACAATATCGTGTTAGGGGAGACGGAATCTGACACCAACCACCCCATATGCATCCATTAGGGTGCCCAATGTAATTATTTTGAAATTGCCAATGAGAGATAAGAGACCAAGAGATGGACTTGAAATTGGGCTTCTGAACTCTAGTTTCAAGCAATCCAATAAGATATAGATTATGAGTACTTACGAAGCTGCGAACTTCTCGTTGGAGGGCTGGATCATTAAGTCTATGCACATTCCAAGAAGCAGCTTTAATCATGGAGGGAAGGGATAGAAAGTACCCGTGAGAGCTTCACCACATATTCAGTCTTCGACTTCTTTTTAGCCTTTGATTTCCGCTTCTTAGGCACTACAATATCACAAGTTAACTTACCATGATCATTTGGAGGCCTCGTGGTGTTGGGAACCAAATTACCATCCTCCGACTCAGACTCACAATCAAGCACCCCAAAAAGATTAGGATAATATATTTGATCCAAGTTTGAAACACCTCCTTTCATCAATGCAAGAGGCTCCAAAAGTCCACCATTGGAAGCATCCAAAACCGTTGAATAGCAGAAGATGGACCAAAGCTATAGAAAACCATCGAGGGGCGATCGCAACGACCAACGGACTTGGGAGATGAATATGAAGAGAGGCAATTAGTGGACAGCAAGGATGAAGACTTTGGGTCCTTAAGTGCCAAAGTAGCACTCGGCTTGCCGCTTGGCTTCGTAACACACTTAAACCCCAAATCATTCACTAATGGCTCAATTCTGGGTTCCTCAAGCCCAACACACACAAGCAGCCCAATGTGAGAGGGTAGTTATGAAATAGTATTAGCAATACCCACATACTGATACACAACCTGCGACTTACCAAGCCCAACAGCAATACTTAGGGCAAGAGGACAAGCCGGCTTATAGTGACTGAAAGACTTACATCTTGAAAAAATGTGTGCCCTACATTCATATTCCACCCTCACTTCCTTAACACACGACAATTCGCCTTCCTTTTTGGGATGGACTAAGATGTTGAAAGAATCCACAAGAATTTCTGAAGCATCAATCTCAACAAAAATGCTCATATACACAATTTTCCTCTTCAAAACCGTGAGAGCATCCACATGTAGTGGGCGCCCAACTGCACCAGCCACATGTTCAAATCTGTCATGGTTCCAATGTTCAAGAGGAATGTTAAAGTACTTCACACATAGGGGGACTTTAGTGTGAGGATTTTTAGAGAGCACCATACCAACTTTCCATGGAGATAAAAAGAACATTCTTCTTTAAGAAGTGCCATGGGCCAGATTGAAGACTAAAAAGACAAAAGGCCTCATCCACAAACTTAAAAAAGGTAGAAGCTCTTGTCATTCGCTAATACATTAGTGAGCCCACGTTTAGTCCACAACCTACGAGTAAGGTAATTCACTACAGAGAGGTAAAGTATCCCACTAGGAAAAATTTACACTCCTTTGTTGCCTCAAAAGCATCAGCCTAAGGAGGACAGACAAGATTCCTCCCGTTAACAACTTGTGGTTTGCAAAAATTAAGCTTCCTTTGAGAGGCCCTAGGACACCCCAAATCTTTTACAACAGCACAATAACTTGCTTTTGACCCATCCCCCAATGGCACATGCCCAGTTTCCATAGGATCACACAAGGGACCGTTGGGTAAAATGTAAAGACCCGTCCCGAATATCGGGATTATATATAAATTAATTATGGTTTAGAATGACTAATCTGGGATTAGTTGAGTGAAATCGAATGAAATATGAAAAATGACCGTTTTGCCCCTAAGCGTGGGCAAAATATTGACTTTTAGTTCGGGCGGTCAAATGGACATTGACCGATGACTTTGACACAGTCCGGGACGTTACAAGTTCATAGACAGGTGGCACGTCCGATTCCGACATTTGAGGAAGAAGTTATGACGTTCGGAAGTCGAGGGGTATTTTGGTAATTTGGTGGAAAAGGGCAAAATGTTGACTTTTGACCCGGGAGGTCCAATGACTGAGGGCCAAGGACCGTTACGTAGATCGAGTCGATACGAATCCATAGACAGACGGCACGCCGAAATCGGACGTCGAACAGAGAAGTTGTGGTCACGAGAGAAAAATCGATTAAACGAACGAACCGAGATTTGAATTAAAATAATATTATAATATTGTAATCTGACCGAAAAGATGGATCAATCTGGACCCTTGGATGAGTGACAAGTGTCACTCATCCCCACACTCACTTTCCCTAAAAACATGGATCATGTCTCCATTAATAAATTAAAATATAATTTATATCCTCTTTTTAATATCAGCCGTCCATCTCACTCCCCAGATTGCATCTACACCGTTAATCCCATCTTTTCCTTTCTTCTATTTCTGATCAGTCATCACTCTCTCACTCTCATATATCCCACCCGAGAACACACCTACACGGTTCACCATTTTTGAACAAACACACCATCACCCACTATCCTGCCTTCCTCTGTGCTTGTGTGTGAGAGACTGAGTTAGTGAGGGAATGACCAGGGGACACGGCGGTGATCACGGTGGTTCACGGCAAGGGTGAGTTTGACCGAGAGCTCATTTGTGTTCAAAATTTGAAAGCCGAGTTTTAGTTGTAGTTTTGAGTGAGACCTAGGGACAGAGACGAACACAGTGGACTTGTTTTCGAGGCTCGAGGTGGTCTAGATCAACGAGGAGGATGATCAAAAATTCTGGGCTGCGGGTTTATGTTCAGAGGTAAGGATTTAGAAGAGTTTTCTTGTTTTTGATTCCATAAAACTCTTAGTTGGACTTAGAAGAACACGTAGGAAGAAACCTCGTAGAAAATGGTTGAGGAATGGCCGAGAACCGGTCGGGTCAGTTCGATTCGGCTGAACCGGTTCGAATCAGTGAACCCGGTTCACTAGAGGAAGACGATGACACTGTTCACCTCGCGTGGACTTCACGCGCAGCCGCTTGCGACGACACATGGGGGCGCGTGGAGGGTATTTTGGGGAAACTTCTAACATGACTTTTAATCCATTCGATGTAACGAACATTTTGGGATTGGTTTCGTGTCGATCGGACACCGTTTCGATATTGTTCGGGACGCCCGAAGATTTTGAATCGAAATTAAAAATAGTTAAAAATTCAGGAAAATTACGGAGATTTGATAGGAGGTTAATAAAGAGGTTAGTAACCGTCTAATGTGATTTGGACAAATTTGGAAGTCCTGGTGATAGTGGTGTGGCCCGGGAAGGCCTATGGCACGCGTATCTAGGTGTAGTGTTGGACGGTCTGTGAGTGGACTTTGGTTTTATAAATACTATGCATGTCTAACTGTGTTTTATACACGTGATTTCTATGATGATGATTATGATTATTGATTTCACGTATGTTACACGTATTTCGAGATGTTTTCCGTATTGCACGTATATCGAGGCTAACAGTTTTATTGTGGTTTTACGTGCTTGTGGTTTCATGAATAATGTGATGAAACTGTCTTGAAATTGGAAAGATGAACTCGGGCATGAGGCCCAATTGTTTTGGAAACCTCAAACTTGGAGTCCATTTGAGTTACGAAATCGGGCCGGGGCCCAGTTGTTTACGGAATCGGGCTGAGACCCATTTGAGTTATATTATCGGGCCAGGGCCCCAGTTGATTTCCAAAATTGGGCCAGGGGCCCAATTGATTTACGAATTAGGGTCGTGGGCCCAGTGGTTTACAGAATTGGGCATGAGGCCCAGTTGGGTTATAAATGTGATTTCGGGTATGAGACCCTATGTGTTATAAATGTGATTTCGAGACTGAGACCCTATGTTTTATAAATGTGATTTCGGGTCTGGGACCCTATGTTTCATAAATGTGATTTCGGGTTGGGGACCCTAAATGGAATTGTGATGTTTTATGGAGATTTCGGGCAGGGCCCATTGAAATTTTGTGAAATGATTTAATAAAACTATTTTTCATATACCATCTTGATACAAGGATATGTGATGGTCTCCTCCAGGTGTCTGGGACACTGGGGAAGTCACGGTGCATTGCCTGCGAGGGGTCACTGCACGGAGCGACCAGACCGTATAGTGACGCAGGAGCAGGATTGCTATGATTAGACGTTTGGGACGTCAAACATCTGGGATGTCAGAGATATTGACCCGGAGAGACCCCGGGCAGCACTCGTTGCTTATACCGTGAGATATGACGTCTAGGACGTCAAGCGTCTAGGACGCTAGGCATCTGGGATGCTGGAGATGGTTATGTGGTAGCGTCTGGGACGCTAGACATCTGGTATGCCGGAGATGGTTATGTGATAAATATGGACTATTGGATCTATGAAATGGTTTTTCGGTTGGATTTGTGTCCCACTTGGTTTTGTATTTACGGATTTGGGATTCTACAATTTTGGGCTGAATTCCCACTCTTGGTTTTTGTTTGATCTGAAAATGAACCAACTTGATGAGACCCGCTGGGGGATCTAGGACCAGCTACGTGGTGCTTTGGGCCCACTGGGGGCGCTGTAGCTCGGCAGAGATCCTGCAAAGATTTGACACCGGTGTGGTGTCCGCCGAAGGGACTCCGATGCCTAAGTTAGTATCTGCACGCCGAAGGACAAGGAAATACAGTAATCCAAATAGGGTCTCCGAGATCTTACCTTTGTGAAAGGTTTCAAGGTATTTATAGTAGTCATGACTGTAGTAGGTGGGCTACTGTTTGGAAGCAGGTTATGCTTTGTGGCTGAGAGTCGCCTGACAAGCCTTGGACATCCGGAGGAGGCGCCAGCTGGAGTTTCAACCTGCCTCCGTCAGGGAGTGGTTATGGCGGAGTTGGTCAGGTGACTGTTGCAGCCAGCTGGTGCCTGTACCCTGTCAGGTGCCGAATGACAGGTCTGCAAGGATATACCGATCGGCGGGCCATGTTTGTGGAGGTGCCGATCGGGGTATCGGTCGGTGTCCGTCCTGTCCTGGCGGGCTCTGTGCCTAGAGGGTGGTTGGTCGATATGGTATCAACAGTTTTGAGTTACCGTTTTGGGCTAGGGCCCCAATGGCTTGTTTGAGTAAATGTTTTGATTACTGGTTTTCGAGGCATGCATACATTTTAGTGAAGGGCATAAATGTTTTTATAAAATGTGTAACGACCCGTCCTCGGAAGTCGGGATTAGATTAGTGGTTAATGATGGATTAGCGAAGATAATCGGTGATTAGTTGGATACTTTTGGACGGATGGTGCAGAATGCCGATTTTGCCCCTAGAATGGGCAAAAATGTTAACTTTTAGTTCAGGCGATCAAATGGACTTTAACCGATGATCGTAATGTAGTTCGGAACGTCACGAGTCCGTAGACAGGTGGCACGTCCGATTCCGACATCCGAGGAGGAAGTTATGATGTTCGGAAGATTGAGGGCATTTTCGTAAATTGGTTAAAAAGGGGGAATTTGTTGACTTTTTTCACGACAAGTATTCTTCATGCAATTCGAGGACTGTTAGGAAGGTCTCTATGTCCTGAGTACAACGACAGGCGGCACCCCGTCATCGGACGTCGGACGG